>OZ002728.1:14153514-14661394 GCA_963924305.1 Polygonum maritimum
ACTTGACCTCTCAAGCTTCAATGGGTTCGAGTCCTTCTTCAGTATCAACAAGTGCGTATGCTATTACTGATCCCTGAGACTGTGCAGATCGTTGATCCTCTGAACAACGACGATGAAGCTCTCCTCTTAGAACTCCAATGGCTGGTTAAGAAGCTTCCAAAACTCCTTAAAGTCGCCGCCTTTCTTCTCCAAACGAAGTCTCCTTTTCTCTCTAGTAGAAGAACTCCAAGCGGGGTTATTTCCAACCTTAGAAAACCCCTAAACTCTATCCTAATATATAGTAAACGATTAGGTCTGATATGATATTATTTTCTTGCCGTAAAATAATATCTTTCCACCGAATAATTAACCATACACGGATTTACACAATAAAATCTTCAACAAGATCTTCTATCATATCTTCTTGACTCCTTGGGCTCCAAGTAATGACCAAATCAATGAGATATGCTTCCCATAATTATTATCATCCTTTTAAAGATAATAACAACTCTTTCCAGCTGTAGATACACGTCCTTAATGAAGGAAACACGCTCCTTCCATAAATAGACCTCTATCACGTGGCTGGCTGGCACATTGATCCCTCTAGGACCAATCTCTCTTTCTGCTCTTGTTCTCTGGTTCTCTTGTTCCCTTTGCACCTGTTTTCTCCTGAAACACTTTGCAGAACTCAAACCATTAAACCTTATGGCGTTTATCATCATCAAAACTCATGGGACTGATCCCGAGAGATCACTTGATTGTCTGACTGATCCCGAGGGAACATCAATCCAACACCATTTAATCCCTTGGATGTATTTTCGGACTCCAAAGTCAAGATAAGACAATCTTCCATCCATCCCCAGAATAACGCGTATACATGGTATGGAAACGTAGAAGAAGTAATTAAGTTCATTTAAAAAGCCGCAAATTGATTTCTTAAGACAGAGGAAAACCATAATGCTAATATTCAACAGTGATACATATATAGGCGTGCTCAAGTTTCATGGATCAATTAATCATGAGTGATCAGGATCTTCGAGGAAAGCGCAGTCCAAGTGGTAGTTCTGATCACACAGCTTACAACAATAGTACCAAACCTCCGGACTCATATTGTCCAAGCAATGGTCACAAGGAAAATCGTCCTGATCCTTATCCTCCCTCTTAAACATTAGCTCCACATCATGCTGATGCCCGCCATGCTTGTGGTCCCGTAAAGGGTAAGGCAGCAACGCGCACTCGACATGATAGCTCTTCTCGTTACAGCTACACCCGTACGCAGCGTACGTGCCCTCCTTCCCACAGGCCCCACAAGTGTACGCGCCCTTGCAGGAAATGCGCATCGCCCAGAAGCTAAGCATGTGCTCGTGCCCCTCGTGCTCGATCACAGTCGGGATGAGGCGGTTCTTAAGGTGGGATTCGTAGATGCAAGACGAGCATTTGTCCGAGAACTCCTTCCCAGCCTCTCTCCAGAGGATACAGGGGAATGTCTCCGGAAACGAGTACAGGTAAGGATCGTCATTATCAGCGGATGTCAAGCTTTTGATGAAGGCAGGGAAATCCCGAGGATTGAAGGATTTTTTTGCGACTAGCTCCATCACGGCACACGATTTGTGGAGCGCCATCTGACAAGAGTTGCACGCATAAGCTGGACCGGTAACTGGGGTTTCACAAACCCCGCAATCGGCTTCGTACCCGTCGAGCCCTTCTTCCCTGAAGACGGTGATGTCATGTCCATGTCTGGCTTTGCAGGATCGGGAGCTTTGTGAAATCAGTCGTTGGTTTATCAGCTCCTTTTTCCTGCCAGGTTGATGATCATGATCATTTTCACAGCTATCATGACGTAGATCCTTGAATACATAGTCGCTCCATTTCCGATAATCCAAGTGGCGATCGTCTTGGCAAAAGACGATCGCCTGGATCACGTGACGGCCACGCTGGAGCTCGTCGACGTTAAGCAGCAGCCTCGAGACCCCCGGGACGGGCTCGGCCAAGCGTTTGTCGTATCCCTTGACGATCTTCATGACATCCGCTTCCCAATCCCGAGCCTTATGCCACGCTATGGCGCTGTCGTCCTCTTTCGCCTGGTTCTCCTCGAACCGCACCTTCCACGCGTGCCGCTTCTCGATCTGGCACTCGATTACGATGAATTTGGTGGCGTTTGAGGATTCGGAGAGGAGGGCGAGGCGGTCTAGGTGAGGGCAGGAGAGCGGGAGGGAGTCGATGATGACGGACTGCCCGATGCTCATCTGCTTCTCGACGAGGCCACAGAGGATGTCGAAGGCTGTACCGACGAGCTGATGGTCGGATTCAAGGCCCGAGGAGCAATAAGCGTCGGGAGTGATGGAGTTGAGGATGTCGTCGAGGCTGAGGAGCTGGCAGAGGCGGAGGTGGAGCGCTAAGTCGAATGCTAAGGAGGACTTGCCTGTGAAGGGAAAACCCTGCAAGGCTATGATGCTCGGATGCCTCCACTCCATTAATTATGGTTTTTGTGGACTATGATTGCGATTTGTGAATAAGGTGATCGATCAGCTAGAAACTACTCCAATGTTCCCTAAGAAATTGTACGTAATTGGATTAGATTGTTGAGACAGTAGGAATTATGAAGTATGAACGATTTGGCCGTTATTCTATCCTACAAGACTCTTCTTGTGAAAGAGAACAAGAAGTTTTTGGATAGAAGGACTTTGATCCATTGATTTCCATTTTCGGAAACAATGACTCCATGAGTAGCTTATTGCATGCAAGTCGGCCACTTGACGGAGAAAAAAGGGGATTTGTAGGGCCGACTGTTTGGACAAAAATGTGACAGCCATATAGAACGCGGTTTAACTGGCATCTACACTATTTAGTCTATTTTTGTTTTGTTTGGATGGCAGCTCCATTATGATATCTTGTTGTTGGGAAATCGACCCTCACAGGACACTCGTACACCCACTAAAATCCGACCGACACAAAGATACAATAATACAAAAGTGACTTTGTATTATACAATGGAAATGTACAAGATTAAATTATACGGGTGACTCGAGACTCTTTTGTGGGACACTCACACACTCCCCTCACACTTGATCTCTCTTAGGAGATACACCTTACTCACTTCACTTGACCAAAATGTGCTACACAAGCCTATATATATACTTGCATAAAGCACCTACTTTCTCCACAATCTAGGTAGATATCTTAATACAAGCTCCTAGATAATTCTAGACATTAAACCATCTACTCCTCTATAATATTCTAGACTAATCTACTAAAGCATTCTCTACCTTAATCTAGAACCATCATCCTCCTTGCATTTTCTATTCTTTAATTGGGCCTCTCATCCTTAAATGTCCATTAGCCCAAAACAACTTAATTTGAAAATATAAATTAGTCCAACACTTGTATTAGGTCTTACGTGTCCCTTGACCATTCAAATTGTTTGTTGATATTTTTTTTTTCGAAACCGGGGAGAATTAGGACATCCTCCATTTATGGCGGGCGTGAAGCACCCTATGGGATGAAAACACGAAGTTCTTGATGGTGACCGATAGCTTCTCCTGGAAGATTGTGGCCATTTTAGGTATTTTGTCGGCCACAATATTACAGAGCCTATCCACGTGAGAAAATCGGACGAATTCGAATCCTTGTAAGGATACGAGAAGGTCAGAAATAATCATTTCAATTTCCCAAGGACATTGTTGGGACGATATTAAGGACGCCAGTCGTTAATATCTAAACCAATAATAATCGTCCCTTGTTTTGATAATGACAAACTCAAAGGTATTTGATAAGTTGTCCAAGTGTTGATCTCAGGAAAGTCCAGTGGACGCACATGAGCGAAAAGGACAACAAGTGAACGGCAGTCCCTAAGCTGTAGGGACGCTACGGTTCCAGAACTTCCAAGGATAAACGTAATTGGCGAAGTTCCTACGCAGATAGGACGGCGTCCTCATCAAGAAGGGACGCGCGCCAAAATACGAACGAAGTTCAAATTCAAATCAAGGCCGCCCCAACATGATTACATCACGTCCGGCCGTAGTCCTCAGAAGGAAGCTTCCTTTGTCTGGGCACGTGTAGACAATGCCAAAGACATCGCTTTCCCAGCGATGGTCCCCTACCCACGCGGAGGCTTCCCAAGCGTCAACAGAGTTGACTTCCTCAAGAGGCTCATCGCACCGTTGATCAAAGGTCAAGGATCCTGCCCAATCTCAGAGGACGCTAGAGGACAAGAACCACTTCCGCTATAAATACCCTCCCAAGGGTATGCATAGCGTTGGTGGACTTTGAAGACTTTCTCTCAAGCTCTCCCGAAGCATTCAAGAACACCAACGAAGATCGAGAAGATCAAGTGAGCTTGAAGCAAGAGAAAGAAAGTCCAACCACATCAAATCCAATACAAACCACAAATCTGTTAGAGTTGTAGTTTGTCTCTCACAACGGACCGTGAGAGACGTGAGTGATAGCTTCCTTATAGGTAAGAGTGTTAGGTTACTTGTTAGGTTGAAAGGAGTGTTACTAGTGAGACTAAGGACGGACGCTTAGCTCAGAGAAGTGTAACGACTCGCCTAAGTTGTAAGGACTCGCTCTTAATAAGATAAGGGACGGCTATTGAAAATCCTCCAACGGAGGTAGAGGTTTACCCATAAGACTAGTTGGTCTTAGTGGGGTTCCTCTCTAAATACTTGTGTCCACTTATCCTGTTAAGTCTTCTTTCCGCTGCACTAAAGGACGCCCTTAACCCAGTTAAGGACGCCCTCATTAACTGACTTACGATCCAACAATTGGTATCAGAGCGGGCGCTCTAGATTCTTACTGAGTTGCAGGTAAAGATGGACATGGAACCCATTGAAATCTCTTTCACAAAGCCTCCACGTCTGACGGACGGCAACTTCAACCGCTGGAAGATCAGATTTGAGAACTTCTGTAGAGGTCAGAACTATCAATGCTGGAAGGTGATCATGAAGGGTGACCTCAAAGTCCCTGAGGACAAGAAAGACAAAGAGGACGAGTGGGGTCCCGATGAATTCAAGCTAATGGAAACAAATGCTAAGGCTGTATGCTTCCTTCAAGCGTCCCTTTGTGAGAGGGACGCCACCAGAGTCAGCAACTTGCCAACGGCAAAACAACAGTGGGAAGCTCTCGAGAAGTACCACGTAGGGACCGCTGAGATGAAGGAAGACGTTAAGCTTGAAATCAAACGAGAGTTCTATGCCTTCAGAATGCTGCCTAATGAAACTGTCAAGGACTACTCGTACCGCTTTGAAGCCCTTGTGACCAAGATGCGAAACTTGGGCATCCCAGAAGCTGAAATTTCTATGAGGAACAGAGTTGGAGTAGTCATTGATGGACTCACAGGGAAATGGAATTTTGATAGGACTACGTTCAAGGAGAATACAGCCAACAAGACCCTGGATATGGAAGAGATCTATGGGAAGTTGAGAGGCTATGAAGCAAGAAGGGAAGCCGATATGGCTGAATTGGCTAGGAACCCTCAGACAGATCTCGCCTTAATGACATCAACACCAGAGTACGCTGAGTATCTTCGTCATCAACAAGAACTCGCTATGATGGTGGAAGCAAATAAGAATGAGAACCGTGAAAGGATGCGCGTTCAAACTTTGAAAGAAAAAGAAAGCAAGTCTAAGGAACAGCTTGAAGAAGAAGAAGGACTTGTTCTCTTTAACAAAGTTCTACGTTCTTTTGGCAAAAGGAGCAAACATTTCAACAAGAACAAGATGCCTAAGAAAGAGAGTCCCAAGTACACAGAGGCAGAGATGAAAGGACTTACTTGTTTTAAATGTAACAAGAAAGGACACTTTGCTAAAAGATGTACACCGGGAATATCCTCAAAGGACATGAGGACGAAGGCTCTCATTGGAGCGTTCGCATCTGCATGGGATAATGTCAGTTCAGATGATGAAGAACCCGATGAACAAGAGGCATACATAGCTGTTGAGGACGCCTCTGATAATGAACATATAGCACTCATGGCTATGGAGGACGTCACAGTTGCTGAAGAGGACGCTCCGAAATCGGAAAATGAGGTAACCCGTGAGACCATGATGAATTGTTTAGAAAAATGCTCTAAGTCCCAGCTTATTAAACTCATTGGAAAAATCATGGAAGAAAGTGTGAGCATGCAAAATAGAATGGATGAAATGGAACTTGAAAATGAAAACATTGTGGTTGAATGTAAAAGTTGTAGTCCCATGACAATTCAACTAGAGTCCTCTTGTGAGGAAATCAAGTCCCTAAAAACTGAAATGATGTGTCTCAAACTAGAGAACGCTAACCTTAGAGAAGAAGTCAAAGTGTTAGGAAAGAGTCCTATCATTGAGGAATTTAGACCAATGGTGTTTGTCCCAGCCAAGAAAGGACTAGGCTATGAGTCTGACTCTAGGAACTCCCTCCCTAGCGACTTTGAGGCAAGCAAAACTTCAGAACTTGAGTTGGAAAGGGAAAAGACCAAGAATCTTCTTGAAAGAATTAGAGTCCTAGAAAGTGGAGAGAAAGGTCAAGAGGACTACTACACTAACTCTACTAGTCATAAGATCTACAAGAAAATTGCTAAGGGGGGAGGTTCAAAAGTCTGTGACACCCAAAAGATGAAAAAGAACAAAATCCAACGTCCTAACAAGAAGTACTACCTTGGTACTTACTACAGGACGTGTTGGTATTGTGGACAAGGAGATCACTTCAAATATGAATGTTTGAAACTAAAGAAAGACATTGAACGGGGAGAAGCAGCTAGGACTAACGTTGAAAATAATGAGTCTGTCCACAAGGCTAACCCCAGACGTCCTAAACGTTCTAAGAGATCTTTCCGAAAGCATGCTATTTCAAATGATGTGAATATAAATGACTACATGCCAGAACCAGAGTTCTATTTCTGTAACGAACCAGGTAAGGAACACCTTGCCTGGGTCGCCAAACACTAACTTTGTTTTGGCAGGTGGAAGTGAGGGGACGCCCATGGATCATTGATAGTGGCGCCTCAAATCACATGACAGGAAGTCAGATCCATCTCACTTCTATCCAAAGTAGTGCCATGGGAGGAACTGTCTCGTTTGGCAACAAGGGCAAGGGAAAGATCAAAGGGAGGGGAACTGCTATTCTCAATCCGTCCATTAAAGCTTCAAATGTCAGTCTTGTTGAAGGACTTGGCTTCAATCTCCTAAGTGTCTCTCAAATGTGTGACCAAGGTGAAAACCTAGTCACATTTGACTCAAAGGAGTGCCTCGTTACCAACAAGAAGTCCAACAAAGTTGTTCTCAAAGGAGTACGCCAGAACAATGTCTACATCTTCAACCAGGAGTTCAAGCCTAAATCTGAGTTGTGCCTATCTGTGTCAAAAGAGGACGCTGACCTCTGGCATCGCCGGCTTGGCCATGCTGGACCAAGCACAATCCTTAAGCTACATCAAAGAAATCTTGTAAAAGGACTTCCCCAAATTGATCCGGAGAAAATTGAACAGTGTGAAGCCTGTATCAAAGGGAAGCAAACAAGATCGTCCTTCAAGTCCAAAAACGAAGTCAGTACGAAGAAGCCTTTGGAACTTCTTCATATGGATCTTTGTGGACCAATGAAGACGTTGAGCCATGGTGGAAAGAGGTACATTTACGTTCTTGTAGATGATTTTTCTCGATTCACCTGGGTTCTTTTCTTAGCATCAAAAACAGATTGCTTCAACGCATTCAAAGTCTTCATCAAATAAGTAGAAGTTGCTCTTGAGACGCCTCTCAAAGCCATAAGATCAGACCATGGGACGGAGTTTCAGAACTCAGAGTTCCTGGCCTACTGTGATCAACATGGTGTCTCACACAACTTCTCGGCTCCAAGGACTCCTCAACAAAATGGCGTTGTGGAAAGAAAGAATAGGACGCTGGAGGATATGGCAAGGACTATGCTGTTAGCTAATAGTGTCCTCAAGTACTTCTGGGCGGAAGCTATTGCTACAGCTTGCTACATTATCAATCGAGCCATGATCCGTCCTTTGTTGAAGAAGACGTCCTATGAATTGTTGAATGGAAGGAAGCCTCGCATCGACTATCTCAGAGTCTTTGGGTGCAAGTGCTTTGTTCACAACAATGATAAAGAAAGACTTGGAAAGTTTGACGCAAGAAGCGACGAAGCCATATTCCTTGGGTACTCCCTCACCAGCAAAGCATATAGAGTCTTCAACAAAAGAACTCTAAAGCTTGAGGAGAGCATCCATGTTGTGTTCAAAGAAAGCTCCTCTCACAAAGAAAAACCAAAGAAGAAAGAACGCTCATCATCCCAACAGCAGGACGACTCCGATGATGAAGTTGATTTTGGGTCCTCAGGAAAATACTATGTTCCTAAGGACGCCTCTCCAAACCCTGAAGAAGTCTCAGTGGATGCTCCCAGTGTAGCTCAGGATGATGTGGGTGAATCAAGTTTGCAAGACGATCCACGTCAAGGAGTGGACGCTCCACCTGAGGGGGAACACTCTGACCCTCTCAATGAAGAAAATGAGTATGACTCCGATAACTCTGATTGGACGGATCCTAGAAGTACTCCTGCAAGGGACGCTACTAATAAGGGATCCAACCTTTCAAGACTTCATCCAACAGATCAAATCATCTCAGATATCTCAAAAGGAGTCCAAACAAGATCAGCTGTGAATCAGTCCCATAATGCCAACATAGCGTTCTGTGCATTCAACGCCTTTGTGTCCTTAATTGAACCAAAGAACATAAAGGAGGCACTTTAGGATGCTGATTGGATCCAAGCCATGCAAGAAGAACTCAATCAATTTGAGAGAAACAAGGTGTGGACCCTCGCCCCTCGTCCGAGGAACAAAAACATAATAGGGACAAGGTGGGTCTACAGGAATAAGCTTGATGAGAGTGGTCGTGTCTCAAGAAACAAAGCAAGGCTGGTGGCTCAAGGCTATAGGCAAGAGGAAGGAATTGATTATGATGAGACCTTCGCTCCTGTGGCCAGAATAGAATCCATTCGCCTCCTCATCGCCTATGCCGCTCACAAAGGGTTCAAGCTTTTTCAGATGGACGTCAAGATAGCGTTCCTCAACGGCAAGCTTAAAGAGGAAGTGTACGTTACCCAACCCCCAGGATTTGAGGACGCTGATCACCCTGATCATGTGTACTTCTTGGACAAGGCACTCTATGGACTCAAGCAAGCCCCTCGTGCATGGTACGATAGGTTTGCGTCCTTTCTCTTGTCCAACGGGTACACACGAGGTAACATTGACAAAACCCTGTTCTTAAAGAAAGTCCTTAAAGATGTGTTGATTGTCCAAGTCTATGTCGATGACATAGTATTTGGAAGCACTAACATGAAACTTGTAGAGGAATTCAAGAACTTGATGAGTACTGAGTTTGAGATGTCCCTCATAGGAGAACTCAACTTCTTCTTGGGACTCCAAATCACTCAGCTCAAGGAAGGGACGCGCATTCACCAACAGAAGTATATTCGTGAAATGCTCGAGAAGTATGGGATCAACTCATCAAAGCACATTGATACTCCCATCTCCCCCAACACTCGCCTTTATGCTGATGAAGAAGGCAAGAGTGTGGATCAAAAGCTCTACAGAGGAATGATAGGGTCCTTGCTTTACCTAACGGCAAGTCGTCCCGATATCATGTTTGCTGTGTGCTTGTGCGCCCGCTTCCAAGCAAATCCAAAGGAGTCCCACATGCAAGAGGTCAAAAGAATTTTCAGATATCTCAAGGGACGGGATGACCTATGCCTATGGTATCCCAGAAGGACGTCCCTAAACCTGGTAGCATACTCTGACGCAGACTACGCTGGCCATGTGGTGGATAGGAAGAGCACCTCAGGAATGGCTCAATTCCTGGGCTCTTGTCTTGTGTCTTGGGGATCCAAAAAGCAAAACTCCGTGGCTCTCTCTACTGCGGAAGCTGAGTACGTGGCTGCTGCTTCGTGCTGCTCACAAGTCCTATGGATCAAGTACCAACTTGAAGATTATGGTACGTTCCTCAACACAGTCCCTATCTTGTGTGATAACACCAGTGCTATAAGTATTGCCAAGAATCCTGTTCATCATTCTAGGACGAAGCATATTCATATAAGACATCATTTCCTTCGTGATAATGTTGAACTTGGATTAATTAGAGTGGATCATGTTAGGACTGAGGACCAAGTGGCCGATATTTTCACAAAAGCACTTGATAGACGTCCCTTCGAGCACCTTAGGTTGCTCTTGGGGATGATAACTTTTAAATAATCAAGTCCCGTTCTATTATTCCCTCTATGATTGGCTATGTTTTGTTGAGAACTTGTTTTAAAGTATGTCATGCATTAAAGTCATCTTTAAAGGACGCTAGTCTAAGACATCTGTTTTACTTATGTTTTGAACGATGTTCATTTCGCTTTTCATCTCAAGAGTATCCCTGATCACCTTACCCTCATTACAAGCCGAAATGATGGGAACTCTAAGCTTACCTAAGCCGAGAATCCTACAAACGCGTCCTATGAACGTTCTTTGTTTTATCTTTACGGGACGTACTTGCTTGATTTTCAAAAATGGTTCTAAGTGATCAAAGGGACGCGTGTTAAGAGCCAAAGAACAGTCCGTACAGAGTTCTAAGTTCAGAGGTTGTGATCAGTGTTTGGGATGCCGCAGTTCAGTTCAGAATAGTAATATTGTGTGTTGAAAGGACGCTAAGACAGAGTCCTTTGCAGTTGTGAGAAGTTTGAATTTCGAAAATGGGAAGTTGAACCGTCTCAAAGAAAATTTAGAGTGAATCTCGGGATATGTGCAACGGGTGCTAAACAGTTGGGTTTCTTCGCCAAGAAGGAAGCCACGTGCAAGCTTGAGGATGGAGAAAGCCAAGTGAAACTACCTTCCTACCCCTGACTGTTCCACTTCGTCTTCTTCCTATAAATATGCCCCTGCACCTACTGAAAACTCTTCTTCGCTCCCTTGTTGCTTGCTCAAATTTGGAAATCTCTCAAACCCAAATCCCAGATCTCAAATCCCAAAATCTTCTCCTCAACCCTAATCTTCCTCTATTTAAACCCTCAATCTCACAACATGGCCAACACAAGAAACACCACCAAATCCTCTCCGTCTTCGTCGGCGGCGAAAAACCAGAATCCGGCAAGATCCATTACACCAGTAAAAGGCCGATCTCTAATGGATTCGAGAGGGCGACCAACTGGGCGCCATGAACCCCCTCGCCCCCAGTCATCCTCTCAAAGCAGCCAACGCCGCCACTCAACCACCCCGCCTCAGCCACAAAAATCTCAACCTCCTCCACAAAAACCCCAGTCTTCCCGGCCACAATCCAAACCCGCTCAAAAACGCTTCAAATTCCTTGAGAAGCCCTTCAAACCCGAGCCTGAACCCGACAACGTCAATAAAAGCTCCGTTTCTAGACTCCCGGCCAACCCTAAACGCCGTCCTCCCCTTGACCCACTCATTGAGGACTGCTCGAGAAAGAACCAAGGACGCTCGCCAACATATGTCTACGGGCGTCCGCTCATGACCATCCTCCCAAAGTCCAACGACTACTTTACTACTTCATGGTAACGTACGTCAAGCCCCGCCTCAAGGAAACCAACAACACCAACCCTCCGTTCATGGGGCCAGGAATCATTCGTGATTCGTTTGGTGGGACGGTGGACGAGCTCGCCGCGCTCCTCCCAGATATAATGGAGTACATTGTGGCTCCTGCGGGCTCCGTCCCATCCCAAAAACGTAAAAGGCCTTCCTCTCCCCCTCCTCCTCCAAAGCTCCAACTAGAAGGCCCTTCCTCCACCCCCCTAAAACCAGTCCCTTCCTCCCCCCCTCCTGCCCCAAAGAAACGCCTCAAGACCTCTGCTCAGCTTGAGGGCGTCACAGATGAAGAAATGGCCGCCATTCGTCTCTCCGAAATTCAACTGGAAAAAGAAAAGATCAGAACTCCTACTCCCTCTCCTCCCAGAGCTTCAACTCCTCCTCCTCCTCCGTCTGCTCAGGGAGTCGAGGAAACTGCTCAAGTCAAAGGGACGCCTCCTTCAACCGTCCCTACAGAGTCCTTGGCAAGGACTCCAGCTGAGGACGCGCCTCCTACAGAACAGGCGTCCGCAGCTGAGGACACTGAAATGGTTGAGTTCCAAGAACAACGGGACGAAGCCTCAGATGAAGAGGACGCCCCTCACCAGGATGAGGAACCTGAGGACGAGGAGGGAGATGGAGATGAAGAAGACGCTGGAGATGAAGTGATAGTGAGCAATGGCTCCAAGCAGAAACGCCTCAAGAAAATCCTATCGCCGCTCCTCTTCACCGCCCAGTTTCTGGAAGAGAATCAACGCCAAGAGTTCTTGGAACTACTTGAGTTCCAGGGATGGACGCACTTAGGCGTTGAGCCCGCAGATGTTGACCCTGATGAGGTTCTCCGTTTCTACTCCAAGTTTGAAATCACAGAAGTTAACGGGAAGCCTCAGGGGACGTTTGAAATCGATGGGGACGAGTACTCAGTCGCTGAGGGCACCGTCCGCAAAATGCTAGGCCTGCGTCCCTCTCCACCAGATGCTCTGCATGATCTGCCTTGCAAGAACTTTGGCCGCTTCTCTCAGGACGAAGTCTTCAACAGAATATTCAATGGGAGACAGCCAGCTGCTAAGGACAGAGTCGCTCATTGCCTAACCAAGACGGGCGTCCTTGCGCATCACTTCATTGTGCGCATGGTCGTCCCCCGCCAAGAAAAGAAGTCCATTGTCCAGATCACTGATAGTATCCTACTGGACGCCTTCTTGGAACGCAAGCCGATAAACTTGCCACGGGTAATCTTGGAGCACATGGGCAAGTGCACAGGAGGCAGGCACTCTCTTCCCTTCCCCGGTCTGGTCAAGCAAATCCTCAAGCAGCAGGGACTCTATGCTCCTAAACAAGAACAGTCCTTTGGCATCCACTGGGACGTTAGGCAAATCACCTTGCCCCCAGTTGGAAAACTCAGGTGCGATGAGCCCCTTCCGTCTGTCAAACGCCAAATGGAAAAGGAACGGAAGGAGGCTGAGAGGAAAGCTCAAGCTGCTGCTGCTGCTGAGACTGAGGAAGGAGATCCAGAGGCTGAAAATCTTCAAGTAGTTGGGACGCCAGCTGAGGACGCTGCTGATGACGAGGACGAGCTCGATGGTATGAGCGTCCCTGATGAGGCCGAGAAGCATCCTACGAAGTATCTGATGGGAATGATGATCGAGAACCAGTGCATGATGATTGACTTAATCCAGCAGGTTCACGACACCCTCCACACCCACACAGAACTTCTGGAACGCAACAATGAGCTCCTTGCGCAGAATAACTATCTTCAGGAGCAGAATCTCAAGGCTCTCGGCAAGCGTCCCCGAAAATGATCACCTCCCCCCTCTCTTACCCTGAAACAGTTTATCGCTTGTTTTTGTTATTTTTTTTCTTAAGACTTTGGAACGATGTCCCCTTTTGGACCATTCTGATTGTAATGACCGTACTCTCTCTTCATGAATGCAGTTTATTACGTTTGTAATTCATTTTGTCTAAGCGTTCCTTTCTTTAGTTATGACTTCGTGCATGCATGCTTTTCAACTTGTTCTCCTTTTCGATGATGCCAAAAGGGGGAAGTATAGTTTTGTAGAGATGCGATTATTATAAAGTTGTCATAGAAAGCATGTGTTTAGGGGGAATTTCGACCAAGTCCAAAGGACGCTAGTTAAGAACAAAATATGACGCACTTAAAAGACAGTGTTGCTGCCAACCTAAGCTAAAAGAAAATCAAAGTGTAGTTCCTCATGCTAAAAGCTTTACTTCTGTGCGCATCATTTGAAAGAGTTTGTCATCATCAAAAAGGGGGAAATTGTTGGGACGATATTAAGGACGCCAGTCGTTAATATCTAAACCAATAATAATCATCCCTTGTTTTGATAATGACAAACTCAATGGTATTTGATAAGTTGTCCAAGTGTTGATCTCAGGAAAGTCCAGTGGACGCACATGAGCGAAAAGGACAACAAGTGAACGGCAGTCCCTAAGCTGTAGGGACGCACGGTTCCAGAACTTCCAAGGATAAACGTAATTGGCGAAGTTCCTGCGCAGATAAGACGGCGTCCTCATCAAGAAGGGACGCGCGCCAAAATACGAACGAAGTTCAAATTCAAATCAAGGCCGCCTCAACATGATTACATCACGTCCGGCCGTAGTCCTCAGAAGGAAGCTTCCTTTGTCTGGGCACGTGTAGACAATGCCAAAGACATCGCTTTCCCAGCGATGGTCCCCTACCCACGCGGAGGCTTCCTAAGCGTCAACAGAGTTGACTTCCTCAAGAGGCTCATCGCACCGTTGATCAAAGGTCAAGGATCCTGCCCAATCTCAGAGGACGCTAGAGGACAAGAACCACTTCCGCTATAAATACCCTCCCAAGGGTATGCATAGCATTGGTGGACTTTGAAGACTTTCTCTCAAGCTCTCCCGAAGCATTCAAGAACACCAACGAAGATCGAGAAGATCAAGTGAGCTTGAAGCAAGAGAAAGAAAGTCCAACCACATCAAATCCAATACAAACCACAAATCTGTTAGAGTTGTAGTTTGTCTCTCACAACGGACCGTGAGAGACGTGAGTGATAGCTTCCTTATAGCTAAGAGTGTTAGGTTACTTGTTAGGTTGAAAGGAGTGTTACTAGTGAGACTAAGGACGGACGCTTAGCTCAGAGAAGTGTAACGACTCGCCTAAGTTGTAAGGACTCGCTCTTAATAAGATAAGGGACGGCTATTGAAAATCCTCCAACGGAGGTAGAGGTTTACCCATAAGACTAGTTGGTCTTAGTGGGGTTCCTCTCTAAATACTTGTGTCCACTTATCTTGTTAAGTCTTCTTTCCGCTGCACTAAAGGACGCCCTTAACCCAATTAAGGACGCCCTCATTAACTGACTTACGATCCAACAGACATTGTCTTGATCCCTCGGTTGCTTGATGAACCGTGATATTGTCGCCTTCAATAAATAGCTTTCAAATATTCCTGTTTACCGCTTCCTGAATACCATCTCGGAGGGACAGTGCTTCTATTTGAAGGATTGACATACCGCCATACTTTCTAGCTATTACAAAATATCGGATTACCACACCAATCTCTCAAAATTGATCTTGCCGATGTGCTTCCATCGGACAATCTTGATCCGTCAAAGTTCAGTTTAACAAATCCTTGATCTGGTTTATGCCATTTTATCGTTTTCTTTTTCTTAAAACTATAAAGGTTGTTTTTGGTTCTAACATTGTCTTCCTCTTCCTCTTTCCATCGTTTAATTAGAACGTTCCCATGATTGTAATTGAGTTCATATGTCTAAGGTACGTAAGATCTGAAATAGGGTCATTTTGTGCTTATTGGAAGACCAATTTATTCCGTTGAAACCAAATACTCCACCAAATCACTGTCATTTCTGAAAAATCCGTCCATTCCTAATTGCTGCCTAATTTCAAACAGAACTTGTCGTGGACTTTTGTCTATTGGGTCATACTTTCGAAGAGTTTGTTCTACATTAGGATTTATATTCCTTGTTATTTTCAAAGTGTGTGGCCACCTTATTAGGAGATGGCTCGAGTAGACATATACGCAGTTGCACATCAAACAGTCACCCGGGGTTGCTATATAGTTTTCAAGAAGTCTTACTTTTGTTGGCAGTCTGTTCATGTCGATCTTCCACAAGATATTCTTTACTTTGGGGAAGGTCTCCAATTTCCAAATCCAGTTGTTCAAGCTAGGATTCCTGTGAATCCATTTTAGTTATTGTAACGCCCCGTCTTTCTGACAAGGCGTTACTCGGTCGTAGACCTCACGAGGCACTACCAAGTTAGTTTGACAACCGAACAACTGGATCTTGCAACGCGGGCACGGCGAGAAAACAAGAAAACATCCAACTCGTACAATAAAAGAAATAGAATTTATAGTTTACAAACCAAAATGCTATGAATCAATCCCCAAGAACAACACCAGAACAACTTCTAACAACAACTCCAAGTCCAACAACCTATCCAATTCATGCTCACTTAACCATATCAGAAACAAACAGGAAGAACTAGCTAAAGAACAACCCCGAAATCTAACCACTGTGACACGCGCTGTCGCTCTGCCCACCACTTCGCCGAGGCTCGATCACGACACCTTGAGATTACCTGAACTGAAAAAAAATTGTGTCCCCGAAGGGTCAGCTGCTACCCTAACAAGCTAGACTAAGCATAGTAACCACAGGACGTTTCAAAACAGTTTTTGATTCTAAGGTCAACAAACAAAAGTCCACAATCACACGCATAACTCTAAATCCAGTCCTAGGTTCAGTCAGTCACACACATACAATTCACTAGCATAATCACAATTACAAATCCTCTTACGCACACAATCACAGAGTCACACATTTTCACATACGCACCATACTTACTCAATACCTTCACAGATCATCGCATTCACACACACACCATCCTTCTTTCACACACGACCATCTCCACACAACGACATACTCTTCTTCACTTACACGCCATACTCACACAAACATATACCACCACTCACTGTCCTAGTGAGGCGGAGCTGCAACCCTTCACTCTCATTGCACTCCTGACCGTTAGTGCAACCCTTCACCCTCCATTACACTCGGTCTGACGATACAACCCTGCCTCCATCATTGTACGTCTGCCGGTCAATGCAACCCTTCTCCTATCATTGCATCCGGCTTTTCCTTAATCATCGAGAACCATTTACAAGCAACACACATACTCATCAAGGCATAATTATATCACAATCAAAACACTTGTACTCAAATTCATACCGTATAGAAATACTTTCACAAAAAGCACACATTATTAAAATTAAAACATTTCAAAAGACCGATCGGGACTAGTTCCCAAAACCAATCCTACAATCACAATGCACAACCTAACGAGCTAGAATAGAACCGAGCAAGTCGAAAATCGACTTACCTGAAAAACGACGACTCCAAAACACTTTCTGAGAAGATCAACAAGCATCACTCTGAGTCTCAATTCCCGCACCAAATCCCAAATCGAAACCGAAACCGAACCTAATTTATCTCCATCTAAATCCCTTTAATTAATTTCTTTGATCCAAAGTCAACCTTGGTCTCCCTCTTTTCCCTTTAACCGAGACCACCCAAATTGGACTCACTTTACTCCTCTTTCTCGGTTTTCTTCATTTTCCACTTTGAAATTGTTTTGCCAGCTCACACCTAGCCTTCTTCACCAATTCCTTCCCCAATTTTCACTGTGGATCTGAGAAACCGGCCTCCTCTCGCACACCACCTTCCTCCACTCGACCGCCATCACGCCGGCCTTCCGCTACCCACGCTGGCCGTTCCCGCCTCTGCTCGGCCTCCACCCCTGTTCTGACCGCCCTGCCCACGCCTGTTCCAGCCCCGTCCGCTCATCCGCGACCCACACCCCGACCGCCTCTGCCCAGACACCGCCCGCTCACCACCTCACCGGAACAGATCCGGGTCCTCGCTCATGCTCCAAACCACGCCAGCGCGGCTAACCCCGACGAGTCCAAACCCGTCTCCGACGAATTCACCGTCCCCGACCTCTCCGCGTCGTCTTCCTGTCCTCCCTGATTTTGAGCCAGATCCGGAACCCCAATCGCCGGTCACTCCCGTCGCCGAGCCAGCCCCGACGAGCCCTCTTGTGCCGCTCGATCCAGCCCGGCCGCCCTCGTATCTCGCCAACCCTCTCCGACCTTCCTCGGACACCTTCTCCGCCCTTCTCAATCTTCCCAGAACTTGCGTTTTAAGCAACCGAAAGTCGGCTTCAAATTTCCATTTTCAAGCCCAAATTCCTCTTTATTACCAATCTTGCCCAGAATTTTAATTTATTAACTTTATCTAAAAAAAACTTTCCACGTACTCAGTACCAAGACTCGGAGTCATTTACGGGTCCAAAACAAACCGATTGTTACAGTTATCAGATTAATGGCAGATGACATCGAGAACCATCCGTTTCTACTTGGAGCCCAAAAAAGCCGATCACTTATAGGATTATTAGGAATTTGAACTAATTGTACCTTCTCTAATGTGTCTAGGAAGTACTTGTTGCAATTCTTCTACTTTTCATTTATGTTCGTGCGTGATGAAGTGACTTACCGTAGTGTGTTCATTAGTAGTTCCTTGATGCAAGGCATGATGACATAGGGAATCCTACATGACACGGTTATCTTTTCAAAAGTTTATTGTTTGGTCTTGGTTAAAATCTGGTCTTAGATTCATTAACTTTTTCCATTGCCATGATGAGTTAGCTTTAACTTTATAGGAGTCAAGAGTGTGTCCTTGTAGGTATTTTTCTTATATTATTCTAACCCATACATTGTCTGGTTCAGTAAGAATTTTCCATAAGAGTTTCATTTGAAGGGCTTTATTCACATCTTCGGTTCTCCTAATTCCTAGGCCTCCATATTGTTTTGGTTTACCTATCTTGTCCCATCCTACAAGTGGTTTATATTGACGATCCTTATTCCAAAAGAAACATTGGTCGGTTGTGTCTATTTCATCATGAATATGTTTTGGGAGCATAAAGCTTTGCATCAAGTAGTTAGGTTTCGCCGCTAAGTTTGATCTAATCAGGATTGTTCGTCCTTCTTGGGACAGCGTGTTAGCTTTCCATTTTAGTAAGTTGTTTCTGCACTTTACCCACTGTATTCTGAAAGGTTTCTTTATTAGTTCTACCATTAATAATAGGACAACCTAGGTATTTTTCAAAGTTTGTCATCGAACTCACTCCCAGAGTATGTTTGTTGATGTATTGATCTTTGTTTTAGTTGGTTAATTTTTTCATTATTTTTTCTATTTTATTTATACAAAAAAAAAATTATATAAATTAATAGTGAATCAATCATTTCTAAACGGCAAAATATGAAGTGAAGATGGAAAATACTTTTTTTTCTAAAAAGTATTTTTTAAACGAAAGTGTAACAATGCCAAACATTACTCCTATCTAACATGACATCAAACTATATGTCATGCATTACGGTTTTTAATAATTTAATAAACCTCTCAATCTTATATAGAATAACGCTCAGGAGTACTAAGGCTATTATAGACTTATAGTGTACCAGGAGCCATTTTTACACCCGTTCGATGGGCACTAATAATTGTCAGATCTAATTCTGAAAATGAGGTGGAATTCTGACATACGGGTGAGTCGTAGGAGATTATACCCAAATCCCGCTAGAATTATACTCTATCTTTCTGTATAATTCAAATCCCCATTTTTCATTACAAAACACTTCATATTCAGTTTCTTCCCTCTTCATCCATTATTCACTTTCGATGAACCCAATTTCAAACTAGTTTTATGCTTTCTTGAAGCAATAGTTCCCTTCTTCATTCTAGATTTTGATGACTCGAGGAGGGTCAAAGAGGGTTTAACAAAGATGCGATTGCAATCCTAAGTCTAGGGTTTGCCCGATTGAAGTTCTACCACAAGGTTAGTACAAATTTATAAGGTTTAGTGAAAACTCTTGAATGCAAATGTCATTTTTAGTAGATTTATGACCGCCATGTTATTTATATGAAATTCATTCCAAAATCCTAGGTGTTTGAATTTCAGTAAAGGATGTTTTTTTTTGTTAAATTTCAATCATCAATATTTAATTGCAAGTTAGATTCAATGGTAGTTGCTATAATCTCTTCCAAAGGGATTTACATATGTCACACCTCAAGAAGACTAGTGAGGGATCAAACCTGCAACCTGTCAGACTGATACCCTGTCTTGCTCCACTAAACCAACCCCTTGAGGTTATACTTTTTCATGTTGAATCTAAACGACTACACTCTATCAAACATATATGAAGCTATGTGTGGAACCAATAAAATATATTCTACATGCATCATTTATGAACTTATTTGAGTCTTAAATAATATCTGGGCACATACACTGTTTCCCATAGTGGCTTGTAATCTACCAACAACTTCATGCTTTCTCTAAGCTCAAGGAGTGGAGTATCATGCTAGAAGAAGGCCTATGCCTTATTTGTAAGACCAAAGTTGAAATTGACTTGCATCTCTAGGGGAATTCCCTAGTCACTAATCGAATTTTAGAGATATATTGTTTTGATTTGTCTTAGACCTCATGCATGTAATATAAAAAATCATCTTAAATAAATTGTTCAAGTAGTTGAGATTTTTGGTCGAAGTAAAGCTGTATTGGCAAGCTATTTATGTTGCCTAGTCTAATATCATCTATTTACTTGTGCTAGAAAATACAAGGTATTAGTGTCGAAGAGTGTTTAGAAATATGTGCGAGACACGTTAGAAACTGTATTAAGGCTAGGTAGAATAGAAAATCCAGAGATGCATGTAGGTACATGGAGAAACTTGGAATTGATCATGCTATAAATAGCTAGCTTTACTAGCAAGTTTTGTACCCTTTCGTCGTTTAATATATTTTACCCTTTTATTCAAAGAAAAAAATACAAGATATTTATTTTCAAGCAAATACAAAGTCAACACCAAATCATTATCAGCACTAAGGTTTTCATTATCACAAAATGTTCTATTAGCTCTAAAGGAATTCTTTCGTGGGTTAATGGTACTTTGCCATTCATGCATAGTTTGACCGGATTTCTTTAATGAAGGGGGTAATTCATCCATAGTAAGAGAGGGCCAAAACTGAATACATAACTGTCTTCTAGCACTCTTAGAAACTACAAGGGTCAATCAAACACCTATTATAGAGCACCATCGCCTTGATTCTATAGTGTTCGATCTTTTCCCACCTAGTACAATTTCTTACATGGCTAATGGTGATACTAATCCACTCATCACTAGTACAATTCTCGTGTATAAAGAATTTAGAGTTTCTAATTCTCTAACCGAAATAACTCATTGCACTATAGCAAGATGTACGTCCACAAACTAAACATGTAACTCTTCTTGCTCCTCGAGCTTTCCATCTCACCCAACCAGTGGTGGACGCAGAAATATAGCTGAGAGGGGACTAAACTATATAAATTGTTAAAATAATACACATAAACCTGTAATAGTAGTTCAAATTACAAATAAAATATGCAATATCAAATATCAAATAATAATGGTAAAATGGAAGACACAAACCTTATCCCATAAGATAAAAAAAAATAAGAAATTTCATCACTACAAACAATAAATATAAATCAATTCGCTTAAAAATCGTTAAACCGCTTCGTACTACAATCCAAGTACCCAATCCCTTCATATGCTTTCAACCATAAGATTAGTGGTGAAATTACAATTGTGAAGTACAAAATCGATGATGAAATTAAATTAAAAATTCTAATAAAATGAAAAGTTTTCAACCAAAAATAATTTAATGAAAGCATACTTAAATAGTTGAAGAAAATCAAAGAGATGACAAACATTAACCTAAAATTTGATAATACATTATAGAAGGTCATATTAGTTAACTTTCTATCACCAATAAATATTGCATCAACAAACCCAACATAAACCAATAAACAACAACCTTACATGAGTGAGAGAGGGGGGTGTTGATACCCGGAATTGTCACCGCGTTGGTGCACGAGATGATAATATCGACATAAAAGATTAAGGCGCTAAGCACACTTTTAACGCGCTAAGCACGCTTTTAAACGCGTTAAGTACGCGAATAACTAAAATGAATAAGCGTACGCGTAACGAGGGCAAAGTTGTAACGGAGGCAACTATGCCACGTCACCATGCAACAACATTTGCATGGGCTAGTGGTTAGCTGCTTGAGAATGAAATTGGGATTAGCGGAGGGTAAGCAAGCAGCTCCCTCCGGGTTATATATAGGGTGGTGGTGGTACGTAATAAAGGATCGGAAAAAAGGTCGGTCACGAGACGTGTTCTCGAAGGACGGGTCCCGACGTGTTTGAGTCTCCGAGGAGCTCGCACTATTTTACGGGAAAGACCTTAAAAAGTCTTATAAGCCTCCGAAAAGAGAATAAAATAATACGCGGGGGGTGGGAGAGCTCGAAGTAAGACGAGCCGGTTTCTAGCGTGCCGAAGGGTCCGAGAGTTTAATAATTTTGTCCCGTATTTAGTTCGAGATTTTCGGACTTCAACATTGGCGCCCACCGTGGGGCTCTTCTCATCCTTGGACTGTCATGCTCTCGGGTCGTCGTTTAAGAATCGCTCAGGTTAGTGTGTTTTTTGCTTATATAATTAGTATGCATTTTTAATTAGCATGGATCGCGATGGACGCGCGGCCCCATCGCGCTGCCGTGGCCTAGGCTCTCGGCCTTGGCCCGCGGCCCCATCGCGGCTCATGGCCTGGGCTCGCGGCCTTGGCCTGTGGCCCCATCGCGGCCCGTGGTCTTGGCCCGCGACCCCATAATAATATCTCCGAAAAGAGAATAAACTAACAACCCTCCGAAACGAGAATAAACTAACAAGCCTCCGCCGTGTCTTCACCGGCCCGCCACCGCGCTCTTCCGACCTCTTGCCGTCGCGCTTATCTCACTAGCGTGGTCAGTTGCCGTGGCCTGTGGCCCCCTTCTGGACATCGCATTGCCGGAGACGCGGGGGCTCGTGACTGGAGTGCGTACCAAGCTTCACTGATCCTGTTGCACGTTGTCAACGCGCTAATCACATTCTATAAAGCAAAACGTGCGCGATGCGCATAGGCGCACTTGAGAGGGTTACACCTCTCGCAGCTGCTTAAAGCCTTAAAACATCGAAACTCCACAGTCGTTAGGGAAAACCCGAGTTGCCGTCCTCGCTTGGGGTTGTCCGCTAACGCGCACGATGCGCATAGGCGCGCTCGAGTTGGGTTATTCCCCTTTAGTTTCGCATAAAGCCTTAAAACATCAAAACTCCACAGTCGTTAGGGAAAATCCGAGTTGCCATCCTCGCTTGGGGTTGTCCGCTAACGCGCGCGATGCGCATAGGCGCGCTCGAGTTGGGTTATGCCCCTCGTAGTTTCGCATAAAGCCTTAAAACATCAAAACTCCACAGTCGTTAGGGAAAACCCGAGTTGCCGTCCTCGCTTGGGGTTGTCCGCTAACGCGCGCGATGCTCATAGGCGCGCTCGAGTTGGCTTATGCCCCTCGTAGTTTCGCATAAAGCCTTAAAACATTAAAACTCCACAGTCGTTAGGGAAAACCCGACTTGCCGTCCTCGCTTGGGGTTGTCCGCTAACACGCGCGATGCGCATAGGCGCGCTCGAGTTGGGTTATGCCCCTCGTAGTTTCGCATAAAGCCTTAAAACATCAAAACTCCACCGTTCGCGTTGAACGCGAGGGCGCGCTCGAGTTGACTTCATCGCTCGTAGTCGCGATAAACCCAAATATCCGAATTCTATAAGGCAAGCCGCCGAGCTGAGCTCGGGGTTTGGCCCGCGTTGAATGCGAGGGCGCATTCGAGTTGACTTCATCGCTCGTAGTCGCGATAAACCCAAATATCCGAATTCTATAAGGCAAGCCGCCGAGCTGAGCTCGGGGTTTGGCCCGCGTTGAACGCGAGGGCGCACTCGAGTTGACTTCATCGCTCGTAGTCGCGATAAACCCAAATATCCGAATTCTATAAGGCAAGCCGCCGAGCTGAGCTCGGGGTTTGGCCCGCGTTGAACGCGAGGGTGCACTCGAGTTGACTTCATCGCTCGTAGTCGCGATAAACCCAAATATCCGAATTCTATAAGGCAAACCGCTGAGCTGAGCTCGGGGTTCGGCCCGCGTTGAACGCGAGGGCGCACTCGAGTTGACTTCATCGCTCGTAGTCGCGATAAACCCAAATATCCGAATTCTATAAGGCAAACCGCCGAGCTGAGCTCGGGGTTTGGCCCGCGTTGAACGCGAGGGCGCGCTCGAGTTAACTTCATCGCTCATAGTCGCGACAAACTCAAAACATCCCATCGCACTCTAAAGGCCAGCCGCCGAGCTGTGCTCAGGGTTTGACCCGCGCGCGATGCATTTAGGCGCGCTCGAGTTGGGTTGCACCCCTCGCAGTCATTTGAAGCCTTAAAAACATCAAGTACCAAAACCATCGTTAGGGAACCTGCCAAGCTATCGCTTGGGGTTGTCCACTAACACACGCGACGCGCGTAGGCGTGCTCGAGTTGGTTACACAACTCGAGCCGGTTACAACAACGCGTTGACCATAAGTATGTGCATCAAGTGAGTGCCTCGTTTGTCCTTGAAATACTAAGGACATCCGAGTCACGGGGTTGTGTTGATACCCGGAATTGTCACCGCGTTGGTGCACGAGATGATAATATCGACATAAAAGATTAAGGCGCTAAGCACACTTTTAACGCGCTAAGCACGCTTTTAAACGCGCTAAGTACGAATAACTAAAATGAATAAGCGTACGCGTAACGAGGGCAAAGTTGTAACGGAGGCAAGTATGCCACGTCACCACGCAACAACATTTGCAACGTTGCAAATGGGCTAGTGGTTAGCTGCTTGAGAATGAAATTGGGATTTGTCCCGCATCGGAGTAGCGGAGGGTAAGCAAGCAGCTTCCTCCGTTATGTATAGGGGGTGGTGGTACGTAATAAAGGTTCGGAAAAAAGGCCGGTCCCGAGATGTGTTCTCGAAGGACGGGTCCCGACGTGTTTGAGTATCCGAGGAGCTCGCACTATTTTACGGGAAAGACCTTAAAAAGTCTTATAAGCCTCCGAAAAGAGAATAAAATAATACGCGGGGGTGGGAGAGCTCGAAGTAAGACGAGCCGGTTTCTAGCGTGCCGAAGTGTCCGAGAGTTTAATAATTTTGTCCCGTAGTTAGTTCGAGATTTTCGGACTTCAACACATCCTTTCTGCCAATTTTTTTTATCAATACAATCTAGCCATTAAAAAGATCGAAAAAAACAGGTGCATACTATGTATCTTTAAGGCTCAAGTATAAATTTTATCTCATGAATAAAAAATGCAAGAGATAACTATTGCTTATGAACTTTTCCCTTAACCCCGCTATGTCACTGTCAGATTTAAACTTAGTCGGCCATTTCTAAGATCTAATGTACATGTAATCTATATTATTATACACATAAGATTAATGCGCATTGAACCCACTCATTAAATGTAAGGGGTATTTGGAAAATCCAAACTTAAGAAGTGGTGAATGGAACCTAGCCCAAAAACAAAAAGAATGGTATTTGGAATATATTAGTATTGATGGGTGAAGGTTTTATAGTAATCATGACAATAAAGAAGAGTTGGATTAGTGATGGCCGACGGGGTGGGCCGGCCCCGCCCGGTGTCATGGGCCCAAAAAAGCCCGGCCCGGCCAGCCCGCGGGTCAAATAGGCCAAGCCTGGCCGGGCCTGGGCCGGAGTTTTCCAACATAGCCCAGCCCGGCCCAGCCCGTTTTGACCCGGTACATATTCATTTTTATAAAGTGTATACTATATTTTTGCAATAGTATTATAGTATTATTTTTACAATAGAATTTTAGTATACTTTAGTATTATAGTATATAACTAGCAGATGACCCGTAACCTGTACGGGGGTGTTATTTATTTATTTATAGCTTTGTGTATGAATTTACTATAACAATTACAAATATTATCATATGTATACTTTGTTTTAAAACGACGCTTATTTTTTGGATTATAAAATGACATAATTCTTGTATATCATCATATATGTAAATAAATTTTATTTATGTATTTACTTTTTATGCATACATAAACATATATTTAAAGAATTGAGGAAGAATGAAATAAGATAAGATGCATTATCACATTTTAGTAACAGTTGATAGAAATTTTTTGGCACTAAAATAAAATTACGTAATAAAATCAATAAGTTTAAATAAAATTCGAATTAATATATTATAATATTAAATATATAGAGACTATTTAATAAGTTAAATAGAAAAGAAAATTATCTCATATATATGTTATTGTTTTCTGAAAAATTTATCAGATAATAAATATATAAAAATGTAATGAAAAATGTGAACAGATTATTATCCTTATTAAGAAATCTATCTTTTTTTTCTAAAGTGTAATCAATATGCAATATTAGTGATATATATGTTAAATATAACATATACTTATTTTATTAATATTTTAATATGATATGATATTAAAGATGTATTTAATATATTATTTTAATAGAATGAATATTTGTCTTAAATATAGTGGTAGAATTTGCTACCATTGATGATTTAAAAAAATACATAATAAAATTACGAAAAATAATGTAAATTTAATATGGTATTTAATTAAATGGGTAAAATATTATGATTATGATTATGATTTTTAGATTGTCACGAAAAAAAAAAAATTTAAATAAAAGGTTTATGATATATCTATGTATTAATTCAATGTATATAATGATAAGATAGAGATTTATATATCTGGATAGTTTTATTAATTAAACAACACAAATTCTAATACAGAACTAAAATTTTAATTAAGTATCTATAAGATTATGATAAAATCAAGATTTAATAAGATAGATTTTTTTAAAAGGGGGGGGGGTGATGTGGCACAATATGGTGGCAGAATTTGCTTCCGCTTTAGTATATAACTAGTAATAGTGCCCGTGCCCGGGAGGACACGACTTGTATTAAATAAGTTTTCTATGTTTCATTAATTGTTACTATGGAGTATCGTTTTTCAATTATATTATTTTTAAGTAGTTTTGTACATATCCAATTTCATTTAGATATTTCTAATAAAATAATTTGTATTTTAAAAGAATTAAGAACCTTTGGTTATTTATTTATAAATTTAATGTTTTATATCTCATAAATTATATATTTTAATTGGATATATTATAATGTAATATTTCAATCAGATGTATTATAGCATTTTTAAGTAGTTTTGTACATATCCAATTTCATTTAGATATTTCTAATAAAATAATTTGTATTTTAAAAGAATTAATAACCTTTGGTTATTTATTTATAAATTTAATGTTTTATATCTCATAAATTATATATTTTAATTGGATATATTATAATGTAATATTTCAATCAGATGTATTATAGCATAGTTAAAAATATAATATTTACAAAGATAAAAAAAAATTATTAAGTTTTTTAAGATACTCAAATCCCTTTTTCTGGAATATTTTAAATACTTAGCAATCAAATTTAAACAAAAAAAACTCAATGAAAGATTTGATAGTTACTAAATCAATAAGTTTATTTTAGTTATACATTTTTTCCTTTATAACCCCGCTTTATTTATTTTTTTGGATAAATCATACATGTATTATGTAGATTTCTTTTTAAATTTGGCTAGTTAGATATGAATACTACTCGTAAGTTAGGGTTTGTTATTTTTTTGGATAAATCATTCATATATTAGATAGATATGCATACTACTCCTAAGTTAGGCTTTGTTTTTTTTTGGATAAATTATTCATATATTAGATAGA
The DNA here is from genome assembly GCA_963924305.1 of Polygonum maritimum. Classification (NCBI taxonomy): domain Eukaryota; kingdom Viridiplantae; phylum Streptophyta; class Magnoliopsida; order Caryophyllales; family Polygonaceae; genus Polygonum; species Polygonum maritimum. The sequence continues at coordinate 14,180,780 of OZ002728.1, forward strand.
TTTTTTTATAAATTTGGCTTAGATAGGCATGCTACTCCTAATTAGATTTGGATAGAAATTATTCTATAGTATACGTATAAGTAGTAGATTTGGCTAGATATCCATACGTAGTAGTTTATTTTTATTTTTTAGTTAATTAAAATGGGAATTGTAGATAAGAATATATCTAATGTGGGGTCTACAATGAAATTTCAACCAATCAAACAAATCGAATTGTTTTATTAAAGATGGGTGATGCGGACCAATGAGAATGTGACACGTGTCGGGCTAAATAATAAATCTAACCTCCGCTTGAGTATATAGTTATGATAATAGATGTTCAACCAAAAACAATTATAGTATATAATGTAAGTATAGGATGCATATTCATTTTTTGTAAGCATATAGTATTAAAAAAACATAATATATAATGTTCAGCCTGGCCCGGCCCACAACCCACTCCCAGCCCGGCCCGCAACACGCTCGCAGCCCGGTAGAGCCGGCACATGCCTGTGTAGGCCGGCCCGGCCCGTACCAGCCCGATAATTTGCCGGGCCGAGCCTGGGTCACGGTTCCTTGGCCCAGCCCGGTGGCGGCCCGGTTCCATCACTAAGTAGGAATGAGATGAAAAGACTTATCCTCGAAGAGAGATATAGAAAACTCGTATTTAAACAATATGAGGTCGGTATCAGTTTCAATTTTAAAAACCTGCAAATTTTCTAAAAAAAAAACCTACAAACCAAATATTTATTATGAGCCACGGTTCTCATTCCTCGGATACATAGTCGATTCCTCATATCTACGTACCAAAAGCCAATTAGAGCATTTCCAGCGGTAGGCTCTTTATTGGCCATCATACAAAAAAGACATTAACGAAATAATAAATTGGAGAAAGGGGATGAAGACCTGCCATAAGGATGACCAAAACTCACTTGGTCTTTAAGGATGACCAAAGCTCCCACGACCCTACTAATTCACTTGGTCTTTCAATATGGCAGTGACAAGTGTACAATTCCTTTTTTAGAAAGCAATTTATTTTTAAAAAATTAAAAAATTAATATTATATTATCATGATCAACAAACTTAGTCTACCGGTGTCTATACTCTAAATACATCACGACCCCTCTAATTAATTCTCGTACCTTAACTTAGTTTAGTATAGTTTCTACAAAGAATTATAAGGACTATTGGCCTCTAAACTTCTTAAGACTCTTCCATTCATCTAACTATTAAAGTGGATAGAAGATACAAATGTAATCACTCAATAAGCAATGAGGGGACAAATCACATGTTATAGGATAAGGGCACTCGGATTTTTAGAATAAAATGTGGGCTGATTTTTGTAATATTTGTAAATTGAGGGAGTTGGTTAGAACGAATATAAGTCGTTGGAAGTTTGTTGCGGGTTTTTCATCCAGATTCAGAACTTTGTAATTCTCACTTTTCTCTCTCTAATGGAATTCATCAGCTCGAGTTACCCGGTTTCAATTCTTCCTATTTGAGATCCGCGATTCGTGTATGTGGAGTGTTGTTCTCTAAGAGCATTAGTACAATTCCATCTTTCAATTTGTTGTTGTTGCTAAGATATAGTTTATCTGTATCAAATTGGTATCAGATTCAACGATCCTGTGGCTGAACAAAAATGGTGGTTGCTGACTCCACAAGGTCGCAAGCTTCTATCAGGAATGAGGTTGAAGAAGCTTTGTCTTCGCGCATCTCTGTCATTAATGGCGAGATCAATGGCAAAATGGCTCTGTTGGACAAGAAGCTGTCGGCGATTGAAGAGAAGATGGACTCGAAGATCGCTGAAATGTTTGATATGGTGATAATCTTTACAGGACAGCCTCATTGTCTCATCTTGGAGCTACAGATACAAGAAATCCTCCAATGGAGCTCGGTAATCATGCTTCTGCTCAGAATACGCCTGTTGTTCGAGCGACTTTCTTGAATCCAGAAGTGAATCCACCGGCCATGGAAGGACTTCGATTTCGACATGGAGGTAACCCTAACACTGGATATTCTGGCATTACTAGACTGTCTAGGCTGGATTTTCCAAGATTTCAGGGGGAAATGGTTAGGGAATGGATTTTTAAGTGTGAGCAGTTCTTCTTAATTGATCATACGCCTGAGGAAATCAAGGTTAATTTGGCTTCAATCCATTTAGATGACTTGGCTGCTCGTTGGCACCAGTCAATGGTCCAATCTGAACCAAATCTGAGCTTGATTCTTGATTGGAAAGGTTATAAGAAGCTTTTATTAGAGCGTTTTGGTGAGGTTATAGATGATCCAATTGCTGAGTTGAAAATTTTGAGAGAGAGAGGGAATCTTGGATTATCATAACAAGTTTGAGGCTATTAGAACCAGAGTACAGATGTCTGAGGACTATATTGTGAGTGCCTATTTAGCTGGCTTGAGGAATGACACTCAAATGCATGTGAGGATGTTTCAACCTAAGTCAGTTAGACAATGCTTGATGCTTGGCAAATTGTATGAAAATGCACATCCTGGTAGGAATTTTACTCACTCTAAGACTTTGTCAACTGTGAAGAAGGATACTCCTTTGTTGCCTAAGCCTCCGGATGCTCAGAAATTGGTGGAAAATAGAAAGAGGCTTACAGTAGAAGAGATGAATGAAAGGAGAGCTAAGGGACTTTGCTATTTTTGTGATGAACCATTTACTCCTGGACATTCTGCTAAACACAAGAAGGGGCAGTTGTTTTGGTTGGAAAATGGCTGATGATGATAATGATGATTTAGAAGAGGAAGTTATTGATAATATTGAGCAGCAGCAGGATCAGGTGCAGATATCTGTCAATGCAGTAGCTGGTATTTCTAGTTATAGGACTATGAGAGTGAAAGGGATGTATGGGAAGAAAGCTTTGTATATTTTGATAGACTCAGGGAGCACTCACAATCTTATTGATAAGGCTATGGCTGAGAGGCTTGGTTGCAAGCTAGTTCCTGCAAACTTGACCAAAGTGACAGTTGCTGATGGTAGTTCTTTGAGTGTTTCTTCTAAGGTGGAGGGCTTTAAGTGGCACTTTTAGGATGCTCAATTCCAAACTGACCTCATGGTTATTCCTCTTGGATGTTGTGATATGCTTTTAGGAATACAGTGGTTAGAAACACTTGGACCTATTGTGATGGATTTCAAGATGCTCACTATGAGATTTAAGTTGCATAACATGAATATTGTGTTGAATGGTATTAATCCGGGCTCAGTAAGAGAGTTAAGGGCTAGCCAGCTACGCAAACTGCTTCATTCAGGCAGTCAACTTGCTATGTTGTGTGTTCAAGACTTGAATTGTGTTCCATCTTTGTGTTTTGTGTCTGTTTCAGGGGATTCTAATCCATTGCCTAAGGAGATTTCTGAGTTGCTGTCACAGTTTGTTGATGTATTTGAGGAACCTAAATCTTTACCTCCATTCAGAAAAGGGCATGATCATCCTATCAGGTTAATAGAGGGAGCTAATCCTGTCAATCAGAAACCTTATAGATATGTTGTTTATCAAAAGAATGCGATAGATAAGATGGTACAAGAGATGCTTAAATCTGGTGTGTTGCAACACAGCTCTAGTGCTTTTGCTTCTCCAGTGGTGTTGGTAAAAAAGAAGGATGGCACATGGAGGTTATGTGTGGATTATAGGGGCCTCGATAATATCACAGTCAAAGATAGGTTTCCAATCCCATTGATTGAGGATCTTATGAATGAGCTGGGTGGTTCAAAATTGTTTTCCAAGATTGATTTGAGAGCTGGTTATCATCAGGTTAGAATGTGTGAGGAAGACATCCATAAGACAGCATTTAAAACTCATAGTGGTCATTATGAGTATGTGGTTATGCCATTTGGGTTAACAAATGCGCCTGCAACATTTCAAAGTCTGATGAATTCTGTGTTCAGAGAGTTCCTAAGGAAGTTTGTGCTTATATTTTTTTGATGATATTCTGATTTACAGCTCTTCTTTAGCAGATCATGTGAAACATTTGAGATTATTGTTGCAAGTGATGAGGGAGCAACAATTGTTCGCTAAAAGGAGTAAATGTGCATTTGCTGTTTCAAGAGTGGAGTATTTGGGGCATTACATATCTGATGAGGGACTGTCTACAGATCCTCAGAAAGTAGAAGCTGTGGATAAGTGGCCTGTGCCTAAGAATATTAAGCAATTGAGGGGCTTCTTGGGATTAGCAGGGTATTACAGGCGTTTTGTCAGAAATTATGGCATCATTGCTAAGCCTCTAACTTTGTTGCTTGAGAAGGACAATTTTCAGTGGTGTGAGGAGGCTGCAAGTTCATTTGAAGCATTGAAAGCTGCTCTTTGTAGTGCTCCAGTGTTAGCTCTTCCAGACTTTTCAAAAAAAATTGTGGTTGAAACAGATGCGTGTGGCTATGGTATTGGTGCAGTTTTGATGCAAGACAACCATCCTTTAGCATATATTAGTAGACATTTGAAGGGAAGGCAGTTGCAGTTTTCTATATATGAAAAGGAGCTTTTAGCTGTTGTCTTTGCAGTTCAAAAGTGGAGGCACTACTTATTGACAACTCACTTCACAATCAAAACAGACCAGAGGAGTTTGAAGTACTTGTTAGAGCAACGTTTGAATACTCCTGTGCAACAACAATGGTTACCAAAGTTACTTGAGTTTGACTATGAAATACAATATAAAGAGGGCAAAGAGAACTTAGCAGCTGATGCTTTGTCAAGAATGGATGATGCAGATCCATTATTGATGGCCATTTCCACAACTCAGTCAGAGTTATTGTCTAAGATTCAACAGTGCTATGAGAGGGATGATCAGTTACAAAAGTTGATTGATGAATTGAAGTTGAATCCAACTGCTAAGAAGTATTACTCATGGATGCATGGCCAATTAAGGAGAAAGGGCAAATTAGTGGTGGGGAATTACTCAGCATTGAAAGATGAGATTCTGGATTGGATGCATAGCTCAGGAGTGAATGGACATTCGGGTAGAGATGTGACAGTACATAGAGTGAAGAGTTTGTTTTACTGGAAGGGTATGAGTAAGGATATACAACAGTTTATTAGAAGTTGTGTGGTTTGCCAAAGAAGCAAGTATGACACATCAGCCTATCCAGGGTTATTACAACCTTTGCCTGTCCCTGATTCTATTTGGACAGATTTGTTTATGGATTTTGTGGATTGTTTACCTCTGTCATTTGGCCAATCCGTTATATTAGTGGTGGTTGACAGATTTAGTAAGGCTGCTCATTTCATTGCACTGTCTCATCCTTACTCAACAGCTTCAGTGGCTCAAAAATTCTTGGATCATATTTTTAGATTACATGGATTTCCTAAATCCATTGTGGCAGACAGAGATGCTGTGTTTACAAGTGAGTTTTGGCAGGAATTATTCACTTTGCAAGGGGTTTCATTGAAATTGTCGAGTGCATATCATCCTCAGTCAGATGGTCAAACAGAAGTGGTGAATAGGTGTTTGGAGAATTATCTCAGATGTATGTGCAATGATAAACCTCATCTCTGGAGTAAATGGTTACCATTAGCTGAGTTTTGGTACAATACTACATTCCATACATCTTTACAGCTAACTCCTTATGAAGTGGTGTATAGGCAAGCACCTCCAGTCCACTTGCCTTACTTACCTGGTGAATCATAGGTTGATATGGTTGCACGAAGTCTTCAAGAGAGGGAGCATATGATACAAATTATTAAGTTTCACTTGATGAGAGCTCAACACCGTATGGAGCAGCATGCCAACAAGCACAGAAGTGAGAGATCCTTTGAGATAGGTGATTTGGTCTATTTAAAGCTTCAGCCTTACAGACAGGGCAGTGTAGTCTCTCGTGCAAATCAAAAGCTTTCTCCCAAATATTATGGCCCTTATGCTGTGTTAGACAAATGTGGTCCTGTAGCTTACAGATTAGCTTTGCCTCCTTCATCCAGAATTCATCCAACCTTTCATGTCTCTCAGCTTAAGAGACATGTTGGTGGCGCTGTGGTAGCAAACCAGTTGCCTTCTGTTATGCTAGAGAGATTTGTGAAGGAACCTGAGCTAATTTTAGAGAGGAAAATGGTTAACAGGCAGGGGCATGCAGCTACTAAGGTCTTAGTAAAATGGAAGAATCAAGCTGTTGAAGAAGCTACATGGGAGTTCTACTATGATTTGCTGAAGAAGTTTCCAGACTTTGAAACTTGAGGACAAGTTTCTCCAATCGGGGGAGATCTGTTATAGGATAAGGACACTCGGGTTTTTAGAATAAAATGTGGGCTGATTTTTGTAATATTTGTAAATTGAGGGAGTTTGTTAGAACGAATATAAGTCGTTGGATGTTTGTTGCGGGTTTTTCATCCAGATTCAGAACTTTGTAATTCTCTCTTTTCTCTCTCTAATGGAATTCATCAGCTCGAGTTGCCCGGTTTCAATTCTTCCTATTTGAGATCCGTGATTCGTGTATGTGGAGTGTTGTTCTCTAAGAGCATTAGTCCAATTCTATCTTTCAATTTGTTGTTGTTGCTAAGATACAGTTTATCTGTATCATCACAAACCTGGCCTTCTCGACACAAATTCCTATGATTTTATTCCATGTTGTTGTAATGGAGAATAATAGTCTTTTTAAAGGCATATCGAATTTTTAGTTTAGTGAGGATGATTATATCGCCTTGGATTAAACTAAGAAGCTATTAGATGGAATTGGGTCAAGTTATGAGTATCCTATGCTTACTTTTTCCTTGTGATATTAGGCAATGAAATAACAAATAATTAATATTGAATGACTCATTCAAGTATATATTGGCATGGTTCAAGTGTTTTTTTCTACTTTGTTTTTCTTATATGCCGATATATTACATACTGATTGTATTCTAATAAAGCATATTTCTACCAAAAAAAATTCCAATAAAGCATATATTGGCCGATTTGGAGGTAATATATAGCTCAATGCTCGATTGGTTAAATGCAAGAAGTGTATTTCTTGGGAAATAAAATCATGTGAAATTAAATATATAGAAATTGTACTTCATGGGACTTGTAAAAAAGTGTTTGATTAAAAATATTTATCTAGAAATTAAAAACTTTCATTTTATTTGTTGGATTTGAAAATTCAAATGAATTTATACAAAGTTACTAATATAACCCTAATATGTGAAATCTAATTGGTTAATGCATGAGCAGGCCCGGCCCGGAGGGTGTGCAACCCGTTCGGTTGCACAGGGCCTCAAAATTTTCTAGGGCCTCAAATTAGAATAAAATTAGTACAAGTTAAAATCAAATAATTAAATAGCAGAATTATCACTTTAGCACAGTGGTATAAGATGTAGCTCTTCTTGAAAGAGTCTCAAGTTCAAGTCTTACTAGGAGCATTCTTTGCTCTTTAATTTTGTTTTACTTCGAAAAAAATAGTGTTTTAATTAATGTCTTTATTAAAGAGAAAATTAGAAGCTCTTTGTCCAATACCTTACGATTAATTGCAATAATCATTCCCAAACGAGTAATTAAACACCAAAAGATTAATAACATTTTTTTTTGGACCTTATATTTTAATTTTATGGATAAAAAATTCATTTGTTCATTACTATGAAAAGTAACTATATTATTTGACCAATAATTACTAATAAATATTTAATTAAAAGTTAATGATAGTTTACTTTTAATTAAATTTAAACGGTTATAAAATTATCGTAGACCGTACGGGGCCTCTAAAATCCATTGGCCGGCCCTGTGCATGAGTATAATGATACTTTTAAAATTATTTAAATATAGAAGAAAAAATATATTACAAAAAGATGGGGTAGTGGTCCTAGTGGATCTTACCTACCCCTTACATGATAATTGCAATTCCTCCAAAAATAGAGGAATTGAAAATCATGAGAATTTTGGTTATAATTTCTCCAACCAAACACATGTATTTAATCTAACTTCCTACAATTTTACAAATCATGTGATTTTAATAGTGAACCAAAGAAGCACTCATTTTGTCTTTTGATAGTATTTGCACAGGCATGCTTCACATACTAATACTAATAACTATGATACCATGAGCCTCAATTTATGATTTAATACTCTTTTAATTCCATGTTTGAAAAGCTATTTTAACTTAGATTCTTCTAACATAAAAGACAGGTTAAACTGTTAAAGTACCAATTTTACTAAAATATTACAGCTTCTAGAAAACCTTCTAATAGACATAACTTGGTTGATTTAAACTGCTACTAAGTACTAGATTCTTTGCTCCAATTAAACCTCAAAAGCAACCTATTTATTTGATTTTTATCTAACACGATGAATGGTGAATCCCTAACAGTTAACAAAAGAACAAAAAAGAGGCGGCTGATATTTGGACCGATCAAGACAAAGTAGTGGTTGTGGTTCAATGCAATATTGGAGGGAATCAGCAACATTTCCTTTAACTTAGGGTAGAATAAAACCAACAATTACAATATGGGGCCAGGCTATTTCCTTAATCTGTTGATAATTTACTCCACAAGATTATTATTCGCAAATCACAGCTAGAATTCCCAACTAAAGAATGGCTATGGTGATTTCTGCACATATATGTGGCCCATAGAAGTATAATTTAATCATACAAAGCTATCAATACACATTGTTGTTCCGTGAGAAGGCATCTACTCTGTTTATTACCTTAACCCACTTTACCCTAACCTAACTTGGACGTACCATTTGACATGTCTAACTTTATAGGCTTTCCAAAATTTATACAATCTATTCCATTTAGTGGAGCACCCCCCACTGGGACTTTCATTTAGTGGAGCAATGCAAAATTTATACAATCTATTCATCATGTTCGTCGTTTTGCAAACGCCCCATTGATGCTCTTGCAAATTTAGCTCTTTCCCTTCATAAAAACATTGTGTCTTTAACTCAATCTCTCCTCATGTTATTCAAGACCTGGTTGACTGATATTGTAGCCCATTTTGGGCATAACTAAGGGTTTAATCATAATTTTGCAGGGCTAAGCCCGTTTCTTGACCAAAAAGTATTACAATACATCTATTAATTTTATATATATATATATATTTATTTTTTTTTTGACTCGGTGAGAATTAGGAACCCTACTTACGTAGGGAAACCTAGAGCATCCTTTCGGATGAGAGCTAAAAGCTCATGATGGTTCCAAATTACTTCCCATGGGAGACTGTGGCCCAGATTCGCGATTTTATCGGTCACAAAATTACATTGTCTATCCACATGAGAAATTTTGACTATCTCAAATTCTTCAAGGGATACAATAATATCCGTAATAATTCTCTCTATTTCCCAAGGACAACTTTTATGTCCTTGTACGGTTTTGATCACTGTTAGATTGTCTCCTTCAATTTCTAATTTTCGTACCCTTCTATTTTTTGCCTCATCGATTCCATCACACAAAGCCAAGGCTTCTGACACAAGAGCTGACACATTCCCATATCTGCTCACTGTCCCACTTATTGGGCATCCATTAAAATCTCTAATTATCGATCCTCCTGACGAGTTCCCATTGTTCAGTCTAGATCCGTCAAAATTTAATTTTGCAAAATCATGTCTCGGTTTCTTCCATTTACTATGTTTCCTTCTTCCTACCACTCCGTCCTTAGGACATTCCTTAAGGTCCTTTTCTTCGTCCTCTTGCCATCTTTTAGCTTGTTCCCATTGTCTTAACTGGGTTCTAATATACAGGTTTAGGTCATGAATCACTTCATTATTTGCTTGTTGGAATACAAGTTTATTTCTTTGATGCCAAATACTCCACCAAAAAACTGCTAATTCTGTCAACTCTTTCTTCCCAAGAATATTCCTCATATCCAAAAGGACATTTCTTGGGTTCTGAAGTGTTGGGCTATAGTTTCGGAGAGTATGTTCAGTATTTGCATTTATGCTTTTTGTGATTTTTAATGTGTGGGGGCATTTGATCATTAGATGGATCGAGTCCTCATGTAAACTATTGCACATTAGACATCCAGGAGGGACTGCAACCTGTTTTTCACTCAATCTCTGCTTTGTTGGGAGTCCATTCATATCGATTTTCCATAAGAAATTCTTTACTTTCGGGTAGGTATCCAATTTCCATATCCAATTATTCGGATTGAGATTCATCAAGCTTTCTTTAGTTATCAGGCTTAAGGCTGATGCCGTTGAAAACCACCCGTTCTTACTTGGTGCCCATACAATTCGGTCTTCTATGTCGTTTCTCGGAATCGGGATTGCAATTATCTTATCTACTACATCTCTTGGAACAATCTGAAGCAATTCATTTTTTTTCCAATTTTTTTCGGGTGTAATGAAGTGTTCAACCTTCAGTTGCTCATTTTCCGCATTATTTCTTATATCAAAGTTTAGAAGCGGTTCTTGAAGAACCCAATTATCTATCCAGAAATTAATCGCTTTCCCATTGCCTAGTTGCCATTTGAGGCCTTCCTGAAATTCTGGTCTTAGTTTCATTAATTGTTTCCATTGCCATGAAGAATTGGACTTAACTTCATAGGTTGCAAGAGTATGCCCTTTTAAGTATTTTTCCGTAATGATTTTTACCCAAATGTTGTTTTGATTTGTCAGGATTTTCCATAACAACTTCATTTGAAGGGCTTTGTTCATGTCGCCCGCTTTCCTAATTCCGAGTCCCCCACACATTTTTGGTTTGCATATTCTATCCCAACCTATCAACGGTTTCTATTGTCTGTCCTTGTTCCATAAGAAACTCCTGTTAATTATATCAATTTCGTCATGTATGTATTTAGGTAGCATGAAGCTTTGCATTAAATAGTTTGGTTTCGTTGCCAGATTCGATTTTATTAGAACCGAACGTCCTTCTTGAGATAACGAATTAGCTTTCCATTTAGTCAGTTGTCGTTGTGCATTTCCTATCGTGTCTTGAAACATTTCCTTATTTATTTTTCCATTGATAATCGGACAACCAAGATATTTTTCTAGATTCGTCATTGTACTAATTCCCAATGTCTGCTTAATATGTTGTTTTTGCTGGCTACCCACTCTCTTGGAGGTATGAAATGCGGATTTGTGGTAATTAACTTTTTGTCCTGATATTGCGCAGTAGTTTTCAATGATTCTTCTCATCTCGTTGCATGCATTTTGAGTTCCTTTAGCAAAGATTATCATATCGTCAGCAAATGCCAAAAATGGTATTCGTGTTCCTCCACGTGCTATTGGGAATCCAATCAAAGGTTTCGGGCTCTCACTTACTTTTTGGAGCTTTCTTGCAAGAATCTCAGCCCCGATTACAAATAGGTAAGGTGACAATGGATCTCCTTGTCTAATTCCTCGCTCCGGTGTAAAGGGTTCTGTGGGTCCACTGTTTACTAGTACTGCATATGATACTGTACATACACACTCCTGGATCCAATCAATAAATTTTCTATCAAAACCGAACTGGTTAAGCACCCGAAATAAGAATTGCCAATCAATCCTATCATATGCTTTTTCCATATCTAATTTAACCGCCATCCACCCATCTTTAGCCTGACTTCCTTTGAAGGAATGAAAAATTTCATGTGCAATAAGAACATTGTCATGTATTGATCGACCTGCTACAAAGGCTCCTTGCATTGGGTGAACTATCTTGGGCATAACCATTTTCAGTCTCTCTGTTAGAATTTTTGCTATAATTTTGTAAATCGTGGTACATAGACTGATGGGTCGATAGTGATTGGTTGTCGACGGGTTGTCTGTTTTCGGTAGCAGTGATATAAATGTATGATTGCTTTGTTTCAATAGCTTTCCAGAATGGAAAAAACCTTTGACCGCCTTGATAACTGAAGGACCCACAATGTCCCAATATTTCTTATAAAATTCTGCGATCATTCCATCCGGACCTGGAGACTTATCCGATCCAATATGAAAGACTGCATTCCTTATTTCCTCATTAGTTACTGGGTTAATGAGTCTTCTATTGTCTTCGTCTGATATTTCCTTTTCGACTAGCGTAAGGTACTCTTCCAACATCGTGGTGTCTATTGGCTCCTTTTTATATCGTTTACAGAATTCATTTCTGATTTCTCGACAAATGTTCTCCTCTCCTACGATTTGTGTGCCTTCAAATGACGTTATTGATCTTATAATCTTACGGTTTCGCCTTCCTACTGCTATTTTATGAAAATACCCTGAATTGGAATCTGCTAGCTTGATATGTTTTGTCTTTGCCCTTTGTTTCCAATATGTTCTGTGAAAATTTAGTATACATTCCTTTCTATTTAGAATTCTAATTTGTTTCTGGATAATTGCCGGTTGCGGCGATGTTGTTATTTGCTTTTGAATCTCAAGAAGAGTGTCCTCTATTTCTTTAAGTTGTTCGAATGTATTTCCAAATGTTCTTCTCTTCCATTGCTTGCAGTGAGTCTTTAGTAACTGCGTTTTTTTCATGAGTTGGAACATATATGAACCCTGAAAGTCCACTCTCCATGCTTGTTTTACCACATTTCGAAAATCTTTCCTTTGCATCCACATTTTCTCCATCTTAAACGGGGATGCCTTGCTGATATGATCGTTCGTGAATTCAATTGAAATTTTACAATGATCTGACAAGGTGAATGCATGATTGTGTGTTCGAATTTCTGGAAACCATTGTAGTGTACATTCACTAACTAGTACTCTGTCCAATTTTTCATATATGTTGTCTATTTCTATTCTATTTTTTCGCCACGTAAACATATTTCCAGTCGTTGGAATATCTCTTACATCACAATTGATTTTGAAATTTGTTAATCGCGTAAATCTACTTGCATCAGGAATACAACCTCCCTTTTTTTCACTTTGATCTTGAATTTCATTCAAGTCACCTAATATCACCAGAGGCAAATTAGTACTATTTGCACAACAAGAAAAATCTTGCCAAAATTTATCCTTCTTGCTCTCTCCTGGCGGCGCATAGACAAAACACAATGCAATTGTATAATTTGTTATTTGGTTTACATATTTCAAAATTATATATCTAGGCTCATGAACCAAAACTTCTACATATTCACTGATAAACTGGTGTTCTTTCCACATTACGCAAATCCCCCCCGCCCTACCTTCTGCAGGGGACCAAATAATATTGTCGAATCCTGCACGTCTCCAATTTTGGTCACTTGGCAATTTATCCGTTTTGGTTTCCACAATTGCCATTACCTGAATCCGTTCGATCTTACAAAATGAATCAATTTCAGGCCAAAACGATTTTCTTCCTATTCCTCTGCTATTCCATAAGGCGACTTTCATTTATATTTAATTTTATACGAGTGGACAACAACTCCTCTGAGTTGGTTATGAAACTAGCCAACAACATATCTTTTCGTTGAGTTTTCTGCAAGAATTGAGCTGATAAATCTAGTCTAGCAATACTCAAACAAATGTATTCAAATTCATTTGTAGACAGCACATTCCTATCGGTTTGATCTTGCCTACCCCAATTCAAAACTCTTTGCAGGGCCTGTACATGAATCACATAATGTTTTTCCATACACTGGAATACATATAACCTAAATTCAATCTTTTCAATTCTAACTCTCCAATACAACCTTTCATACTCCACTAACACTTCAGCTTTATCAACCACCACGAAGAACATGAATATGTAAGCACAACATTGACCTGTACAACTCCAACACCTGATTTTATGGTTCTGAAAACAACCTGCGCATTTATCTAAAGACTTACAAAGATAATGCAACCTAGACACACAACCTACTCTTATGTGCCATCTCCTTTGCCAAATGTATGAGCTGGTGTCCTTTAGATTCTCAATGCTCTCTTCAACTCTAGGTAGCGTATTCTCTTCAACTCTAGGTAGCGTACCAAAGAGTGCAGCCATGTCAATTTTGGGCTTCAATTTTCCTTTATCCTTTTTTGTTCCTAAAGAGCCAGCTTCAGTAGGCATGTTCAAATGACTACCCTTTAAGGCCTCATTGGCCTTGGTAGACGATTGTTCTTTAGAAGTTTCTTTAGAGGACTGTTCTTTAGAACAAAGTACCTTCTGAAAGGTTTTACCCTTTTTCTCCATAGCAGGCAGATCACAAAAATTCCAACAAGTAATAGTAGGAAATTGAAGGTTCAACAAAGGAATGGAAGGCGAGACGTAGCTAAAAATTGTATCACAATAAGCATATTTGTAGACAAGCATACCATACACACACAAAGACTCAAAGAAATTTAGATTCAACTTGAGGAACAAGGAAAGGAGTAACCTGGTGCTGATGTCGGCGCCTCGCTCTGTGTAGAGAGTCCTTAGGAGAGGCGAGAGACCTCTCCATTCTTCTTTATGGGTTGATGTAATCTCGGGAAGCCGCTGAGCATCCCTCCGACGAATCATCTTCAACATTCCCCTCATGAACATTCCCCGACAGTAGGTGTGATTCACCAATCCTAATTCCTCGTTTATACCCGGCTCTTTGATGTATATCCCAACGCTCTTGTGCAAGTAATTGCTTACTACAGAGAGAAGAAGACCGCCACCAGCCTCCTTCCCCAGGTCCAGTGCCAATTTCGTCTGAGGTCTCTCCTTGCCATCTGCGATTTTGAGCATAAACTCCTGGATTTGAGGCTTCAGTTTGCTAATTCCAGCCTTCAGGGTCCTTTGTCGGACACCGCCGGCGATTTCAACAAGGAACATGTTCCAGATTCGGCCGAAGACCAGCCGGGGTCGATTTCTAGGGTTCTGTATTTTTTGGGGCTCGATATTGTTTTTCTTGAAGGGGAAAGGAGGCTGTTTTTCGAGAGTGTTTCTCATTTGTTGTTGATCATAACTCTCGATTACACAAAGGATTGTGTAGAAAAACAACCCGGATCTTGTTCCAGATTGGGGGCTAGGGGGTCGGTGTTTCGTGCTACAGTGCATTTTGCGTGGGTGGGGGAGAAGGGAGGCAGAAGGGAGCGTTTTTATTAATTTTATAATTGAATTGATGTAAAGCCAACTGCATAGCTAGCTCAAATACAAAAGTATTCAAAATAAATCAAGTATCCTCTTTATAATTGTTGTCAGAAAGAGAATTTCAGGAAATAGGTTTTTTTTTTTGGATCAAAGGAAATAGGTTTTTTTTGTCATAAACACCATCCATTTAAATCGAAAACTATACCTAAAAGTTTAACTAATTGACTAGATGAATGAAGTCTTTCAAGTATACATGGTTGGTGCTTAATTACAAAAAATAGGTAAAAGCTTTATTATTTGGCATATACAGTACTATAAATACGTACGTATATATATTTGGCATATACCGAGTAGACATGTTCAAACTCGGGCTTGGGCCGGGCCGGGCCAAAATATTTTTTTTGTCCATATCAGCGGGCCGGGCCAAGCCCGGCCCGGTGATTTGGGCCTGTTTTTTTGTCCATACCCGCCCACAATTGCGGGCTGGGCTACCCATGGGCAAATCGGGCCTGTCATCCTTCCACAACCTCCAAAGTTGTTGTTTCACAAACAAGGAAGATCGATGCCGGTGGAGAACGGTCGTCGTCGGTAAGAGATAGAGGGATATCGAAGGGTTAAAGGTCGGCTGCTCTCTAGAAGAATAGGAGTGGAAGAAGAGGGTGATAAAAGATGCTCAGAGGGAAGTCTCTTGGTGAGAGGGATTTGGTGAGAATGAGAGTGATGACCGGCGGTAGTTTGCACTTTGCAACAATACAACTAGGGTTTAGCTATTTATTAAATCATAAATTTATGGGTTGGGCAGACCGTAAGGTAGTGTATGAGTTAATTAGTAAAGAATAATATTATTATTAAATGTTATATATTAATTATATAAAATAAAAAATATATACGGACCGGGCCAGGCCGGGCCACACGGGCTAAAACTTGTGTCCAAGCCCGTTTTTTTTACGGGCCGGGATGGGCGGGCCGGGCGGGCCAGCCCGAGTTTGATCAGGTCTAATACCATTACATGCGTAAATCTGGCATGATGAGAAACACACATGCATGTAATCGACTTCCAAAACTAGGTACATAAGTACATTAGAATGATATTTATTCTCCTACAACTACGCTTTTGTGAGGAAGTATTGAACTAGTCCTCGCTTAGTGGCTTTGATGAAAATCATAGCAACATAAAACCAGGAGGGATTGGGGTGGGGAGGGTGTTTTGGGGGTGATTTTGTGAAGGTTAGGCTCGTTTAAAAAAAAATGAACTAACTAGGCTATTCTCTTAATATAAAAACCCCACCTCTCTCCCCTTTCCCTCTCCTTCCCCTCATTTTTTCTCTTTCTTTCCTCTCTCCTCTCTCCCCTCTCTCCTTCTCCCTCTCCATCTCTCCCTCCCTCTCCTCTCCATTTTCTTTCTTCTTCCTCTTCCACTTTCTCCTACCACCCGCCACCCGCCGCCCGCCGCCACCACCCGCCGCCCGCCGCCGACGCCGTCTCCGCCACCGCCCGCCGTCAATTTTAGGTTCGTCGCCCTCTCCTTCTCTCCCTCTCCTCCCTCTCTCCCGGATTTGGGCTCGTATGAGCCGGATCTAGCCGGATCCGGGCTCGTACGAGCCGGATCTATCCGGATCCAGGCTCGTACGAGCCGGATCTAGCCGGATCCGGGCTCGTACGACCGGATCAAGCCGGATCCGGGCTCGTACGAGCCGGATCTAGCCGGATCCGGGCTCGTACGAGCCGGATCTAGCCGGATCCAACCGGTTGGGTTTTTGGGTTTTTGGATTTTGAGGTTTTTTGAGTTTTTGGATGACAAGTTTGTTTTTCGGATTTAAGTGATGACAAGTTTTGTGTGGGTTTAGGGTTTTTGAGTTTGTGGGTTTTTCGGATGACAAGTTGATTTTAGGGTTTTTGAGACGATTTTATGTTTGGGGGTGATGACAAGTTATTTTTTATGAGTTTTGAGCAATTTAAGTTTGTTCTACGGATCTGACTGATGACAAGTGCGTTTTAAGGTTCTAGGTGATGACAAGTTGTTTTATATGGTTCTGGGTGATGACAAGTTCGTTTTTATGGGTTTTGGCGATGACAAGTCCGTTTTTAATGTATTTTGGTGATGACAAGTTGTTTTACGGTTCTGAGGGTGATGACAGGGTTGTTTTAAGGTTTTTCGGATGATTTTATGGGTTTAGGTATGTTTTTGGATGACAAGTTTGTGTTTCGGATTTAAGTGATGACAAGTTTTGTTGTGGGTATAGGGGTTTTGAGCTTGTAGGTTTTTTGGATGACAAGTCCATTTTAGGGTTTTAGGGGCGATTTTATGATTTAGGGTGATGACAAGTGATTTTTTATGAGTTTTGAGCAATTTAAGTGTGTTCTACGGATCTGACTGATGACAAGTGTGTTTTAAGGTTCTGGGTGATGACAAGTTGTTTTTATGGTTCTGGGTGATGACAAGTCTGTTTCCATGGGTTCTGGCGATGACAAGCCTGTTTTTAATGTGTTTTGGTGATGGCAAGTTGTTTTTTGGATGACAGGTCTGTTATAATGTTTTTGGGATGATTTTATGGGTTTGGGTATGTTAGATTTGTATATATAGTACTTATAATTATGGCCTATTAGCTCAAATGGTAGAGCAATGTGCTTGATGCACAATAATGTGGGTTCAAATCCCACATAGGTCAATTTCGTAACTGGTCATCACCGATGACAAGTTTTTTTGCGTGAATGATGGGTTTTACCTCAACTTGTCATCTGATGACAAGTTGAGTACGTGAACGAAATGACAAGTTTTTGTACGTGGACTGATGACAAGTAACGTGTCATCTGATGACAAGTTACTTGCCATCACTAATGACAAGGCGGTCAACGCCGGTCAACGACTGGTCAACGCCGGTCAACGCTGATAGTGGTGAGGGGTGCTGACGTCATCATATGCCATTGATGACGTCATCTTGTAAATTTAAAAAAAAGGTAGGGGCAAAATTGGAAAAAAGCCTATAGGGGCTCATTTTTTTTCCTTGTAACCTATTTGCTTCATTTTTGGTTGCCCATAGCCCATGTACCCATTTTCGTCTAAAACCAGAGCGGTGGTGTATAGATTTAGGTAATAATTTTAAGGAAACAGATCATTTGAGAATGATATATGATGAACTCATCGGTTTGATTGTGTTATATCAAAGACTGAGATCGCGTGCGTGCAACAATAAAATTTTGCTTTCGAGGATGCACACGGGAACAAATTATTATATATTTTCACTTAACTTGACCGTGTCTTTTCCTATCACATCAGTGTGCGTTTTCTATTAATATGAATGTGTATCCTCTGTATCGCATTGTGTGATCTTTTTCATGTGAGTGTGCAAGATGTGACGAGGATGATTGTGTATATTCACTTAACTTGATTGTTCCTTTTCAAATAACATGATTGTGTATTTTCGATTAATATATGAATGTGTATGCTCCGTATCACATTTTGTGCGATTTTTCATTTGAGTGTGTAATGAGTATGCAAAATATGACAAGAATGACTGTGTTTTTTCACTTAATATGATTATGCCTTTTGTGAATAACATGACTGTATCCTTTCATATAAAATGATTGTACATGTTCTTTTATCTTATTGTGTGTGAATTTATTTTCATATAAGTGTGTAAGTGACAATTGAATGTGTCTTTTTAAATAAAATGATTGTGCATTTTCACTTAACATGAATATGGATTTACACTTAACACAAGTGTGTATGCCTATATCTCATTGTGTATGGCTTTTTTCACATGTAATATAATGTATACTTGGTGAAAATGTATACACAATCTTTAATCTTGTCATATAGCCATTATGGCTGAAAATACATAGTCATATTGTGTCATGGCTAGATGGAAGAAGCAAAATAGAGAGCTCGTAAAACTATTGTAACAAAATGTCGAAGGTGCTAGACGAGATTCAATTCGACATCAAAGTTCATGGAGATGGACCAATCACTTGGGCTAATGCTAAGAAGATGTCGATGAGCCTTTCACTCTCATAGGGTTCATCTTGGCTTGTTTCAGCCGTTCCATGGATGCCGACATTAGAGCAAAAATCAAGCCAAGTCATGGAAGTGTCAAGCCTTGTGACGTTGATCAAACATGAAGACTGTTTAGAGGTTTTACAGTGCCCCCGATTGCAGGTCGCAACCCGTAACGTTCGTGCCATGACCAGTGACCGGCTCTAGAAGCTTAATTTGAAGATCCCAGGCCGTAACAAGGTGGTCACGGGCCATGACCGAGTCTCAGGAGAATGTCATGACTTGTAACGTATTAGGTCACGACTCGAGTCTTGGTCCAATAGCTCTTTAGAGATCGTCATGAACCATCATCATTAGGGTCGCGACTCATGATCCATGTTCGTTAGCTCTCAGTTAAGGGTCACGCCCCGTCACGGGTCATGACGTGCGCCGAACTCTGTTTCTTTAGATCGGCGTTTTATTTTAAGACTTGTTTTAATTTCCTTTTTAAGCATTGTTTTAGTTTTGGGATATTTTATTATTTATAAAGATTTTTTCTTATTGAAGTCAATGAAGAAACCCTAGAGGGGAGAGGAGAGTTTAAGCATAGAAAAACACATTGTGTTCTTGTGAGCAAAAAGCTTCCAAACTAAGAATCGTGAGAGACGATGTTGATTGATTCTAGATCCTGAGATTCAGTTTAAGCTTGATTGAAACTTAGATTGCATCTCTAGTTGTGAGATTTAACTTGATAAGCTTTCCTCCTAGTCAAATGGAAGTTCATCAGATTTGAGTTTCAAGGTGATTGGAGCCATTACTCCAACCTAGAATGATCGGGCCAACCCTACAACGTGTGATTCGTCATCAAGTGGTATCATTTGTCGCGATTTTGAGGTTGTGAGTAGTCCTATCTTTGATTTTGGTTGCTTAATGAATCTATTCAGCACCTCAACTGCATAAACCCTAGCAAAAAAACACGCCCTAAATTATCCTTTCGCCTATTTGCTTCTTTCTTTCCTTTTATGTGCAAGTACTTTCTCGTTTTCTATTTCGTTATTAAAAAAAAGTATAACCATGAGATTTTCTTTGAATCGAGAATTACCTTTTATTAGCATGCTACATACAAAAATAAGTTAGGAATGGGTTAGGTGTACCAAAAAAGACCCGTTCCTAAGGGCCTCTTTTGGTGTACCGTTCAAGGAATTGATCCATACGTGATAAAGACCATTGTTAGGCACAACACAAATTAATACGTTCAACTTAAGAAAGGTAGTATTTGCTTCATTGTCTCTTGAATCCTTCTCTTTTGCTTCTCCCTGTATTTTTGTTACTTGCCATAGTAAATTAACACCTTAATCAATGTTGGGATCTATTTTCTCTTGTATCTTATACGCTACACTACGTGTTTGCTACCATGTCGTAGGAACACGGAAAAGCACCAAGAAATGGCGTTGATCGCTTTGTAACCATGAATGACTTGCAAAAAATGCTTCATAAGTTCTGAACCAATCTCCGCGTTGAAATTCATTCCACCCCACAATATCCCTCAAAAGATGAGAATCCCATTCATAAGGAGTTTTCGTCAAGGCATGGTTGCTGATGGTGTTTGTGTTCATCATAACGATTATGTGTTGTTGATGGTGTTTGTGTTCATGGACGAGGTTGAAGATGTGGTTCTAGTGGAGTTCGCTTCTCTAATCAGCATGGTGCCTTCGACCATAATAGTGAGTAGAACTTTGACATGGGACGAGATGATCCAGGTCCACGCCAAATGGATAGAGGTATAAACTGTAATTGTAGATATTTTTATTTATGTATAGATAGATTTATATATAGGTTGTATGAAATCTTGTTTAGAAAAAAATTCAATAGTTTTTTTAATAAGTTTGTATTATGTGGTGTGAATTTTTGTGAAGACTTGAATACCATTTTGTAATATAGTAGGGTAGATTCTAGGGAAAATATATTTATATTTAAAGATATTCAAATAAAAGATACAAAGATGAGTCATATAATATTCCAAACATCGGTTAGGAGGGTGATATATGATTTTATATTTCAAATAAATAACTTTCCGAATGTAAAAAATATTTTAGCTAAAGTAATATTAATTTATATTGAAAAAAAAATCAAGTTTTAGTTGCTAAAGTGATATTATTATCTTTAAATTAGTATTATTTTATATTCAAAACATAATGCTCTTTCCGTCAAAAAAAACATAATGCTCTAGTTCAAATAAAAAGATCATGTTTTATAAAATAGTATTTGTTAAAAGATCACAACTTACTTGTATTATCATAAAAGAGTGCAAGATCACGTTTTATAAAATAATATTGATTAAAAAGTTCACAATTGATACTGTAAATGAGAATTGAATGTTTTTTCATTATATATGGGTCAAGTGGCGCAAAATGCTATGAAGAGTTGAGTTCCGCTATATAATTAAGTTGGGTAGATTGAGATGATAGGGATATGGGTAAAGCTGTCAAAACCTGATCCGACTCGAAAAATCGACCCGAACCGACCGAAATTGTTTGGGTTGAAATCCGACCCAAATAGTAGCGAGCAAAGAAAAAAACCGAACCCGATTAACCCGAACCCGATTGGGTTGAAACCCGAGACCGACCCGACCGACCCGATATATTGTATATATGTAGAATAAATATACTATATTGTAAATATTATAATATATTTTATCATAAAACCTATTATAAATAAAAATATTATTATAAAAATCTTTTAAAAATAATAATTTATTATTAAATACTATTATTTAATCATAATATTATTTTAATAATCATTAAAAATTCAAATTCTTGACTTGTTAGGTCGACCTGAACCCGCACGATAACCTGTCAAGACCCGACCCGGCTTGACCTGTAACCCAATTGACCCGAACCCGCACTCAACCCGAACCCGAAAAGACCGAACCCGAATCCACCCGACCCGACCTGTTCGACACCTCTAGATATGGGGTAAGAGATGAATAAGTACCCACTAATGGATAATTATTATTGGTATCAAACCGGTCGGGTTGGGTGGATTCGGGTTCAGTCTTTTTGGGTTCGGATTGAGTGCGGGTTCAGGTCAATCGGGTTACAGGTCAAGTTGGGTCGCGTCTTGACAAGTTATTGTGCGGGTTCAAGTCGACCTAATAGGTTAGGAATCTGAATTTTTAATGATTATTCAAATAATATTATGATTATTAATATAATATTATGATTAAATAATAATATTAAATATTAAAATATTATTTTTAATAGCTTTTTATAATAATATTTGTATTTATAATGGTTTTTATAGTAAAATATATTATAATATTTAAAAGAAAATATATTTATTCTACATATATAAAAAATCGGTTCGGTCGGGTCGGGTTCGAGTTTCAACCCAATTGGGTTCTGGTTTTTTCTTTGCTCGCTACTATTCAGGTCGGGTTTCAACCCTAAAATTTTCGGTCAGTCCGGGTGGATTTTTCGAGTTGGGCCAAGTTTTAACGGCTCTAATAATTGCTCTATTTTTATTGGATGGTCCGATACATTTAGATCTCTTTTAAAAATTAATACTTTAGATAAACATAAATTATAGCCTATTTTTTTCCTTTTTCATATTATAAAGATAAAAATCAACTAGCTTGATCCCCCATAAAATGTACGGAAAACCTTAATGAATTTGCTAGGCACATTAGTAAGAAAAATATTTTATCTACAAAGTTCATTTATTTAACAAATATTTTATTAAAATAATTTATAAAATACAAAGATAATGTATATATGATCCAAAGTCTAAACTCCCAAAATAAATAGATAAGATTTTTATATAATAACTTATTAGATAAATTAAAATCTTCTAAATCATTAAAATAAACTATCGATAAAATTCACCTACTTTAATAAACCTTTATTATAATAATATTTTGATATTTTTAATAATGGAGTATTTTTATTTGATCTCCATCCAATGTATTATTTGATTTTACTTTATTTGATAGGTCTCGTAACATTGTTAAATATATTATTTAAGGACATTATTTAAGGATATTAGCTAAAATAGATATAGAAAGGATCATACTTTTATTAATATAATATTTTTTTATATTCACAAGATCATATTTTAGTTTAACTAATTTTAGACACCTTTAATCATGATTAGATAATTTTACAAATAAATTAATGGAAGCTAGTTAAGAAAACTGAATTGATAATTTTTTATTATATTTGTACTACGTGGCGCAAATTTTTGTGAAGACCTTAGGTTCCTCTTTAAAGCTAAGTTAATTATTTGTGCTACGTGGTGCAAATTTATGTGAAGACCTTGGGTTCCTCTTTATAATATATTTGTGAATGAATCATGCGAGAATGATATCTAAGTTTTCCCTAACTAGGTCGATCGATATCTGGCCACTCTTTTATCTCCTCGTCCTCTTCTTCAATCAAGAACAACAATTGTAAGCATCCATCTTCATGTTCAATACCCAAACATCCACCTTTCATCCTCAAGAGCAACAACTACCTCTACATCCAAACTCTTCCATCTTCACAACAACAACTCTTCTCCAACGCAAAAAGAACTCCATCCTCATTCAATGTTCGAGTGAGGATTGCTTCCAAGGCTGGATCCTTCTTCAAAAGGGTGATCTTGGACTCCTTTGGAGGGTAGATCCATCAACCGTGCCACATATGTCCTTTTTTATGAAGCAACTTAACATGAAGGAAGATAACATGTACTTTGGATTAAAGGTGAAAACACCCAAGAGATCTTGCAGTGAGATAAATGATGTTCTCGGCACTTTAACCCAAAGTACAAGTTATCTTTATCCATGTCGAGTCGCTTCAGAAAGAGGACATATGTGGGACAAGGAAAATTCAAAGTAAATACAAAATAAGGATGCAAGCTAAATTGGATAAATTAAGTATGAGATTAGATTAATGAGGGTGTTGCTATATAACATTCATGTGGAAGCAACGCTTATGCTCCGAGGAGCCTAACGGTTTTTGCCAAAAAGCATACAATTAACAAGGTGCTAACATGTGACAATGTATAAATGGAAAATGAAAGACACTAATTGTTTGAGCTAGAAATCGACCAAGCAAGATTCATGACCCCTTAGCCTAGATCGGGCTAGAACAAAGCAAAGAGAACAAAGAATTTGTGAAAAGAGACATGTGTATTATTGTATTATTACTCGTGTAGGAACGAATGAACGTGAATCCCTACAATGTGTGCCCCCTTTGTATATATATATAGGGGTCCCTAAAGATAGATCGTTACAAGATATACTAGTAATTAGATAGATACCAATTTTTACTAACTATGATATCCTTAGATTTGATATCATCTTGTGGAATTTGATAGAATTTCCCACATGATTTGCTCTTTGTAGTTTAATTTCGTCATGGACTCGGTTGAATGCATATTTGGACTTCTCACGGGCTTCTCTTGCTAGGCCACTCTAGATATGGAATCGGGCTTTTGGCAGCAGGGCCAACACTAATCTTATAAGCTGAATCAATGTACCATTTCTAGCCTAATAAAACCTAAACATATATCTACTCATCTTCCCTAATGAAGATAAAGGTAAATGCACTTTTATGATAAAACGGAAGATTGGCTTTAGGGCCAAATGGCCTCTTACTTTCATAGCCCTAGTACCAATCTAGGTTGAATTCAATCTTCTCTAATAGCTTCAACTTGTTGAGTTTTGTTAAACCCTCCAAATTCCACAAATCATATGAAGGTCATCTCCTATATTTTCAACTTGTTGACTTTTGATAAACCCTTTAAATCCCACAAATCATATGGACGTCTACTAAAGTGAGAGACATGAATTTCACCTCTTTTTGCCAACAACTCAATTGTGTTTGTGAAAAACGATGAAACGAGTTGCTTATGTGTCCTACAAACATATTGAAATATTATAATTCTCAAAAAATATGTGAGGCACTTTAGAAACAACAAATTTTCTTAATAAATTAGAAGGCTAAATGGATCACTTACTCAATGACTTTCATATCCTTCTCCAACCCATGGACGCCCACATGTAGAAAATTCAACACAATGTAGTTAAATGAATGTTCTCGCGAAGAAGGAATGTCCTTCGGGTACAATCTATGTCATGCATAATGGTGGCACCAACTCCTTTATCAACTACATGTTCTTGGATGCATTTTTAAAGTTATCAAGTAGTTTACCTACATTAACAAGGCCATTACTGAACGTATAAGGTCAAATTTTGAATGACTGAAATATCTTAGATTTTAAAGCTAAAGATAACACAACACAAAATCATTAACATATATCAAAATGATTTTTCTCTTTCTATTAAGTATCAATAAGGAAAGTTCAACAATATAAAAATCCAATCAATCTTTATTTTATCTTATCCTCATTAAACTAATTATTCAAAAATAATCAGCAAGTGCTTTATTTATATGGTGCATTATTTCAATTTCAATTACAATTTAGTTATTTTTGTTTTTTTTCAAAAATTTTCTGAAATAGAAACTCATGTGTTAATTATTGTGTTTTATCATTATTATCAAAATACTCAATTAAATTTTTAACAATCCATCTCTACATCAATTAGTATTTTTTCTACTTTTACATCCTAAATTCTTAAATCTAGTAGAAGATTTAAAGCTATTTTTATTTCCTTTGTCAAATAAGATCCTAGATTGGCCGGTTTATAAAGGATAAAATTTGGAATAATGCTTGTAAAAATTTGAAAAACATATAACATTACAGAACAAGACCAATTTGTTTGAATGGTATGTATTATCAAACGAGGGAGTAACATATTACATACCTTGGGTTTGATATGTCGTGGCTATGAGCTTAGATGCATCCTTGGGTCCTTTCGCTAAACTAGCGGGAAAGAACATATCACCGTCTCCAACAATCAAAATAAAATTGCTAGATTGATAACGATGATTTAGTCGTTTTAAACCACAATTATGCAAAGAAAACCAAACTAACTTAAACCAAAGTATAAAGCAAGTAAGGGTCGATTCCACAGGGAGACAAGTTATCTTTAGCAGAGAATTATGTGTCATACAGAAGTAACAAGGGGGGTTTTTAGGTTTAATTCACACACTAGCATGCAAATCATACGAATTCAAGAGTTTATTAATCAGTATTTGGAAATACTTAGGCAAACAAATATACGCATTCGCTTGACAAGTTGATCGTTGATTTCATTCAATATCTATGCAATGGAAATTCCAATTCCTTTTCAAAAGTAATTAATAGCACAACCAGATACTATTAACCCTAACTAGATAAATAATCATGAAACTATAGAGATTCAATCTAACTAGCAGCATTCAACATCAGGAATATAATTGGATACAAACTAAGATAAAACAACCAGCTTTTACCCTAGAATGCAAATCAATTCTCTTATGCATACAACTAACACAACCGCATATTAGCACAATGCAGTTGCTACTTATCAATTAGAGATGCTCGACCAGAAACACTCTAAATCTAGCAATAACCTAATTATAATAAATCCTAGTTGATCAGGCTAGAAATTATTGAACCAAGTCAATAGCAATTCAAGCAAGAGAAAAGATTACATCCATGCAATCGATAAGGAATTAGAAATCTCACAACTGAATCAGAACGAAGACTTTAATTGTCTATCTAAGCAAAGAGGCTTAGTTCTCCATAGATCTCCAAAATACAAAATAATTCCAAAATCGAAAACTAGGTCTAAACAAAGGGTCTAAAAGCTCCTTAAATAGGAGAAAACAAACTATCCAAAAATACATAAAAACCTGACTTAAAACAATATCCATAAGTCAAATAATCAAAACGCAGCGTATAAAGGACGAATTCGCCTCGGCACTGGCAGCGGACGCCGCCTATGGGCAGCGGTCGCTGCCAGCCACAGATCACGTTTTCTTCACTTCAGCTCTAAGTGGTCTTCAGGGTACCTTGACTCTTCCTTCTTCAACGCTCCAAACTCCATCTTTAGCACCTAAAACATGACTAAAAGTATGCTAAAACCCCATCTATATACACAACATAAATGTGTATATCATAGACCGATATAATTAGACGATATTGTACATGTTAGAAAAATTAAATGATTACCATTATAATTGATTAGAATTAACGTACTTTCTAAGTAATCGCGATAGACGAGAAAAAATAAATATCGCGGTCTCTTGGAAGAAAATGATTGAATAAAAGTTATGATACACTGGACAAGGAAAGCAATAGATCGATTATCCACTCCAGGTGCACCCAAATGCGCCCTCCGGTTAACAGATTTTTCCTAGTGTTTGCGCGAATCACTAGGTTATCTCGAATTTTGTGTAATCTTCTCTTGTATAAAAGTTATGGCCGTATATATATATATATATGAGGCCTTGATCCTTGTGGGAAAGAAGCAAGAAAATCCTTCAAGACTTGTTTATCAAAGCTTAGGTTGTGTATTCTAACGGATTTTTTTAAAAAGCATGAAACAAACATAAATGGAAAATGAAAGACTCTTATACCACCATACAAGGTGGTTTATAAATATGGTACGAGAAAGATGATAACCTTTATCTATTCATCTTCCATAACAAAGATAAAGGTGAATGCATTTTTGTGATGTAAGGGAGATCGGCTTTAGGACCAAATGGTCTCTTGCTTTCATATCCCTTGTACCAGTCTCTGTTGAATTGAACCTTCTTCAATAGCTTCAACTTGTTGTCTCTTGCTAAGCCCTCCAAATCCCACAAAACATATGGGGATCTATTGAAGTGTGACATGTGAATTTCACCTCTTGTTGTTATCATCTCAATTGCATTTGCAAATATGGATGAAACAAGTTGCTTATGTGCCATATAAATATATTAAAATATAATAATTACCAAAAACATGTAACGCTAGAAATAATAGCTTAATAAATTAGAAGGTTAATGGATTGCTTACTTAATGACTTTCATATCTCTCTCCAATCCAGATACACTGGGATGTGGAAACTTGAAGACGATGCAATCAAATACATGTTCTCTCAAGAAGGGAAAGTCTTTCATTATGGTACAATCTATACCATGCATAATTGTAGCACCAAAGTCCTTTATCAATTCTACGTTCTTGGATGCATTTTCAAACTTATGAAATAATTCACATACATATTAACATATATAAATTTTGAATAACTTAAAAATCTTAGATTTGGTAAGTAATCTTAGATTTTAAAGCTAAAAGATAACACACCACAAAATAAACGGCATATATCATAAAAGGATTATTCTCTTTCTATTAAGTATCAATACGTAAAGTTAAACAATATAAAAATCCAATACATCTTTATTTTATCTTGTTCTCATTTTACTAAATATTCATTTGAAAATCTTGTAACATATTACATACCTTGGGTTTGATATGTCGTGCCTACGAGCCTAGATGCATCCTTGGGTCCTTTCGCTAAACTAGCGGGAAAGGACATATCACCGTCTCCGACAATCAAAATAAAATTGCTAAATCGATATAATTTGACGATGTTGTACATGTTAGAAAAATTAAATGATTACCATTATAATTGATTAGAATTAACGCACGTTCTAAGTAATCGAGCGCAATAAAAAAGACGAGAAAAAAAATATCGCAGCCTCTTGAAAGAAAATGATTATATAAATGTCATGGTACCACTGGACAAGGGAAGCAATAGATCGATAATCCACTCCAGGCGCACCCAGATGTGGCCTCCGGGTAACAAATTTTTCCTAGAGTTTGCGCGAATCCCTAGGTTATCTCGAATTTTGTGTAATCTTCTCTTGTAGGGGAAATTAATAGATCGATAATCTACTCTCCACTGACGGTGCCAAATGTTAGTGCATAATATCTCTGAGTGCAAAAGTTTTGGATCCTTCAATTCGTCTTCCGCTTGGATGGTTGCTTCACCTTCTCAAGTCTGCAAAACATTGGACATATGAGGAGAGGTTCATTGTAATACACTTTTGATGCCTAAGTCAATAAGGGAAATGTCGAGCAGCATTCAAGATAAAGCGATGAATTCAACCTCACTTACCTACACATGACGAAGGCATGTGTATTTATAATGGAAGATGGGGAGGAGAGAGGGTCAAAAATCCCTCCATGGGTCAGCGTAGGTCGAGTATACTGAGGCCAAACTAATTGATATATTGTTACCCATTCCTTTCGAATATTCTATCCTCGATTAGGATAGATTCTTTCATAAAAAATAAATATATATGTTGGGCAATGTTGGGGACGCTCAGTCACTAACACTGGATCAACGATATCAATCCCTAATTTTGATAAAGACAAACTCCTTGTGAACTAATGTTTGTCTAAGTATTACCCTAAGAATGCTTCCAAGGACGTTGATGATGAGGTGGAGGTGAGGAACTGCCGGTAGATCATAGATAGTGGAGTTTCAATTCACATGACAGGAAGCAAGGTCCATCTCACCTCTATCCAAGACAGCGTCCCTGGGAGGAACGGTTACTTTTGGGAACAAGGGCATATCTCCCTAAAGTCATCCTAATGAAGAAACATGATCTCTTCGTCGGTTTGAAGAAAATAGGATGTCATATTGTTCAATGATCGGAACAACAATCACCCACACATGGTTAGAAATACGAACATATGCCACCTGCAAGGATGAGGTGGAGGTTTTGTGAGAACAATTGCGGCCCTTTGAGTCCACCTCCAATCAACAACACTATCACGGATATCGATCATTGTCGACCACCCATAATCTTACAACACTAGCCTTACTCACTGCGATGAGCATTAAACTAGCTCTAGCCTCATTTAACAAAAGCACATAATCACTAGGAACATCAAGTTGTACAATAAGAGCAAATGTAAAGGATGGAGAAATGACTTTGGCATCTAGTGCAACAATATGATCTCTTGTGTTAGGAGCATTTCTTGTCATAGCATATAGTGTATCATTTCAAACTTACAACATCATAATATAATTTTAAGTTGAACCGATTTCGCCATGGTTGGAGTTCAAATGCATAGGTCGATCACACACTAATTGAAATACTATATACAATAATCTACTCTAACCCAATATTGCGGGACCAATGACTATCCTAAAGGAAGTTGACAAGCTTATAATCGTGATGTTGATCATCATATGCAATGACTGTCTTGAAGGAAGTTGGTCGAAGTGGGGTTCCTCTATAAATTGATTGCATCACTAGTTGTTTCTTTACTGCATTTAAAGTTTAACTTTCTTATTTCGCTGCCCAAGGACACCGTCCCTAACGACGTCCTTGACTGATTACTAAGACGTATGGTCCAACAATAAATATACACAAATATCTTATAAAATAACCACTAGATATGGAGATCATAAATAAGACACATGGCATAATTAAGAAGATAAAGATCATGATTAAGATAAGAGGGAAACACACAAGATAACGAGATATGTTTTAATTAAGACAAATAATAATAAATGCAAAATTTACCCGCTCACACTTAGTGAATAATCTGTGCTTGTCTGGTGGAGCCTATAGATGGTTTTTATCAATTTCCAATAGGTTGAAGAGGCTCCAAAGGTGCTCATATTGTTGAATAGCAAGTAATTTAGTTGGAACAGCAAAAGCAACCTGATATAGTAGAATAGGATGAGAATTCTTCAGATAAGGAAAAAAACCACTTGAATCACCATACTCAACATGAGTTTTTGACACATAATAACAAAGCAGTAAATCACTTGTTTGTCAATGAAATAAGCTCCATTGTTGTAGATAATCTCGGTATACAAAATCCTTGAATTTGCAAGTACTACAAATGTTGAGGAATACTTGGAGTGGGAGCAAACCATGGAGAACATTCTTCACTATTACCTCTACCTAGAGGAGAAGAAGGTTGAGCTTACCATAATTCACTTCACGGGTTTGGCACTCTTGAGGTGGATACAAGACGTGGTTGATAGGGAGTACGATATGAGGCCACCCATCTTGGCATGGGCTGAGTTGAAGGATGAATCAAGCTAAGATTTTATATGAGCAAAATCAGCTTAGATGAACAGGCTTGGGCTTCAATAATGGTCGGCGATGGTCTGCACACATCGTGGCTACTTTGCCACTCCAACCGCACGCCACCCCTAGTATCGGGCGCCAGCCATCGCCAACTGCCCCATGCCTTGTTGGCAACTCTCGGGCTTCTCCACCTGCTCAGCCCAGACCATCCAAAGAGACCACTTCAAATGTTCCTTTACATGATCTACATTGCTACAAATTACAAGGACGTGGTTGTTACAAATTACAAGGACGTGGTCATTATGCTCGTGAGTGTGGTAACTCAAAATCCGTATTCATGACTGCTTTTGGTGACTGTAGTTCAAGAGGACGAACCATAAGCGGATTATGATGCTTTGGAACCTGTCTATGATGTGGCTCTAATCGACGAGGATGACTCTTCTCCACTTGAGTGCAAACCGGTCTCAGGTGAAGCTTTTATTGTTGAGAAATTTGCACTACATACTGAACCTATTAGCTAATCAAACCAACGAGAGACAATCTTCCGTATTGTTGCTTCATCAATGGTAAGGTTTGTAGTATTATAATTGATAGTGGTACTTACTGCAATTTGCTTAAAGAAGAAGTAATGAGTGTTTTAATCCTCCAACTTTTGATCGTCCTACTTCTTATGAGTTGAATTGGCTTACTACTTCTTATGAGTTGCATTGGCTTACTGCTTCTACTGCTATATCTAACAAGTAAGTGAAGGTTGAATTTTCCATAGGTGATTACCATGATGTTATTATTTGCGATCTCCTTCCTCTACATGCTTGTCATTTGCTTTTAGGATGCCCATGGCAATATGATAAAGAGGCTATTCATGATGGGTATTCTAATAAGATTTAATTTACATAAATCTTCATGGTAATCGTGTTACTTTGTTTCCTATGTCTCCTCAAGAATGTCTACAAGATCATGTTGAATGGAAACAACGACGTCTTGCATGAGCCGAGGAGAAGCAGAAATAATCCATTAAGATGGGACATATGACTCGTCCTAAAAAGAAGAACGATCGACGGGACGAGTCCCCACCGAAACACCTCTTAGTCTCCTGAGCCTCTAAGGTGTCAAGTGCATTAAAGGGAACTAAATTGTGTTACCTGCTGATGTTTAAAGAATCTTGTGCGGTTTTGGATACTTTGCATGATTTACTTCCTTCCATTGCCTCCCTTTTGTAGGAATTCAAAGATGAGTTTCCCGATTACATCCCAACTAGAGTACCCCTTTTCGAGGCATTAAACACCAAATAGATTGAATTTTGAAGCGGTGTTCGGTCCTTGCCCCATTGGGTGGGATTTCTACTTTGTTGCTTAACGATGTAAGGGATCATACTATCTCCCGCTTGATGACTACTTAGCCCATTTTTAATGATTTAATAACATGCTTTCTTGAGGAGTTGGAGAGTGTCATGTCTCTTTTTACGTAAAGAAGAACTTGTGTTGTCACGAATACGAATATGGATATCTGCCTCTTCGCATAACCGTACTTACATTCATGCATATTACTAAAATAGTGTACTGCTTAAAGTATAAAGCAAAGGTGGGTTTGCCCGTGCATGGAACGCCTCAACAAACAAACAAACACCTAATCAAGAAGGTGCTCTTTCATAATCACTCCAAGTTCGAGAAAGTGTAGCCAGAATCTCACAACAACAAAAGAGAAAATCACCCCCACCTTCTCTCTTCTTCTTCTTCTTCTAATAATAAATTACAAATATCTTGCCTTTGCATTTCTCATTCCAACTTTCTTTGATCTCCTCCTCTCCTTTTTTAGCTTCCTTTCTTCTCCATGAAACTCTCTTGATAGCAATACTCGATCAACTAGTTTCACTTCACTCCACTTCACTTGACTTCATTCCTTTTCTACTCCTTCTACATATAGTGTGTAACTTATAAAACCTTATAAAACCTAATTATGAGTACTATAAGTACTAGGAGTAACTCTTTTATAATATGGCTCTTGCTTGGATCGACGTTGTTCATTACTATGTACGGAGAATCGATGGTGGTGGCTGCCAGCAAAGACACCACGAAAGTGGTGGTCGTCGGGGGAGAGGGAGAGGCGGTTGTCGTCCATCCAAAGATCGACGTCAACTACATGAGCAACCGAAGAGTTCCTAAGGGCCCAGACCCCATCCATAATAGGTAACTTATTCTTATATTATTTCCTTGTTTTTAGTACTATCTTCATTCGATGCATTAGGCAAGTCTATATAATCGAGAGAGTGAAAAACTCGACAATCAAACAACTAAAATGAGGAAAACAAACATACAATACAAAAAAAAGACCAACTTTGAAGTTTAAGAGTTTAACCACTAATGATGTGAGTGTTAATCTAAAGTTTGGAGTCAAAATACATGTTTGTGTTAATTAGTTATTTATGAAACTTATCACGAAAACGTTTTTATTTTTCTTTCCATATTTGTTATGGGAATAAAATAGCGATGTAGCGTTTGAACTAAATTCAACTTTGATTTTTGGTTTCTTTTTCACTGAACAACTATAAATTCTTTTTTTTTTTTTCAATGTAAGTGAACTAATTTTCTAGATTATCTTTTGTAACTATGTAGTACTGTAGTATTTTAAAGATTTTTTAGCTCAAGTGCACCTTTTTTTTGTTCTGTGCTTCGAATCCTGAACAATGTTTGATTTGATTGGTTTCCTTCAAAGTTTAAAATTAGCATCTTGTTGATTCGTCTTCTTTAAGCTTTGTTAATTCATTATATCAAGTCACATCCAAGCATTAGGGTTTTAGATGCTTGAAAGTAAGAGTGTGTTCAAAGTTGAAACTAAAGGGAAAACCTCTCTGCTCAAAGTGATGTATCTTGGCTGTGGCTGTCCCCTGTTGTTTTTTTTTTTTTACCTTATACAGCAACAAAGCTAGCAAAGTTAAAAATCAGCCCACCAAAGCCTGTACGTTCACAAACTTTATTCCCCGTGTGTATCCTTTACGTAAATCTCTAAACTAGAGCTTCAAAACTACATGTACAACTTAGCCAGGGTCCGAATTTACAAAATTAATAATCATGCCCTTCAACCAACTTGTTATGATGAGAAATGCTAAATGTTCGAGCCTAGTACATAAATTTTTGTAAGAATTCTCATTCTAAATCAGTTGATAATATTTAGACTAGTGTAACGATCTAATAAAATAATAGCTTGAAATTCTTCTCAATCTAAATCCATCTATTTACTCTACGACCGCTTGTTTAATTCGTAGAGTTATGCCAACTATCAAGTCCAATATAATGACATATATGTATATCATTTAGAGTGTACAATTGTCAATATAAGATGTTACACTATCTTAAACTATTTAAAACTCCAATCTATTTATAATACACAATTCAAATAGCCCCTTAATTATCAACGTAGGTGTATGGAAGTGTGAAACGCTAAGTTGATACAAAAAACGTACATCTCTCTATTTTGGGTCGAAAGAACTTACAATCTCATATTCCCAAGAACTTTTACTTGAACCAAAGTAACCACATAAAAGAATTATACGGAGTACAAAATACTTCGAACCATGTTTTAAAAAATATAGTTCAATTACACGCGTACAAATTTCCTTACGTAACTCGTTTGGTTAAATGCGGAAAGTGTATTTCCCGAGAAATAAAATCATGTGAAATTAAATATATAGGAATTGTATTTCATGTAATTTGTAAAAAAGTGTTTGGTTAAAAATATATATCCAAAAGCCTTCGGGCATTTAGTCAAAACGGTTAAGCCTCCAAGGATAATACCCAGAGGTCACCGGCTCGACTCTCATGGGCAGTGTCCTCAACCAAAAAAAATATATATCCAAAAATTAAAAACATTTATTTTGTTTGGCTGGATTTGAAAATTCATATGAATTTACTGCAAAATAATACAATTTAAACATATTGAAGGGAATCTAGATAGACCCTTAATATGATGATGGTCGTCGGTCTAGAGATTTTTAAGTACAGGGCCTACTTTAAAACCAAACTAATATTGTTGATCCGGACTAAATTAAACAAAAAAATCTTCTATTCCTTGTTATTATATTTGAAAATTAAACAAAACAATCTTCTCTAATATTAGTTTTCCTTCATTAAGTTCAGGGCCTAGTTCAAAACCAAACTCATATTGAAGATTTTTTTGTTTAATTTAAAATTAAAATTAAAATTAAAATTTTATTACATTTAGACAAACCAAGTGAATCTTTGCTAGCTTTTTTGATAAATGGTCCAAAATCAAATCCAAAATGGTATAGACCAGCCCAAAATCGTACCGAACCATGGATTCTTTGGGTCCAATCCTGGATCGATCCTAATTTTAAGACTTTTAGTGCTAGCTTATTACTCCCTCCGTTCAAATTTATTTGTCGTTTAAACCCGATTCTCTTGTTCAATAATATTTGTCATTTAACGTATTTTACCACATTTTTTCCAATATTATCCCCATTGATTACAAATAATTACATAAATACAGACTAAAAGGAAAAAGATCTTCAAAAGATTGAGGATAGTTTAGGAAAATCATATGGTTCCTTAATTTTAGAGACAAATCCTAAAACGACAGATATTCTTGAACGGAGGTAGTAGTACTCTTTTGTATCCGGCCTTCTCTAATATTAGTTTTCCTCCATTAATTGTCTTGTTTTGCAGGAGAGCTTCAAATTCAAGACGACCACCAGGAAAGGCGTTACGTTGATTAGGTAGCTTAGCCATCATGTTGTTAAACAATTTGAATGTAGTTTGAAGAGCATGCATCTTGAACCCCTTATATACTTTTTAGGCTTAGAATTTTTTGCTTGCAAAAAAAAAAAAAAAAGGAAGAAGAAGATCGAGCTAGCACATGATACATGGATGGAGCGCAATATAAAGGATCGATGGTTTACATGATCTAGCTACCTAACAAACTATCATGGCTCAAGCATATGTTCTCGTGGAACTAATTAACAAAATATCTAGATAACTTTAATTATTTTAACCTACTCTCATAAACATACACCAGCTATGAATATAGAAGTTCAAGGGATCAATTTTGATCGGTCCGCAGTGTGCCGATATTACAAGATGACACCGTGGGTTCATTTTCTTGGTTTCTGTTTGGAGCGGTTTTCCACCGGTTCCCCTTAACAAGTGTTGGGAAATCGACTCCTCCAAAGACTCTTGTACACCCACCGAAACCCGACCGACACAAAGACACAATATTACAAAAGTAACTTTGTATTATATAGTGGAAATGTACAAGACTCGTTTATACGGGTGACTCGGGACTCTTTATAATGTGGGACACTTGACTCACCTCACACATGATCACTCTAAGTTGAGTGATGCCTTGACAAAGACTACAATTGCCTATTTATAGGCAAGTTATCCTTTCACCCACTACAAGGAGATATTTACATAAACTTCCCTAGACTTTTCTAGATTTATCCAACTATCCATACTTTCCAAAATATTCTAGAAATATCCTTACATTTTTGTAGATCTTTCCTTTTAATTTGTTCTTGTTTTAATTTCAAGACTTATTACCCAATTAATTTTGGGCCTTCAATCTAGCTCATTTCGTATTTGGAAATACTAATTACTCTTAACAATTCCTTCCTTAATTAATATTTCCAAATACCTACACCAAACGTACATGTGTACGCTTTTCGGTCTCCCGCCGCCATGTGATCAAGCACCTCCTTTCTCGAACACCTTGCTCCACTCACGTCATGAAGAGTGGCGTGTACCGCCATCAAACCACTTCCTCGTTTGCGGTACCTACAACCGTCAACTTCTCTCCATCATTTAAGTTGCGGTGACCAAACTCTTCATCTCTCCTCAAGGTGTCATATACGCTTGATATCCACACACACACGCGTCGAGGCGGCATCCATCAACCACACAATCTGGGCAACCGTTCAGCTTGTTGCCAACCAAACAATATCATCCTTGCCAACAACACGCACCATATTGGTGTGCCGGTCACCAACACTCATCCGCAAGGACCTCTCTCATCTCCTCTAGGTCCTCCCTCAACTGCGGACATCTCACTCGCATGTGACCCTTCACTCCATCTTGGTCACCATGCCCACTTGACCGGTACCTTCAACATTCACGACCAATATGTCTCGAACCAACTCCATCATCACAACGTGAAGTCGATCTTCCCATCAAAGAGTGAGATCTCGAACACATCCTCAACAAGTTGGCCATCCTCATGCCAACACGAGATCCTTCCACCAACGAGTTCTACCCGTATCTCCAACAACGACAATCTCACCAAACTGGCTCTGATACCACTTGTTGGGAAATCGACCCCTCCAAAGACTCTTGTACGCCCACCCGACCCAACCGAGACAAAGACACGATTTTACAAAAGTGACTTTGTATTATATAGTGGAAATGTACAAGACTCGTTTATACGGGTGACTCGGGACTCTTTATAATGTGGGACACTTGACTCACCTCACACATGATCACTCTAAGTTGAGTGATGCCTTGACAAAGACTACAATTGCCTATTTATAGGCAAGCTATCCTTTCACCCACTACAAGGAGATATTTACATAAACTTCCCTAGACTTTTCTAGAGTTATCCAACTATCCATACTTTCCAAAATATTCTAGAAATATCCTTACATTTTTCTAGATCTTTCCTTTTTGTTCTTGTTTTAATTTCAAGACTTATTACCCAATTAACTTTGGGCCTTCAATCTAGCTCATTTCGTATTTGGAAATACTAATTACTCTTAACAACAAGTGATATAAGAGTTGATGGTTCGACATGGTGATGCATTCCACACTTGGGTCGGACCGCAATTTGCCGGATCTAATTAAGCTTGAAGGGTCGGGATCTTCTCTAAAGAACGGAAACTGCATAGGCGGAAACCAACATTATGGCTCGTGAGCCTCTTGTGTTCGTGTGGGCGAGGGAGAGGAAGGTTTGCTCGAGCAAGGACTAAACGTGATGAGTCCGGATATATAGGCGTCCAACATGATGGACTCGGTTGGGTTGAGTGCCGAGAGGACGAGTTGATGACATTGGTTGAAGAAGGAGGAACGTACATTCAAGTCGTACTTATCTTTGGTATTAAACTTGGATGTGAGGAATAATGGACTACATCGGAAACTTAAATAGAAAACAAGAAGAAGAAAAGCTAAACCTAATGGGTTCATGGACCTTATTCGAGCTTAATAGGGCGGTCTCCTATACATAAGAAGACACACATCCAAAATAGTAATAATGTGTAATAGAGCATACTAGTAGTAGAAAGATGTTAGATATGGAAATACATGTTAAAGATCGGAATCGTAAGCCAAGATGGTCGTCATGGTCTCGAGCGACTTAGACTAGACAAGATCGGCTTCGGTTGTAAGGTCCGAGGCCCTAGAAGCGTTATCCCATGTCAACTCGAGGACTTCTTAGAAGGCCACCCATCCTGGTACTACTTTTGCCCAAACACGCTTAACTTCATAGTTCTTTTGAACTCTCGAACCATTAAAAGGAAGAGCTCTTGTTGGCATGGGGAACACCTCAATCTCTTATAAATTATCGTGGTGTTACAATCTCCCTCACTTAAGTACTTGACGACCTCGTCAAGGCCCAAGGACCGCCCTCTGGGTCGAATGACCGGCCTTCGGCCAAGCCCACTCGTAACCCAGAGTCGGTTTTGATACTATTTGTAAGGGCCTAGAAATGCTATTCCATGCCAACCCGAAGACTTCCCAGGAGGTCACCCATTCTGGTACTACTCTCGCCCTAACACGCTAAAGTTCATAGTTCTTTTGACCTCTCGAACCATGAAAAGGAAGAACTCTTATTGGCATGGGAGCACCTCAATCCCTTATAAATTATCGGGGTGTTACATCGACCGACTTGGTTGTCGGAGTTACAAGGCAGCTCGATGAAGATGGAGGCCAGAAGTTGTCGACAGGGGTGGAAAAAACAAAGGAAAAAGATTGAAATCCGTATAACTTTATTTTTGGGGCCTTTTTGGTGGATTAGCCCAGCACCATTTACCCATATTAACAGGCCCAATTTAGCAAGAGCACATTCATTTTTTTGGGTTCAAATTACAAACATTTATTTACATAGGGAGCCACTAATTGATACATTTTTTTACAAAAAAATGTAAGTGGAAAAAATTACTAATATTATTTTAATTATTTTTTATGTAGAGACAAACTCCTTCAACATCGAGGCAGCTAGTTGAAGGAGTTTGTCTTTATGTATTCATTTAGTTACTTTTGTCTCTCCTTTATTTTTATAAAGCTAGTTGTTTTTCGACATTTAGTTTTTCTCAGGCGCTTTCCATCTAGGTCTGGATTGCCCCCATTTTGATCCGCCAAACCCTACACGCACGGGATTCACTGGGTAGTTGTTGTTACCGAGACCAGCTATGCGTCTAGTAGAGGGCTTTGATTTGAGGAGACCAGATTTGTTCAGAATCCGCCCCCCGTACGAACGGTCCTGGATCCGCTACCGGTGACACTAATCCATTACGAAGTGAATGCCAGCACAACGTTGAATTTTGTTGACAAGTTTTAAAGGTAGTTTTGAGTTTTGAACAAAAGAAAAAGAATATCAATAAGACCAAATAAAAATAGAAAAATTGTTTGTCAAAAAGAACTTATGAACCAAATCAAATTCTTGGACAGAAATCGATAACACATGCATCACCTGAAGATATATTCAATTCAGAAACGTGGAAAAGATTTGATCATCAAAATAAATTAGGCAGAGTGGATAAAATAAAAGAGCACTAATAAGTAATAACAGAATCGTATCAAGATGTTCATGCATGAGTGAATGGGTGAAGCTCTTTTAATTTATTTTATTTAAAATTTTCATTTCTGAGCTCATGAATCATGACCAGGATGTGATAATGTAAGCAATTAAAATCAATTATTGATTTTGGCTACTACATGTGTAAAGCTAATTTAGCAGAGAATCAATCCCTGCTCTTCTTGTTGTATACTCCCTCCGTCTAGACCCGGCAAAATCTGACCCGACCCGAAAAACCGACCCGACCCGCCCGAAATTGTCTGGGTCATAACCCGGAAAAGTAAACCCGAAACCCGATTTTAACCGAACCCGATGACCCGGGAAATTTCTAGGTCAAACCCGTTTGGTTTTGGTTAACCCGTTGGGTCGAATAAAAAACGGGAATTGTGAAAAAATTTCACACATTGTTGGGTTCGATTGTAATGATTTGTTTTCCTCTCGTCATTAGCCGAACTCGACTCCAATTGATTGATTAAACGATGATTCTTTATAAAGAAAATCGACTCGAGTAATTGATTTTGAACATGACATATACCAATTGATTAAAGATGTACTAAGTTAGTGTCTCTTAAATTGATGTATACTTCTCAAGGTTTGAATGTTTTGTGCTTTGTTGAACTAAAGTCTAAATTCTGAATTGATTTGTAAAGTTGTTTTACGTTACATTAATGCTTATAGTTTTATCAAAGTTGAAATATATATATAAAAATTGAGAAATATTATACTTTTAAAATATATAAATTACAAGCTTCTTCTTCTAATATGATATATGCATACAAGAACTCTAAAATTTAAGTTTTCATACAAATTACTTTCTATGAATCTCACGTGTTCATTTTTTTTCTTCATAATCAATTTTGAATCTCTAAGAATTGAACTTTAAGGTTAATCATTTCTTATTGAAATTCTTCGAGAGAACACCATGAATGTGAAATTGAAACTTGTTTTTGTTGTCTTTCTGTTACTCATCCCACTTAGTCTAGCACATGATTGATTACAAAAATCTTGTTTAAATAGTTAGATATCACGTTATGATTAAATATTTGTAATAGTGAGTACAAAGACGAAGTGTAACTCTTGTATTAAAAATCGAAATCCTTACATACAGGTGTAAATTAAATTATAATATAACTTTATAAGTAAATAAGCGAGTCATGAATTAATATCAACAAAAAAAATAATAGATAAATTTGAAAAATCAGGTTCTTTAACCCGTTGGGTTGACCCGAACCCGCAACAAACCCGTAGTGACCCGACCCGTTTGGACCCGTTAAAATTGTGACCCGAAATGACCCGACCTGGTGTTTGACCCGAACCCGATTACCGAAACCCGAACCCGACCCGCCCGACCCGATTGACAGGTCTACCTCCGTCCCATTATTTCCTTCCCATTTGGCAAAGTGGCACAATAATTTAGGAGAAAGGTAAAAAGTGGGTATTATAATGATTGAATAATGATAATATTGTAAAAAGGAGGAGAGAGGGATAAAAAGTAGGTAATTTAAAGGATTTAGTAGGGGTAATATAGTAAAAGGAGAGAGAAAGGGATAAAAATTAGGTAATTTGAATGATGTAGTGGGGGTAATGTAGTAAATTATACAATCCAAAAAAGGAAAGAAATAGAAATGGGAAGGAAATTTTGGGACACTTTTTATAGAAAATGGGAAGGAAATAATGGGACGGAGGGAGTAATATATATGCGGGGTATAGAGTGGTCGATACTCGATAGAGAGACGACTATAATTTGACTTTTGAAATGTTGTCCAACATATAGTACCTATTAGAGTGTGACAAGATTGGTCAGAACAAAATCAATAAAGGACTATTAAAATAATTTAAGTGCTTAGTGCATTTCATAATAATCATTACTCAATGTAATGTTGTTGATTCAAATATGTTCGACCAAAAAAAAATGTTGTTGATTCATATAAAGCTATGAACTTCTATATGTATGATCATACTACATGATGTTATGAGTTTAATCCATTCAAGTATTTTTGTTGAACTTGTCAAAAACCATATGTAGTATGCATTTTACATATGAACTAAAGGTGAATTCATATTTGCCCTACACTCCGACTATGCACATAGACCATTTAGTAAACTCATATTAGATATTGTTAGGTATTTTATTTAACAGATTAGCTATATTGAAATTACCACTAACTGACATATAATTAACGTTGGACCTATCCTGTATTAGTTGATCTTTTGAGGGATCGACGAACTAGGTAGCGGAATAATAACGAACAAACAAGTGTTAAGAACATGAGCAATTTCAAATCAAGTTTGCACTTCTTATTGAACAAGTATGAACTTACAAACGCGAATCAAAGTTCTAGGTGTACACAACTCCTAAACCCCTAATTATGATCCCTCAGAGTCGAACACACCTTGCCAGCTCGACTAGAGCAAACTCGACCCACACCTTTAACCTAGTAGACAATTATATCAAAGTCACCATGTGCCTCTCTTCCTTCTAATAAAGCCTCTCCGGTCAAAGAAGATCGGATGATGACGATGACCACGACTAGGGGTGGGCACCGGTCCAAGACAGGGAACCCCAAAACATATGGACCGGGGACCGGACCGGGAAAATCCGGTCCGGTCCGGTTTTGGACCGGATTTTTATTTTTAAAAAAAATATTTTTTTAAAGAAAATATACTTTTTATATATAAAAAATTATAATATAATTAAAGAAATCATATATGATTAATGAAAAATATAATATTATTGAGTATATAATATAAATGTAAAGCTTAAATATTATAAATAAACTATATAGTATTAAATTAATACAATTTTTAATAAAAATTTTTTTTCTTAAACTCCCAGTCTGGACCGGACCAAGACCGAGAACCCCCATTTTCATGGACCGGGGACCGGACCGGTATCCTCCCGGTCCGGTCCGAAAATCTGCTCCAGACCGGATTTGGCCCACCCTTAACCACGACGGTCATGGTCCAGTCACTCACGATCGCAAGGAGCGTGGGTTTCATCCATATTATCTCTAGAGATTCCTATTTTACATTATGCCTTCCCTTTATGATTTCATACGAATACATTACTAACTTGAGCGTTGGAGGGTCATTGGGGTAACCCACAATCAACCCGTTTAGCTTCTTAATCTTGTCTTACAATACCACACGTGGATCTAATAGCCACTTACAATCCGATCTGATATGATCATGTACGACAACGATCGCAACCTTATCTCGGTCAAAAAGCTCAACCACCAGTCATGATCACGACCCGGTCAGACCACTATCAATACTTGATCACAATCAAAAGGCTCTAATCGCTAGTCATGATCACGATCTGATCTGACCACAATCACGACTTGATCACAATCAACAGGCTCTAATCGT
Organism: Polygonum maritimum; assembly: GCA_963924305.1. Lineage (NCBI taxonomy): Eukaryota > Viridiplantae > Streptophyta > Magnoliopsida > Caryophyllales > Polygonaceae > Polygonum > Polygonum maritimum. Next base: position 14,223,690 of record OZ002728.1, read on the forward strand.
CAGTCATGATCACGATCCGACCCGATGACGACCACGACCTGATTGCAATCATAACACATTATCCGTCAGCAACCAACCCCTCAATTTCTGAGACGACACCTCAGTTTACGAGACATACACCCGCATCCTTTGGGGTTGCAACTTTGCAAGACAACTAGGCCCTTGGTTAGTGATTTTAGTCGAGTCTAAGCTATTGGCTAGCGGCTTTAATTAGGTTAACATCCAACGCTAACGGTTTCCATCAAGTTAAGCGTCCATGGCCACACAACTTCGATTAACAATGCTCGGGTCAACAACTTCGTTCAGGTTCATGACTTTAGCAGGTGACTTCGATAAAGTTTATAACTTTGGCTAACGAGTTCCATCACAATAATGCTCGATTGTTCCCATCCATAAGTAACTCTTACCAGAGGACGAAGAATCCAACGAGAAGTTCATATCACTAGTACCCTCACCTCAACGGCCAAGATAAATTTGGGGTATTTGACTCTAAAATATCTAAGGCCCAGTCAAAGATCGACATTAACTCCAGCAAGATTCTAGGGACGAAACCAAGGCATTTTAGTGAGGAGAAAGATCAAGTGAATTAATTGCTAAGCAAAAATCCTCGAAGCGTGCTGCCATCTCAGACCATTAAAGACATTAGGAGACAACACTTAGAACTTGTATATATATATATATATAGGTTCAAGAACGCTACGTAGAACACATGAACTACTCTTGAATCAACAACAAACGTTTTCAATTACTTGAATCCTTATTTTATTACAAATCATCGTTTTCGTTTTCCAATCCCTAGATCATCTTCCCATCTCGATCTAGCCCTCGTCAAGATCATATAAAGTGCGATTCGAAGATCTCTTTTTTGACCAAAACAGAATCAATCTCAGGATCAATCACCATCCCAACACTAACTAAATTTCCTGTTAATGGAGGGATGAGATCCCATTTAACCATGCACACTCCTATTTTAATACTAAAATACTTTATAAATTAGTCTAAAAGACTAAATTTAAATTGTAAATGACATTTGTCCAAGATTATGTATTCTTTTTTGGTTGATTTGCGGATTTGCTCCACCTAGAAAAACGGTTTGCAAAAACGTCCCTTAAAACAAAAAAAATAGCGAAGCATGTTGTTTTGGGCGTTTTTGCAATAAAATTTATATTATTTTATATTTTCTTTAAAATAGAAGTTTATTATAAAATCATTATAATTACATAAAAAAAGTCAACCATAAATTCTGGAAATTCATTTTACATATAGAATTGAAAAATAGAAAAAGAAAAAAATATATAAAATAAGAAAAGATTTTGAAATTCTTTTTTTTGGTTAAGATTTTTATCTAATAATATTGTGAAACATATATTCATGTGCATCGTTATTATCGTCGTTTCCATACATATGCATGATTTTCGAAGCTAGGTTTTTCGAAGATGGTTTGAGTTTTGCGCTACGGGTGACATGCATCCTGTCACCTCATTATACATCCTATCATACACATAAAAATATCCTGTCACCCTTCTATACAATACTATCATTATTTCGAAGCTCGGGTTTTCGAATATTATTCGAGTTCTGCGCTATGGGTGAGATGCATCTTGTCACCCTCTGTATACATCTTGTCATACACAACAAAATATCGTGTCACCCTTCTAAAAAATACTATCATTGTTTTCCTGTTTAAAAACATGTCGGGATGTTGCCAAGTAAACAAGCTCCGGCCAAACATGATTCTAGTGCCGTCGGCAGCCGGCGAGAGAGAGGATGGCGGAGAAGGTTGACCGTCGAGCGAGACGATGGCGGAGAAGGTCAGCCGGCGAGCGAGACGATGGCGGCGAAGGTCGGCCGGTGAGCGAGACGATGGCGGCGAAGGTCAGCCGGCGAGCGAGACGATGGCGGCGAAGGTCCAGTGCGGGATTTCGAAAAACCGAAATCTTGTTTTAATATTAAAATATTTATTAAATCTTTTTTATTTTTATATATTTTCAAGTTTGGATAAAAAAAGTTTGTTAAAATATCTTATTTTTCAAAAAACTATTAATAAAAAAATATTTTTCGATTTTTTAAAATATTTCATTTTTTATTTTATTTGATAAAAATTAGTCATTTTGAGTATGCATGTAATATTTTTAGGCATTTTCGCAAGTCGAAAAAAAGGGTCATATTTGCAAACGTATTACAGAGTATCAAATAGTGGCATTGGCTACTAATTCCTCTTCTTTTTTTGGGTGGAATTAGTTATATAAAATTCAAGCCGACGTATAAACAGCCCCATCGCATAATATGAAAAATAAAGTAGAAACTAAAAAATATGAGATGTTGTGGCATATGGACTTCCCCACTCCATACATTAAAGTACAATTCCCCAATGTAACAATCCTTTGCTTGTGCATCTTGTAAACAACACCTCCCTTTTCACAAAGTGTAGCTATCTCTCTCTTCATAAAATAACAAGCAACTCAAAGTGGAAGCATAATCGATTATCCGAAACACAAATAATGATAGATTTTTATCATGTTCTCGAAAATAAAAAATGTGACCCCAGTCCAATAATATCGGGCATCGAAATTGTATTATGATAGATTGGGCAGGTATAATTGTGTTGTAATGAAATAAGAAATAATTAGAATAAGTATCTGGTATCTTGTACACGTTTTGTTAAATAATATATATATTAAATGGATTTTTCTACCATGTATCATAAGGACACACTATAAGAGACTAATGATAGAAATATTTTATAAATCTTATATTTCGGAATTTTTAATTTTTTTGGGAAGGATTTATTATTTCTCTTTTAGGGTTTTAGTTTATGTTTCCGTTACGTTTAAGACACGTAATAGAAAAACAGTTGTTAAATAGAGGATACCCTTCTTCGGTTTAATCAAACGAATACTAAACAAAACGGGATTGAACAAATGACAAATTTTCTGAAAAACGGGATTGAACAAACGGGTTTAACAAAACGTAGAATGACAAATGAGAGTGATAGAAAGTCTGAAAAAAAAAACTCAACCGGGATTGAACAAGTGTGATTCGAGTTGCACCGAATAACACAAATTTTCTACAACGCCTGCCCCCACAGAACCTAGCTTTATGGAGACCCTTCCAAACTTGCAATCCTCATCTTCGTCTTCAAATTCCTTCCCTTTTTAAACACCTACAACATCTACTAAATCCAACAATTCCATCATCATCATCTGCATTGCATTGCTCAATTTTCAATCCATCATATCGGCTTTATTAATCAATAATTGATAAGTAGTAATGGCAGCCCCCAGATCGAAGCACAGAAAATCCCTGTGCGAGGAGTCAATGCTGCTGGTGGTCAATATCCTGAAGTTCACCTCCTTCTCCCTCGCCCGCAAGAGCCTCCACGGAGATCCTCCGCCGCCGGCGCCGGCGAAGAGGCCGCTCGCCAGGGCCTACTCCGGCGTCGGCAGGCGCAAGGCTCAGCGGGCGCCCGAGGGGCCCTCCAAGTTGTCCTACGTCATGCTCCCCACCGCAAGCGGAGGCGCCGAATCTAAATCGACGGTTGTGATTCACCACAGAGGGGGGACACGTGGAGGCGTGGCGGAGGGGGACGGCAGATTCGAGGACTACATCCGACGCTTCCACGAGAAGAAGGAGAACGAGGTGCAGAATGCTATCGTGGAGTGCAAAGCAGCGGATTACATCAAGAGGTTCCACGACAAGGTTAGGAAGGACTCTAAAAATGACTCCAACCGGTTCGTGCCCCCGCCCCATCTCCACCTCCCCCCCGCCAACCTAGTCTGAATAGTAACAGATTATTTTAGTTTCCATCAATTAATTGGGGATTTTACTTTACGTATTATTATTATCAAGAATCTGGCTTGTCTACGTGTAGGTTTTGTGCTTTATAATGCTTCGTAATGTGTGATGATATTTGGGTTTAATGTACATGGTATTGTATTTTTGAGGCTAAGATTGCATGTGTATCAGTGTATGTTACTTTGATCAATCCATTTCTTTTCCTTTCTTTTATCCAATCAAGAACTTCGTTAATGGTCATGTTTGGTTCATGAGGTCAACGTACAAGTACAACTAACAAGTGAGTTGTGCGAATTTCTTATGTAATCATAAAGAGTAAAGAATTTGCATTCAAATGCTCTCCTTGTCAAAATACATATTTTTTGAAGGAAGCAGGCCTTCCCTTGAGGTACAGTTTTCAGGATTTAGTGATAAATGGGCTCAAAAAAACGGGCCTAGGCCCATTACATATTGGACCTCAGTGGTAGGCAAACGGCCTGAAACACCGAGCGACCGCTAACAAAAATCATCATAGTCGTTGTTTGGATAATAGTAAAAAATTGTTGTACATTTTGGTGGGACAATCACAATGACAATGACAATGACAATGGAAGCGGCTAAGCTGGGGAGCCCCGGTGGGTGGAACTGGGGAGCCAAACAGCCCCTCCGACGCCCCGTCGTCACTTTCCCTTTCTCCGTTAGGGCGTCGTCATCGGCCCTTCAGAAAGACGGATACAGAGGGCCCAAGCCCAAGAGGAATTGGGTGGCCGATTGGGTCTCTAACAACGACGACGTCGTCCGATCCCTCCCCATTTACGTCGGCGGGGCCGCTCTCCTCGCCGTCCTCCTCAATCGCTCCGTCTCCGGCATCGCCCCCGTCGCCGACGCCGGCAGGTCTCCACAATTCCAACCCCCCCCAATCTTCATTCCTTACTTCCCTAGCTTCAATTTCATTCAAAATTCGGATGATCTGTGAGAATCAAAGTGTATGTATCATTCCTTTATTTACAAAGCTCTTTTTTTTTTTGTAGTTCACAGTCTAGGGCGGATCTATTAACTCTAGGGTTGGCTGTTTCCAATATCCTCGCCGGTCTAGTGTGGCTGTCAATTCGGCCCAAGGCCATTTCGGTGGTGAGCACATTTTTCATGTTCTGCACAAGCATTGCTGTTTATGTGCTTCTATCTTTAGCTTCCTTAATTGCTTTTGTCATACAAACTCATTCTTGATGTTATCCTCAGGTAGCTCCAGAAGGCGTGGAATGCTCTACAGTAGCTCCTCACATCCCTGATTACGTTGCATCCGAGTTGGAATGGTACGTTAAAATCCGTGCATTGTTTTGCTTGGATCTAAGTTCATTTAAATCTACATCTGGAGTTTCTATAATCACTTCTTACAAGTATTTAGGATTACAATAGTCATTCATGCCCCTAATTTTATAGAAGGTGAGAGGGCTTAGCACTGCTATTCTGCCTGATTGTTCTATTAATCAGACTGCATTTGAACTTGAGGCCTATATTATTTGTGAATTGTATTCCTTGCCCAGCTCTGTATACATTGCTGATGAATGATATTATGACTTTATACCTTATATTCTTTGTCTTATTGTAAAATTTACCTACAATGATACTTGAAGTTTGTGATGGTTCAGCATCTATATATCCAGGTCGATTCTGAATCTTGATTTCTTTGGTCTCTTACCAGGTTTTGGGAATCCCTGTCAGAGGTGACATGCTGTAAATCATTAGTAGTCGTCTGTGATGAAGAGTGTATATTTCAAACCGGTGCGGCGGCTAAATCATCTGAAGAAGATGGCAAGGCAGTTGCTGTAGATGCTGCTAAACTGATCCAAGGATCAATTTATCAGGGCATTTTAAAATCAGGAGCACGTAACATTCCCAAGCTAATGAATTCTTATCTAATAGCACTTCTCAAATGGGCATCACAGGCATTTTAAAAGTTCATATTTGATAAAAGATGAGATCATCTTCATCAAGATTTACAGCTAGTGAGTATGTTGTATTATTGCAGAGCGCTATTTTGCCAACCTTTCTCTATATCCAGCCAAATCTGAACTGCCATTCTTGCCTCCAAATACGCAGGTACTCTTTTCTGCTTCAACGGGAACTCCATCTAGTAATTAGGCGTATGCTAAGTTGTTTTAATTTTTTTTTCAGGCTGTCATCTCACAGCCACTTGGGAATAGAGGGATTGCCATAATAGGTGGTGACACAATAAGGGGCTTTACGGCTGCTGATCAGGTATATGCTTTGGACATGAGATAATCATATGCTGGTTGAATAAAGATGACCTACATTCAACCTGTGATTGAGAACCCTATTTGAAAATTTGCTGAGGATTACAAAATGCTGCGAAAATTCTTTCTCTTAAATTTTCCCACGCTGTTCATTCTTTGCTCTGAAGAACTTTCATCTATTTGGCGGTGGTAGAAATAAATCACATTGACATGCTCATCAACTTTTCAACTTTACAAAATGGAATGATGCCTACTGGTTTGCATCAAGATGAACAAAGTTTGCCATAATAAAGCTCAGAATCAAGTTATCCTTACATTGCTACATGGAACTTCCTTTCTCAATCACTGATTTCGACAAACCAAGTATGAGTCAATTCATAGATATTACGCTGACAAATAACTAGGGAAGAATGTAGGAATGTCTAATTAACCCAAGATTGTGCTAATGGCTAATCAACATTTCTTATCCTTTTACTTGCCAGTCATGGATATCATTGATTGGGGACAAGTTGGATGCGACGCTGACAAAACTCGTGAGCAAGCCTGCATCTTTGGCAAATGATAGCCAATGAAGATCTCCAGGCACTCTTGAGTCGATGTAGATGTTATAACGTGCACATCAAATCCTTGAGCAGTCCAGGTAACTTGATTTCATGCATCCATGCATATCTCTCGGATGCTTTCCGTGACAACCTCTTACAATCTATGGGACTAAACTGAGATTCTGAGAATCCTCGTCGGTTTTCAGTCCTTTCAGAGCTTCCAATGGTAGCATCCTACAGTGAGAGCACTTGATGACATGATTCTGGAGCTTGGGTGTATGATCCATCCTTGGGGGAAAACATTTGATGAGATAGTGGTTGTTAAACATTATGTGAAACGTCACAGATGCTCCTAGACGTGTAATCAAACATTATATAAAATGCGCATAGCATTTGTACTCGGTGTACATTTGTATGTTCCTAAGTTTTTTTTTTTTTCAGGAAAAAAGTTCAGTTAGTTGCTTGGCTCCCTTCCAACTTGTAATTTGCTTATAAAATTCAAACCTATTACTGTATAAATATCCTAATTGTGATCTTTATTTTCATGAATCGGTAACAAACTTTAAGAGGATGGTAATATTGATCCGCAACTCGCACCTCATCTTATGTTTGACACAATTTGTAACCCTGAAGTAAAAAGACAAATGTGAATCCAATAACTCAATTAATAAACATGTCTATATGAACAAATCAATGTATAAAACGAGAAAATAGTGTGAAGTATTAAAATTTAATACATATCCAACACGCAAAAAGTACATGTTTCATAAATGCGGTAAAAAAAATTGTTTTAATCTGTATGACAAAACGAACTTTTTCCTTGTAAATACTCCGTAACTACTATAAACTCCGTACCATGTACGGGTAATATAAATATAAAACCGAATTAACCGATTTGAGATCGAATTTTGATAGGAATACGCTTTTAACTCGGGAACTTATAACCCAAATCCGATAGACCAAAATTCAAACCTATTGACCTATATATGTACTTTTATTCATACAATTTTAATTCTAAAATAGTTCTATTCAAAATTTCAAATTTATATTATTAATGAATATATTATTGACACATGTGAATTTGTTTTCACTATTCTTCAAGATTCAATAATAAAAAAAATGTATACTAATTAATAAGAATTTTTTTAAAAGAATATAAAAGAAAATCACTTGAATATCAAAAAGATGTATACATAAGGATATTGATAAGATATCAAAAAGATATATAAGTTATTTTTTGAAAATCAATGCAAAAAATAAAATCATTATTATATTCAGGATTGATGACGTGGCGTAAATTTTAACAAAGACTTGGGTTCCGCTTTATACTGTATTATAGTAGATAGTAGATAGTAGATAGACAAGACTACAATAGGAAATCTCAACAAAAAAAATGGAAGTAAATAGAAGATGTCAATTGGAGCAAACTAGAAGAGTACATGCAATCCAATTTAAGGGAATGCATACAACCCAACTGTGAAAGACAAAAGGTGAGAAAGAAAGAAAGAAACAGGTTCACATGATGCATGCCACATTAATATGCAGACATGTTTGAAAGTTGCATTGGACTTTTGAGGCCTAAAGTTCACATTATATCCAATAGTTTTGGATTCGGATATATAGGAATGGAATTGTCCAGAAGAAGCCGTTAAATGCTTCTCTACCAAACAGATGAAAAGGGTATCAATGAAGATATGCTGCAGGTTTTGATAACTATTTCCTCTTGCAGGAACATGTGACCCCCGACCCCCTTTCCCTTTTCTCTTTGTTCATGGCGTTTTAACAAGAAAAACTTGGAGCCCTCAAAATTACAAATCTCTATCTCATCTTCCCTCTTGTTTGCCTCTCCTTGCATCAATTCTCAACCGAACAAACTACAAAAATCTATGCTGAATCAGTTTGGCTTGTCCCTCCCAAAAAGTGGACGACGCCCAAAAGCAGCCCAAACCCTAGAAATGGCTATGATGCCCATAAATCAAAGTGGAGACAAATCCTTCGACGAATGGTGCAATTCGAGGCTAGTCGGCTGGAAAGGAAGGGAAATCGATGGAAAAGGATGGAGAAAGGAAGAGCTTTATTGTTCTTCGTAAAGCTATTCGTTACCCGGATCTATGCAAACAGTCACCAAAGGGGTCTGTTGGGGGTGAGAGATGGGGAAGGCAGCAGTTGGCACTCGGCCCTCCCGGTGGAAGATGAAGGTGGTGCGAGGCTTATAGGGAGAGCATCCTCAAACGACGACGCCAAAGCGGCTAATAGGTTCACTATTTTTGACTCATTGTATTCAATGAATATGTTTGAAGGTATCCTGGAGTTGAGAATGGACTCCTTTGAACAACTTCCGAACGAACAATTGTCTATTGAACACCATCCTTTTGAGGATGATCCTGAAAAACGAGGCCAAAACCCCACTCCGGTTGAGAAAACCATCAAGTGTGGGGCTGAACCAAACATGAACAATAAGCTTAGAAACCCTGTGATATGCCTGCGAATCCTTGAATCCATTGTCAAGTCAAAGACATGGCTGAGTCTTAGGTGTGGGAAATTACGTATTACTGAGTCTGGTTTTACTGACTTCTCTATTTCACCTTGGATACATTACTGTGCATGTATGAGTAGCCTAATCTTGGTATTTAACTACTGGGAAGATAACAATGCTAGACCTTTGATCATGAACTGCTTTGAATCTATAGTTTGTGAACAACGGAAACTGATGATCAACTTTGATATGTTTCCAAACGACTACCTATATCGATTTCTTCAGAACTGTAAGACTCTGATTGAGCAATCAAAGAAGAGGAAAACAAATACCCTCTCTATATTGAATCCCAGCTGCAGTGATTTGTAGGATGGCTTGTGCTCCTCTCTGTATAAATTTTCGAAAAGTCGGAGTTTTGTTTGGAATTTTTCGGACCGAGTTTGTCTAGGCCAAGTCGCTTGGTGTTTAGAGACTTCTGAAGATCCTTTATCTCGGTGGAGGGAACGTCAGCTGTCCATTCGCACACCCCAGGATGGGTCGACTTGATGCCGGCGGCACTTTTTTAGTGCTTTACTCACCCCGATTCCGAACTCCCTCTGCTCCTTCTTTTTGAAAATTTGTAATTCATTTCGTCCATCTTGCTTGCCATTTGTGGCTCTTTTTGAATCTCCTCGCCGTTCACGGCTGCCGTCTTACGGCCTCTCGGGCTACCAAATTTATTTGGTACTCCGAATTTTTACCTTTTCAAAAAAAAATAATTAAGATATGCTGCAAGCATACAAGTTTTGGATAGTCAAAAATCCATTCGTATTATTGGCCACTAACACGGACTGGGTCTGAAATTGAATACTCCGTAGTCCGTAGGATATTCTTTTATTGAAGAAAATAACAATATTTCAGTTTATGTTTTATGACTTTTTTAATTGATGTCCTTAGGATTCTGCATCGGGTTTTTGTAGGCTTGTAGCTAAACTTGTCCAAAACTTATATACCATAATGTTGACTTGCCTTGGTAGGAAGAGGTCTTTGAGCTGTTCCAAAGTGACTTAGACGGGTGTTTAGGTGGACTCGATTCTTGAGATATCAAGGAAGAACCTGATGAAGAGTTTTAGATGCGTATAAGCGGAATTTCAGAAATAATTTCTTGCACCTAAACATGGATCTAAAGCATTCTTGATTAGAGACAAAATTAGGGTTAGTAGAATACCTCTTGATGCGCGATTAGGGTTCTTCTTTCGAGAGATAAAGCCTCAATTGTGACTTCTCTAATCAGTCCACACGAGCAGGGGATCTGGATCTCCTTCGCTTTCGATTGCTAGATCGAAGTGCCAAAGACTAGAAGAAAAGTAGGGAAGAGAGCTTTTTCTGTTTTACATAAAAGTTATGAAAACCTTTGCTCTCTTCTTTCCTATAAAGGCCTTATATATTTATTTCTCCAAATAAATATATCATTTTCTTATTGGGTTGACTTTCAGCCCGGTGATCCAGCCCGTCAACTCAATGTGTGTGACCTCATAGGACCCAAGTATAATAGCTATGGATTAAACTATTTAATCGATTAATCGTAGTTGGTTTCTAGCAAAACACTACGACTCCTAAAATAACCGGATTTAATCTCTCTATCAACTGTCCTATTCCACGTTTGGTAATTGCAACTTTTATTAAAGGACACAATTACTTCAATCTCCCACTTGTCCTTAAAAACAAGTGTGCAATTTAAAGATACATTTGTCTCTTAATGTCTTATTTGATGATATGCTGACATTCATATCTCCCATCAAATATGTTTCTTGAATACCTGAGTTCGAACTATCAAATAACGAATGATTACGATTAATCCATTCGAGCATGGCCATGCATTTTCTAGTTCTAGCTCTTCAAATGGCCTAGACACCTTTCCTTTTTCATGCATCAATGTATACATGAATAAGGAGGACAATTCCAATCTTGTATGACTATGGCTCCCACTTAACTTTTGGCAATCCTAATAATTGCTTTTATAACCCCCTTTTACGGAGAGCGTTTAACAATATCAAAGACATACCAATCATCAACTAGGAAACATAACATACTCATGTTTAAGGAATCCACCAATTATGGTCAACTTAAAACTCCACAATCCCTTTTGGAGAGTCTTAAGGTTGGTCTGTCCGATATGTATCATCCATACATATCTATGTAATTGACTGGACATCTCTATGCCCCCATAGCACATGAAACCCTGAGCTATCAGTCAATGTACAATATAGTTATAAATGAAATCATCTATGTCCTATTTAATGATTCAAACTATGGACGTGCAATAATTCATAACTGTAGTCACTTAATGGGGTTTCATTCACCAAAACACTTAAGGTGAGCCCATTTACGAACTATGAATTATTCGGACATATTATTAAATATTAATCAGTATAATATATAAATAAGAATGAAATATCATATATTATCAGAAAGTCAAACATAACAAGTGCCCAACACTAAGCAGAAATAATGTAATACAAGGCAATCTCACAACCATTCACCAATGTGTTTGAGATCCTTAGCCTTAGTGTGACTATCATGCTTAGCCCTAGGCATAGGCTTAGTCAAAGAATCTGCAATATTGTCTTTTGTATGCACCTTACACATCTTGATGTTACCTTCAACAACTATTTGTTGAGTAAGATGATACTTCCTCATAACATGTCTAGATTTGAAACTTGAATCTTGCATATTGAACTTATCAAGAATCTTATCCATATAAGATCCTAACATAGTACTAGCAATCTCTTAGATCTATCCTTATAGATTTTTATTTCAAGTATGTATTCTGCCTCTCCCAAGTCTTTTAGTGAAAAACATTTCTTCAGTCATTCCTTAACGGACTCTAGCATTGGAATGTCATTCCCAATAAGCAGTATGTCATCCACGTACAAGACTAAGAGAGCCACCTTACTCCAACTAAACTTCTTATATACACAAGGATCTTCTTCACATATGATAAAATCAAACTCTTTGATCTTTTCATCAAAATGAAGATTCTAACTCCTAGATGCTTGCTTAAGCCCATAGATAGATCTCTTAAGCTTACATACCTTCCCAGCATGATCAGGATGCTCAAAACCCTCTGGTTGTGTCATATACACATCTTTTTCCAAAATACCATTCAGAAAAGCGGTTTTAACATCCATTTGCCAAATCTCATAATCATGATAAGCGACAATAGCTAGGATTATCCTTATGGATCTAATCATGACAACTGGCGAAATGTTTCATCATAGTCAATACCATGAATCTGTTTAATACCTTTAACAACTAATCTTGCTTTGTATACAGATACATTTCCATTTTTGTCAGTCTTAAGTTTGAAAACCCATTTGCATCTTATGGGTTTTACCCCATTTGGCAAATCTGACAAGTCCCAGACTTGAAATTTCAAACATGGAATCCATTTCAGATTTCATGGCCTCAAGCCATTTCTTGGAGTCTGGACCCGTCGTTGCTTATTTATAGGTAGCAGACTCACCATGTTCTAACATTAGAACATCAAGGCTTTCGGTCAAGATGAAATCATCATATCGTCTTGGTTGAAACCTTTGCCTGTTTGATCTACGTAGGAGTTCAACTGGTTCAACAACTGAGATTTCAGCATGTTCCACAACTATTTGTGGATCTGAGATTTCAGCATGTTCCACAACTATTTGTAGATATGCTTCTTGAGGAATTTGTTCAGGTTCTTGGATAACATCAAATCCTTGGCCTTTAAACAAATCCATCTCATCCTCGACATCAACTATGTCATCTTGTTGTTGTGTTTGTTGCTTTTCATCAAGAACCGTTTCAAGATGAATATTTCTCCCACTTGACTTTTTGGAAATAAACTCTCTTTCCAAAAAGACACTATCCCTTGCAACAAACACCTTTTATGCAGTGGAATTGTAGAAATAATATCCAAAACTACCTTTAGGATATCCTATAAAATAGCATTTGTCTGATTTAGGTGCAAGCTTATCAGTTTGTAAACACTTTACATAAGCTTCACATCCCCATATTTTCAGAAAAGACAACTTTGGAACTTTTCCAGTCCATATCGTATATGGGGTCTTGTCTACAGTCCTTGACGGAGTCCTGTTTAGTGTAAATACAGCAGTCATGAGTGCATATTCCCAGAAGGATACCGGAAGGTCAGCAAAACTCATCATAGAACGAACCATGTCCAACAAGGTCCTGTTTCTCCTTTCAGACACACCATTCAATTGTGGTGTTCTTGAAGTAGCAATTGTGTTACAATCCCACAATTTTTCAAATGATGATCAAATTCATGGCTTAAGTATTCACCACTACGATCATATCGAAGTGCTTTTATCCTTTTGCCAGATTGAGTCTCTACTTCATTTTGGAATTCGTTGAACTTTTCAAAGGCTTCAAATTTATGTGACATGAGATAAATATACCCATATCTGCTCATGTCATCAATAAATGTAATGAAATATCTATAGCCACTTCGAGCTTCTGTACTCATAGGCCCGCATACATCAGTATGTATTATGGCCAACAGTTCATTAGCCCTTTCATTTGTTCCTTTGAAAGGTGACCTTGTCATCTTACCCATTAAGCATGGTTCACATAAATTAATAGATTCACAATCCATATCTTTTAGAATTCCATCTTTATGGAGCTTCTTCATGTGATTCAAGCTAATGTGACATAAACGACAATGACATAGATAGGACTCACTCAAACAATTTGATTTTTTCCGTTTAGAATTAATGTTGTACGATTCTAATTTGAGATCCAATACAAATAGTTCATTAACCATTGGAATACAAGCATAGAAGATTCCATTTCTTAAAATAGATATACTTCTATTCTTGATATCAATCTCAAATCCTTCAGAATGTAACCTTGAAATTGAAACAAGGTTTTAGTAATAGTAGGAACAAAATAACATTTATCTATTACTATATACTAAAGCGGAAGCAAATTCTGCCACCACATTGCGCCACATCACCCTCTTATTTAAAAATCTATCTTATTAAGTCTTGATTTTATCATAATCTTATACATACTTATATATTAGTTCTATCTTAGAATTTGAGTTGTTTAATTAATATTTCTATCCAAATATATAAATCTCTATCTTATCATTGTACACATTAAATTACTACATAGACCTATCATAAATCTTTTATTTAATTTTTTTTCGTCATAATCTATCAATCATAATCATAATATTTTACCCATTCAATTAAATATCCTATTAACTTTTAATTATTTTTCGTAATTTTATTATGGTAATTTTTTAAATCATCAATGGTAGCAAATTCTACCACTATATTTACGAAAAATATTCATTCTATTAAAATAATATATTAAATACATTTTTACTATTGTATCATATAAAAATATCAATAAAAAAAGTCGATGTTATATTTATCATATATATCATTAATATTGCATACTGATTACGCTTTAAAAAAAAGATAGATTTCTTAATTAAGATAATAATTCGTTAAGATTTTCATTAAATATTTATATATTTATTATTTAATTATTTTTTCAAAAAACAATATATATAAGTTACACGTCGTGCATGACACGAGATAATTTGGTTTTCTATTTAACTTATTAAATATTATTTGTATCTTCAATATTATAATATATTAATCCAAGTTTTTATTTAAACTTATTGATTTTATTATATGAGTTAGTTTACATAATTTAATTTTATGCCAAAAGATTTGTATCATTTGTTGATAAAATGTGATAATGCATCTTATCTTATGTCATTCTTCCTCAATTATTTAAATATAAATTTATGTATGTATAAAAAGCATTTATATAAATAAAATTTATTTATATATATGATGATATACAAGAAGTATGTCATTTTATACTCCAAAAAATATGATTGGTTTTAAAATAAAGTATAGATATGATAATATTTGTAATTGTTATAGTAAATTCATACACAAAGTAATAAATAAATAAATAACATCCCCGTACAAGGTACGGGTCATCTGCTAGTTTAGTTCTAAAACTAAACCAGAAGGTAGAAATAGACTAAAATCTCCTACGGTAAGCGCAACAACCCTTGCTCCATTTCCAACGCGTAGGTCTATTTCTCCTTTCTCCAACTACCTCCTACTTCTTAATCCATCCACATTCGAAATAATAGAACCACATCCGGTATCTAATACCCAAGTAGTAGCATTGGTTGTTAAAACTTCAACAACATTAATACTTGAACTAGAACTCACGATTCTGTTCTTCTTGTCCTCAAAGTACTTGGGACAATTTCTCTTCCAGTGTCCTTTGTCCTTGTAGTAGAAGCAATCATGGTCAGCAGTCACCTTTGACTTTTCACCTTCCTTGGGTTTTGCAACTTGTTTGCCTTTCCCTTGGATATGATTCTTCTACTGTCTTTTCCTCAACATTTGAGGCATCAGTCAGAACAAGAATTAGGATTGCTGAGACATTCTCACGTCCTTTGGGTTTGAGAACTATTCTCGAATTCTGATCACAATCAGGAACATTTGCTACATTGAGCTTGTTTCTCTCAAAATTTGAGCACAGAGTGAATTTCAAATTATCGCTAGACATGCTTTCTACAAAAGGAAATAACAAAACAAAAGTTCATGTTTGACATGCAAATACTTAATATTAAACATGCTTTAAAACAAGTAAATGCACATTTTATTCAAATAAACAATTTATGTTCCCGGTGAATAAAATGATTCCAAGATCCTATTCCAGACAAGACTCAACGTACTTTTGCACTGCCCTAAATCTTGTGTGTTCAAGGTAAGCAACAATTGCTAATTATAACTCCTTATAATTCTTGGTTAGTGGTCCACATTCAATGCAAGGTCCACTACCATGTCTCAAGATCCAAAACTTTGCCTTTTGGTCTCTTGTTGGGTACAACCATATCAAGGTTTATGAACCCCCGTATAGATCCACCCTCACTAGTTTAATGTTTAAAAAGGACACCCTCGCTTTTGCGAAGCCCATCCAACCAAAACCAAAAAACGTCATGGGTTATGATATGGAAAGACATTGCCCCAATATTGTTTTGGGAACTTAAGCATGCAATGATTATTTATTACTAGCGACAAAAAACATAATAAATAACTTATGCAAAACTTAAATAATTCATCTCATGAAATTATATTATGAACCATTCATATGTAAGAATTAAAATCATATTATAAAACATTCATATATGCAAGATTTAAAATCATATTATAAAACAAGCATATAACTTTTAGACAATCCATCTCATGGAAAATCTAACATGAAAATCTTGATTCAAAAGAAATTAATATATAATATTAATCAAAATTAATCATCAATGTGCATTTAATTGGACAAAATTGTATGATCAAGATATAATATCAAATATTTTATCTTACTTTAGTTGGATTTCCTAACTCCTTAGGAAATTATTATATTAGATAATATCACAATATCATCCAATATACAAATAAGATCTTATCTTAACATATATTATGGAAATCTTTAATTTCTTAGATTGGATCATGATCCAATCAATATCCAAACTAACATGAAACAAAAGATAAATTACTAATTAATTTATCTAATTATACATATAATAATTAGAGAACAAAATAGATCACAAAATCTAATTTCATGATCACAATATATAATAAAATAACACAATTGCATGTATTATATATATGTTCTCATTAATTAAGACACAAATAAGCCAAAACAAATTAAAATCCAATTTTAATCTTTCTTTTGACGTCTATTGTACGGTTTTCAAGTTAATGCTCATAGCTAGCCCCGTACTGTCGCACAGGACAATTGAACCAAAAAAATCGTACAGTAGCCAATTCACCAATAACTTGATCACGTACAAAATCATGTCAATTCAATTGTATACATTATACAAGGTGCAAAACAAATCAAAATCCAATTTTAATATTCAGATGCCCACTGTGTCATGATTACGTGTATACATTATACATGTTCGTACAGCACAGCACACCACGTAACAGTACCCTTTTAATTGAAACCAATTTCAATTAACATGCCCATGTACACTGTTCAACTATTAAACTATGTTCACATTAGGAAATCACGTTACGTGTACGGTGTACTACGACGCAAGTTATCAAATTCGTAAGCGTACAGCACAATTCCAAAGTAGTACTGTAGTTCCTTTTAATTGAAACATAATTTCAATTTCACTACGTATATTCGATCAAGTCACGGCTGGTATCGCGGTACGCATTCAATCTTGAACTGAAATCCAATTTCAATCCCCGATCGATCTCCATATAATCCGTATCTATTCAATTTAATCATACAAAATACTTTGACTGAATCATATCCAGTCCAGTCCAATTAATTATCCCTAATCTCATTGAAGTGGGAGGATCGTTTGGTCGCTACTCCAATTCACAAATTCTCCCGACTCGGAAGATTTTTGGGAGTCATCATTTTTATATGTCACGTGAAGGAAGTGTATCCTTTAATAAAAGTTGCAATTACCTAAAATGGAATAGGACAGTTGATAGAGAGATTCAATCCGGTTATTTTAGGAGTCGTAGTGTTTTGCTAGAAACCAACTATGATTAATGGATTAAATAGTTTAATTCATAGCTATTATAATTGGGTCCTATAAGGTCACACACATTGAGTTGACGAGCTGGATCAGCGGGTTGAAAGTCAGCCCAATAAGAAAATGATATATTTATTTGGAGAAATAAATATATAAGGCCTTTATAGGAAAAAAGAGAGCAAGGTTTACTAGCCGAACCGGACGCGAGAGCAAAAAAAAAAAAGGATATGAGAGTACTAAGCTCTTGTTATTCCAATAATTCAAGAAAGATGAAAGCTAAAATTCCACCCCAAATTCAATAGGCTTTTCAACAAACATTAACAACTTGCAGCCTTGACCCTTAAAAGGAACCAATTTTACTCAGACCTCTGCTTTCAAAATGAACTAAGGGTACAATAAGTTACAACAATAATAGCATTACAAATTGTCATCATCTACTAGTTAGTTAGCATTAGAAAGATGCCCAAGTAACAAAACCTCTTCTGCGCTTTCTTCAGCTTCATTCTCATCCTTGGCCATTTCGCTGTACACTTCCGCAAAGGTTTATAACGTGGAATTTGAGTTCAACAGTTGAAATCACAAAGCACTAGATCCAAATCCCAAGAGATTTGATCAAAACCCATGATGGATTTCGTGTAAAACTACACGATTAATTACAGCTAGAATACCTTCGCCGACTCTGATGATATACAGGATACCTAACCTTGTACAGCTTTCTGGTGCTTAACTTCCAGATTTACCTAATGACCACAAAAATTATTCGATTAACCCCTCAAATTTGGACCAATGATTATCCACAAGATTAAAGACAGCAAATCACACCATAAGAACAATGAATTATACAAACATTTATTCTCTAAGAATCCTAAACCTGCTTCACATTTGGTCTTCAGACCCAACTCCCAAGCACCTCAGACTCAGGATAATGCAAAAAGATGTGGTCCTGAATTCATAAACCCAAGATTCCCAGGTCTATAATTCAATGGGATAGTGTCAGTATGTCATAAATGGTGCCAAATTTAAAGAGCAAAGTGTGACAATGCCTTTCTTGCTGATCTTACTATTGCATTCAACCACCTTTGTGGCTCAAGGAGGGAAAACACAGCTCAATTTTCACTAGAAAAATAAAACAATGATCATGAGCATCAAGTTCTTATTACTTTCCCTATCTGTTTTATGTACATGTCTTTCGCACTTCTTTTTTGTAATATTTTTTAACAGTACGAGGAATTCATAGCAACATAGCCACAGTATAATTCATAATCCTACATGGAAACAAGTAAAACATGCTCAGTGGTAAGATTATGAAAACGTCACTAAATAGAGAAATAAACCATTCCTGCTAAACTAGAACTAGATTCTCTGGATCACTGGTGTAATACAAGTTCTAGGTGAAGTTCCATCCAAACTGCCACCACTACACGCTCTTCTTTGTGACATTGTTCTGGTAGACGAGTTAACCTCTAAAGCCCGAATTGGATTCCGGCTTAGACCCTGATGTGAGATGACTTCCATTTCTCCCGTGCTGTAATTAACGTCTTTGTGATGCATGCTTTGGGAGCAACAAGGCTTTGATGCTACAAAACGTCCACCTTCATTCCTTCTCCAGAACTTTGGGCTTAAGAATTCAGCTCCAGGGATCATACAGCAAGAATTCCCAGCAGATTCATTTGGCATCCTTCCATTCTGTACGCCTAAATCAAGCGATATCCCATCAAGTGCCCTCTCTAGGCCAGATACACGTGTCTCCAAGGAGTTAATCCCATTCTGTGAAGCTCCCATGAACGTCTAGACATTCAAGAAACAAAATTAAGCAAGAGACTTGTCAGTTTAGAAGTTTAATGCTCTAACTGTTTGATTAAGCAAAAAACACAATATACCTCAAGGAGCTCCATGAGGTTGGACTGCTGTTTCTCTATCTGAATAAGTTGTTTGCTTATCCGAGAAAGGTCCTCGATTTCTGCACTATTGTCATCTACTTCTTCAGCGTCCACGATGTCTGAATGATCTGAATCATCAACATCCTGCAAGGGAACGACCCGGGATCCAGACCTTCTTGCGCTGGACTTATGCACTTGCTCCTCGTACATCCTAGAGTGGTTCTCACTAGAGTCTACAACCTCTGGATTTCTGTGCTCGAAACTAACTTCAGCAGTGATAGCTGAAGGAGAATCCGGTGCCTCCTGTGGTGCCCGAATGTCGACTTTCCAATTTGAAGGTTTTCTAGGATCTGAGTTTCTAGCAGGCCGCGATCTCGTTGACTGTCTATGAGCAGGTATCTGTGGACTAGTCTTCTTGGCAGCAGTCAAACTTGAATCATCAGACAAAGAAGACCTGCTTTTGAACAAGGTTTTCTTCAACTGAGGAGTTTCCGAGCCAACATAGCTTGAGCTTTTGGAGGCTTGAGAAGAGCTTGTGACAGTGGAGCAGTCGGACAAAGATGACCTAGACTTGATCAATTTTTTCTTAGGTTGAGGAGTTTCAAAGCTGCTGAATCGGTGGTGATCTTTGGGCAAGGGAGGGGAACATTTTCCGTTGTTTGTATCTGCTTCCATCAAAACAAAGAAATGGAAAAAATCGGTTAAAAATTCACATTTATCCAACACAAAACAATTCAATAAATCATGATGATTAACTACAAGAATAAAGCAGGAACCATACAAGGTTACTGCTAGCATAATCACATTTAATCAGGTATCAGACAGAAATTGAGTCTAACCCTCAAAAAATGACCTTAATGTGATGACAAAAACCACTACGGGGCAAAGGGTGCCAAACGTCGTTTTAAGTGATGAGTAATCCTCAAACCATGAATGTGTAGCAGAAATAAAAACCACAGAAATGATGGACAGCTTATCCCCAGATTTTACCCATAGCACATTGTCTCTACCGTGTTAGCTCATCTTGACCAAATCATCCGTTACATGATATGATCTGAGCAAGTAACGAAGAAGACAGGAAGAGGGAACTAATTATCAGGCACTAGGTACCTTTAGAAGGGGAGTTCTCTCCAGAGGAGTCGTCCACCTCCTTCCACGCATCTAACGCTCTGTTCATCGATTCCCTAGCAATCTTAACCTGCCACCATCGAAATGCCGTTCGCATCAAAATCCAATTTCGCCGGGAATTGAAAATAAATACAGCAACGAACGGAGTAGATTAATTAATCTTAAAACCTTGTCAAATCTGCGGTTCTGGAGGGAGGTGACACAGAGGAGCTTGACCTCGGCCACGAGGTGTCTCTGGGCAACGGCGAGAGCGACCTTCTCGAGGGCCTCGGCGGCGGCCTTGCGGGCGGCCCAGTCGTCGCAGCTGAGGAGGTCGGTGGCGCAGGCGACGACGCTTGACATAATGAGGGGGCCGTTGAGGACGGCGCCGTTATCGGCCGCCACGACGCTGCCGATGAGGGAGAGGAGGGCGGGCTTGGCCTTGAAGGCCGGGGTGCGGGCGAGCTTCAGGATCTTGGGGAGGGAGGGGCGGAGGTCGGCAGCCTGGACGGAGAGGGAGGAGTCGATGGCGGCGGAGAGGCAGAGGGCGGACCCGATCTGGACGTTGAGGTCCTGCTCCACCAGGAGGGCCGAGAGGAGGGGCTCCAGGAAGACCCGGAAGGGGGAGGAGGAGAGGTGGCGGGAGAGGGAGGAGGAGGCGGCGGAGCAGGCGGAGCGGACGGAGGAGTCGGGGTCGCGGATCCGGCGGAGGAGGGAGGAGGAGAGGATCTTGGGGAGGTGGGGGGCCACGTGGAGGGGGTGGGAGGCCGCCAGGGACCCGATCAGCCGGAGGGAGTGGGCCCGGACGGGGGCCCGCTGGGAGGAGTCCACCGAGAGGAGGCACGAGAGGAAGACGCCCAGGGAGGAGGCGTCCGGGGAGAGGGAGCGGGCGATGAGATCCAGCTCGGCGGTGGCCTGGGCCAGGGTGTCACGGTCGCCGATCCGATCCAGACACGTCAGCACCCGCTGCTTCAGCTCTGGCCCGCCGCTCCCTGCCCGCGAGTTGCTCGCCATTTCATGTATATATGGTTCCGTTCGGGGTTTGGGTTCCCGGCCGAGTGGTGGTTGGTTGGTTTTCCGGGGGGGTTGGGGTTTGTTCACATTCACACTCACACTCACAGCTGCAATTTTGCGGTCTCTCAGATTTATAGGACTGGTCTGGTGTACCAGAGAAGGAAGGAAGGATAGAGAGACGGGAGAGATTTAAATTATTTAAGTTTTGAAGGCTATGTTACACCAAATTACCCTTGCCATCAAAAGTTTTTTGTTTTTTGTTATAATAAATCTTATTTATTTTGATACCCAAAATAAATTTTGATTCCTTTGGTGTCTTTCTATTTTGCCAATTTAATCCTTGTTACAATCTACTACCTCCAAAGTAATGTTTGATGTTTTAGCATTTTAACCTGAAATTAAGAAAGCCTATAAAATTACTTAATTATCCCCATTAAATTACTTTAATTTCATAATAGTTTAAGAAGAAATTCTGTTAAGGAAAGATTTATATGGGGTAAATTTGGAAAAATTGATACATAAAAGTGTAAAACATCAAACATTTTTTAACAAGATTAATCGCCTAAAACATCAAACATTAATGAACGGAGGGAGTAATTCCTATTTTTTTTTTGGTTGAAACAATCTAATTCCTATTGGATAAAAGAGACAAAAAAAATCAAATAAAAAACCATGACACTACATCTTATTTACTCATGCTCATGACATGACACTACATCTTTTTAAATTTGTATAATAAATTAATCCCCTCTTCAAATTTTAAAAAAGTATGTAATTTTTGAAAAATATACATTTTTCATTAACAAAATATAAACTGGAATGTTTATACAAGTTGACATTTTAATGGAGAGTTTTTTCAGGATGGGTGCACTAATTCAAAAATTTTGTTAATAAGGAGTAATATAAATTTGTTTCTTCAAACATAAATTACAATTATAGTTTCATGAAAAATGCGCAAATAATAGAGTTTTTTTACGAAATATATAAATTTATGCATTTTTTTTGAGCTCTAAAAAGTAACAATTAAATATAATAAAGATTATGTGTAGTAACTAGTAAGTAACACTTCTTATTAGGTGTTTTAAGAAAATAGATTAATTAATTTTTTAACAAAAACTATAAAAATGGTATTTTATGTAATTCAGTAGATATTATGGTTAAATTTTATACACCTTTATTTTTATAGTACTACAAGGTAGAGCTGTCAAAACCTGACCCGACCCGAAAAATTGACCCGAATCGACCAAAATGTTTTGGGTTGAAACCCGACCCGAAGAGTAGCGAGCAAAGAAAAAAACCGAACCCGATTGGGTTGAAACCCGAAACCGACCCCACCGACCCGATTTTTTTATATATATGTAGAATAAATATATTTTCTTGTAAATATTATAATTTATTTTTATCATAAAACCTATTATAAATAAAATATTATTATAAAAATCTATTAAAAATAATATTTTATTATTAAATATTTTTATTTAATCATAATATTATTTTAATAATCATTAAAAATTCAAAATTTTGATCTGTTAGGTCGACCCAAACCCGCACAATAACTTATCAAGACCTGACCCGACTTGACCTGTAAACCGATTGACCCAAACCCGCACTCAACCCGAACCCGAAAAGACCGAACCCGAATCCACCTGACCCGACCTGTTTGACACCTCTACTACAAGGTTATCAAAAAAATTGCAAAACATCAGGGGTTATCACACAGAATCCCGGAAAACTTTGTTTACCATGCGAAATTTGCAAAACCTCATGATTACCACACCGATTTTCCCCCTTTTGTCATAGAACAATGCTCATGTAGTTTTAAAATTGTCTTAGTCGGAATCCATTACAGGGAGTTACATCAATTTGCAAAAATTCAGCAAAATAACTATAATTGTCAAAAAATTCAAGAGTAGATAATTCCTTAAACATATTAGAAAACGCATAAACTACTCTATAGTTGAGAGTGAAACATACACTATAATAACATTTAATAAGATTTTCTCCAAGAGGTAGAAATACTTATTTGGATGCAGTTGGGACAATTGGGAAACAAAATTACAAACTATCTCACACTTAAAGTTGAACACAAAACATGTCTAGTATATAAAACAATGGGTTACTTCTTCTATTGTCAATTAATTGTAAATTTGAACTCCAATAACAGACTTATATTTCGTCATATCCAGACGTCTAATATTGGCCTATCCAGATTTGAAGCCATCGTATTGCGTGACTTCAGCCTTTCACACATGTCTCTTCTACGTTATGTCACATCATATTTTCCACATACCGTTTTCTTCATATGCCATGTCATATTTTTTGCACAACAAATTCCACCTAATGATATAGAAATTGAACTATTTAAAAATTTAAATAATAACAATGCTTTCTTATATTTATCAGCCAAATCCATCTTTCCTTAACAAACTACAAAAACAATATATAGAAAATTCTTTAATGTTAAAATATTAGGTTGGATATGTATACAATCCTTACCAAGTCTTATTTTTCCTAATTAGTTTCTTTTATTGTAAAGCTTTGATATGAAAATTTTAATTTATGATATTTTAGCTAATTAAAAAAAATCATCTTCTAAAATATCTATAATAACAAATCTTTCTTATATTTATTTTACCAAACTCACCTTTCCTTACCAAACAACAAAGAAACTATGTGGTTAATTTTCTTTGAAAGTAAAAGATATTTCATGATACTTTTGTACAATAATCCATATCAGATCACTTTTCATTAGTTTTTATATTTTTTAAAAATTTCTTAAATTTGATTCAACTAATTAACAATTTAGTTTATGAGTATTTAACTTTCTCTTTATTTTTTCTATATTTATATATATATTGAAAACTATTTTTAAATGTATTGATATAAGTTTTTTGACCTTTTACCGATTACTTTTTATTTAACCAAACCGGTATATGGTACGGGTAGTTATGCGAGTATAAAGTAGTATTAGGAGATGAGAAAATGGAATAAAGTAAGTAAAAGATATGATTGAATGGGTAATTTTGTAACTTAATAGAGGTACACAACAACAACAACAACATTTACCCAGAAAAATCCCGCAAAAGCAGGATTTGGGGGGTCGGGATGGGGGCATCTCAAACCTAGATGAAATACGCCCAATACAACTCAAAAGGAAGAACTAAACTGCCTAAAGCACCAACTAAATAAGAGAAATAAAAGGAAAAAAAGGGAGAAATAAAAAAACAAACTCCAACTGACAAAAACTCCCAGGAGCAACCCGCTCCACCACCCAGCTCGCTAACAGTCTACTCCTCTGATCTTCTCCCTCCATCTCTCCCTGCTTTGAGCCAAATCTTCTGAGATCTATAACAAGGCCACATCCAGCTTGATGCTATCCAACCAACGCTTCTTCGGGCGACATCTACTCCTCCTGAAAGCTCCCAAATCCAGACGCTCGCATCTCCTCACTGTGGCATCTGGGCTCCGCCTCTGAACATGGCCAAACCAACGCAGTCTCGTTTCTCTAAGCTTGTCTCCTATGCTAGCCACCCCGAGCTTACCTCCGATCTCTTCGTTTCGAATCTTGTGCTAACTTAATAGAGGTAAAGAGTTGAAAATCGACAAAGTAGATGAAAAAGTTAAAAAAAATTGATATAATATATGAGATTAAATGAGAATAAAATTGTAAGAAAATTATTGATATTTAAAAAAGACGAGAATAATATATAGTAGAAAAAAATAAAGGACAAACATTATAAGAGGAGCATTGTTTAGCAAACTTTGTTCGTGTTTCGTATTCGTGATTTGTTATTTTCTATTAAAAAAAGAGTCTGAAATCTTGGTTAGATAAATTGGAATTTAATGAAGACATGTGAGCTATGGTAAGATGAAAAGGACTAGTACATAGTGTATGTGGTTTGGGGCGCCGCAAGTAATGGGGCAAGAATGTGAGCATGTGAATTATTAGCTTTTCACAATTTGTCTATTCTTGTTTGCTAACGTGTGGGTTAAGATGCATGTTGCCGTTTGGGTTAGTGGTCGTTTAATCATGTTATAATCGTACTTAATTATGTTCTTCTTACGTTTTGATCGATATATGTGGTTACATCACGAGTGGTTAGATAGTGTGATGAGTGTCATGAAAAACGAAGCCAGGGATTGAATTGTTGGGTTTACGTTTATAATGATTATGTTTGCATTTACAGTACTAACTATGTCATAAGTAGAAGACCAAACCAGTGAAGTCTGCAAAACAAAGTTAGATGGTGACACAACTTGTCCGAGAAATTCAAGAAATTAAGAATGATTAGCAAATTTAGTTACTTAATACGGAGTATTTCTTTCCGGTCGACAAGTTACTCAATATTCTTAGACAGGGAAAATATGACACTTACATATCAATAAATTTTATATTATTTATAAAATCTAATTTATAAAAAAATGAATACTATATAAAAATATAAATTGAAGATCGAAGATTGTGTTATATGTGAATAAAAAAAGCAAAGTGACTGTAGAGAATTGAATTTTAGTGAGATGAATGTAAAACTAAATAAAAATATCGCTTAGATTAGTTGATTTTTATGTTATATATTATAAGTTAATTGAAATTATACTCATACTCAATCTAATCATTTCAATAGTATATAAATAACAAACCGAACCAGATAAGATGCCCGAGCCCTCTGTCCCCCTATGCATCAAATGCTAATCACGGTGTGTTGTCACTTAAGTAAATCTATTGCTGTAATCGCAATAGTGATTTCTTAATAGTTTTTTGAGCTGAAGTGGTCGATCAACCTTAATGAGTTCCCAAAACATTTTTAATGACATTATTACAGGTATCTGCGATCACCTTCAAGTTGTTTGTATCATTGCCATCATCATAAAATTGAACGCTTGCATAGCTTGCATTTATCACTCTCTCTACTTATGACCAAATAGTGAATTCATAACAACCATGTATCATTTAGGGTACGTACATTGTTAAAGTATGATGTATCATTTAGTGGAGAATATTTACTTATCTCCACACAAGTATAATAAGTCTAACCGGCGGCGGACCCATGGTCAAACGGATGCTAAATATATCAAATACGGATTTTACTTATTTACACACAAGTATAATAACTCTAACCGGCGGCGGACCCATGGCCAAACGGATGCTTAATATAAAATACGGATTTTTTTAGCAAGGCCATGATAGTAATTAAGGTTGTCCAGTAGGTCAGGTCAGGTTCGGACCTAGTTTTTTTGGGGTTCGGGTCAATCTGGATATTTTGACGATTGGAATGGACAATTTCGTGTCGGGTTTTCATTTTCTCGTGTAACGTTGGGTTTTTGTTTCAATTTCGATTGAGTTATTTAAACTTTGGCTTGACTCGGATTTCTTTGAACATATTTGGAATGATGACTTTTGTCCTAATCTTATTAAATTTAATACTAAAAATTGTGTATTTAAGTTTAAATTTGAAAATATAATTATAACAATTATTCATTACGATTGTTTTATAAAATAAAATATTTATTTAAGTACATATATTTTAATGTATCTAAAATATTTCATCTAATGATACTATACGTTTCTACAATGTACATAAGACAGTTTCATGTAAATTTGGTTATGGAATTCAAGGTTGCAGTTTATTTTGGACCTAGCTTGCAACTGACCTTCGTAATATATGCTTGCGCCACCCTATGGTTGCTTTGGTTTCCATATGCCACAACTTACTCAAGTGGGATTGAAATGCATGCCTGCTTCTACCATGTCCATAGGGAAACAGATTTTTTCGCCGACTCTCTTGTCAAATTAGCCTTTTCTTTTCCTATCGGTTTCCATATTTTAGATGAGCCGCCTAAAAGATCCGCTTCTTTTTTTGCGTGGAGACATTATGGGTCAGCTTCACTTCCATCATCTTTGTACTAAGACGACCAAATGAAGTCCAAGTATCATGGCCTACTCTCCTGATCATTTCCTCGTATAAGTTGTGAGCGGGTAAATTCTATAGTTAATGTTATTTATTTCCCTTTATTAAACTAGGAGATATTATCTTTAATATCATTGGTATCCTATACGATTTCATGCTATCTTATTTATGATACTCTTTTTAATGACATGTGTTTTTTTAATCGGTAAAAATAAGGAATTTCTAAGAGTTCTGCGATAATTGTACCCAAATGATAAAGTGTTGTCTTGTTTAAGGTGTCCTTCCTTGATTATCTGTACCCAAATGTTACCAGGTTTTTTTGCTATTGAAATTCCTTCCAAATAGGCAAGCACACGGTTGAGATTGTTTCTGTTATGTACCTAATATACTAGCAATTGTATGTGCCTAAGGCACATCTCCTTGTATAAATAAGGGAAAACCGGAAACGGCCCTTAGAGAGTAAAAGACTATAAGTTGTAAGGTGCATTATGTTACAAGCCAAGCAAGTAATAGAACTGTCTTTTCTCCTCTCAATTTCGTTATCTTCTCTCTCTCTCTCTCTCTCTCTCTCTCTCTCTCTCTCTCTCTCTCTCTCTCTCTCTCTCTCTCTCTCTCTCTCGTCTATCCTCTTCTCTCTTCCTTTCTCTACTATTTCCCTTCTTGATCATCTAATTTGAGTTGTTACAATTTGGTATCAGAGCTGTGGTCTTGTAAAAATGGCAAATGGAACACGTTTCAAGACGTTGGAGGAAACATTTCGTCAGCTTTAGAAGTCGGTGTCGGAAAATCAGGTTGAAAGCAAGCGATTCATGACTTTTACGGAGAAGTTTGTCGAGGAGACTAGGAAACATCAACAGGAGGTTCACGATCGCTTCGTTTTGATGGCTCCAAAACTCGACAAGATTGAAACCATGGAGTCGACATTGGTGCAATTGTGAGATCTAGCTGGTTCGTGCAGCATTGCCTGTGGATCGGAATGTGACTCCGCCGTCGACAGGAAATCCGATTGCACCAAATTCCAGATGTGAAGAGAGGCCGAGCTTGTTGGGAGCTGGTCGATCGGCTGACAGAATTCAAGATCCGGAGGTTGTTCGGAGTTCTCCCTCTCCCATTCAAGAATCGAGTGACAGGAGCTCGTTATTGATGTATGACATGCTAGAAGGGAGCTCCTTGACGTCACACAACCACAACGGAACGCGGGATCTAGATCTTGCCCGAGTCTAAATCGTAGCACTTCTCGTCTTGTAATCACAACCAACAATCTCACAAGAACGAACACTTGATCGAATCAAATCAATCGAGTCACAAGTACGTAGGTCACAAAAGGGCGCAGGAACCAGATTATTATCATAAGATATAAAGAATATCATAAGATATAAAGAAACCCTCAAAATACGCTGAAAACAAATAAAACGAAAAACTCAAGTATTTATTCTACCCTAGAAAAAGAAACCCTAAATTATTATCATAAGATATAAAGAATATCTCATAATAATAATTACAAATCTAGAAAACCAAAATATGGAAAGAGTTTGATAAACAATAAAAGGAATGCGTCCTTAGAAGGAAACTTGGGACACAAGAAAACGCATGAAGTCGGTCGCGCGGATAAGGGCCGGATGAAGGTCGGCCACGACCTGCCAAGGGTCGGCCACGACCAGCCTAGGGTCGGCCACGACCAGCCTAGGGTCGGCCACGACCCTTTGATGGTCGACCACGACCTTGTCCTGAGGCTTTTATTTCGCCGTCTTGAACTTCTTTGAATTTAAATGCTCGGGACTTCTTGAATGGTAAAGGCCTTCTTCTTGAGCTCGTCTTCCTCCATGAATCCTTCTTAAACTTAAATGCTCGCGACTTGTGGAACGGTCTTGGCCTTGCTTGTCGGTTCATGATCTTCTCTATCATTCTTGTATCATTCTCCTCCACTTGACTGCAAATCGTTCTCGATTTGTCGAAAGGTGTAGAGAAGAACTCAAACTCTTGCAAAGAACTACAAGGACTAACCTTGTACTCATCTCCATACTCCGGATGATAATAAGCAAAGCAATCATCAAGCACATGATCAAAAGAATCAAGCAAGGACGACGCTGGAGCGCTAAAAGACAAGCTGCATGGTTCGACAAGCAAACGACCTCCAAACTGGCTGAAATTTTGTGGAGAGATCATATCTGCAGTAACAACATCACCCACAAAATTTGGCATGAAATACTGAAGTGTAGCCTGCGGAACAACTGGAATAAGCAAGGTAGCAGTACTTGTCGATGACTGTGAAGGAACCAGAGATAAATCAACTCCGAATGAGCTGAAATTTTGCAGAGAGCTTTCAACATCAATATCACAATGCTCCACAAAGTTTGAGTCTGATTGGACAAGTAATTCCTGCTTAACCATGCTAACAATTTTAGGAGCGTCGATGCAAGGTGAAGACTCGTTAACTTCAGCTGTGGTGGCAGCCTCCTCCTCGACTAAGGAAACGGATTTCTCCTCCTCCACTTTAGGTGGAGCTATAGTCTTAGCAGCCCACGCAAGTGCACGTTCCCTTTCCCTTTGAACATCATAGTAAAATTTCATAGCAACCCAAACCAACTCATTTACATCATCTCTCGGTTGTTGCTTTACGACTTCTTGCTATATGGAATTCAAACCATCATAGAAACGAGAGCAAAGATGTTCAGGACTAAGAGACATACCAGCAAAATCAAGCAACTCTTCAAGCTCCATGAAATAATCAAGAGGCGAACGATATAATCCTTGCTTACACTTGTTGTTCATCTCTAATCGTCTAGCTTGCTCAAGTGGTATCAGAGCTCAGCCGAGAATGCTCGCGACTTGTGGAAAGGTCTTGGCCTTGCTTGTCGATTCATGATCTTCTCTATCATTCTTGTATCATTTATCTTGGAATTCAGATACGCACAAACTTCCTAAAATTGATTTTCCACTGTTTGATGGAGTGAAGCCGTGTAGTTGGATTAGGAAGAGTGAGCGGTATTTATTCATCTTTAATATTCAAGAAAATCAGAAGGTCGAGCTTGCATCATTGTATGTGACTGGGAAGGTTGATACATGGTTGCAAGGTTTCATGTTGCTTCATCCTCGGGTTTCTTGGGGGGAGCTTTGTGAGGCAATCTGTGCTAGATTTGGGGAACGAACAGGGGTTGAAGTGATAGAGAAAATCAATAAGCTTGAGTGTTTTGAGGAGCTTAGAGCTACAGTCTTGGCTTTTGATTTGCATTTATTTGAGGCATATTTTGTGTCTAGCTACATAAGCGGTTTGAAAGATGAAATCAAGTCATTGGTTAAGCTCAATAGACCAATTGATTTGGCTTCGGATTTTGAACAATCTAAGCTTCAGTATTTTGCAGTACATGCTATAACTAAAATGGCTAAACCTCCATGGAAAGGCACAAGATCATTTCTTCATCTGCTTTCAAGAATTCAACTGTGGATAGCAAGCTAGTTTCATGGCAGAATGTTGATGTTAAGAGTAATGATATCAAGAATTCAGCTAGCAATGTGACTTTTGAAACTCGAAGGCAGCAAGGTCTTTGTTATAAATGTGGTGAGAAATATTTTGTGGGGCATCGTTGCAAAGTGCAAACACTTCACAATTTAATGGCTGCTCAGTTGGATGAGTTGCAACGTGTGGATTCTGTTCAATTTCAGGATAAGGATGAGGAAACTGATGAGCTGAAGTTTGATCAAGAGCCACAGATCTATGTTCATGCAATTGCAGGTAGTAATCCTAAGACTACTATTAGGATTAAGGGTGAAATTGATGGCCATGCTATCACTATATTAGTTGACAGTGGTGCAACTCATAGTTTTATTGATCCTAGGGTCATTGAGAAAGTTAATAAGGCAGTGGTTGATGATGTTACATTGGAAGTTTCAGTAGCAAATGGGCAGAGAATGTATTGCAGTTAGGTTTGCAAGAAACTGAAATGGCTTATGCAAGGGAATTTGTTTGAGTATGATCTGAGAGTTCTGAAGTTAGGTCGGTGTGATATGATTCTTGGAGGAGACTGGCTTTAGGAGTTTAGTCCTGTCTTGTTTGATTTAAAGAGGTTAAGGATTTCCTTTGAGATGAATGGTAAGAAGGTTGAAATTTGTGGTTTGCAAGAATGTGCAACACTGAAATCAATCTTTGGAAATAAGCTGCATAAGCTTCCTAGGAAGGGCATGCCTTTGTTGGTTACTCAGGTTGCTAGGTTGTTTGCAGTAGCAGGTCAAGAAGTGCAAGATTTGCCTGAGATTAGCCAAGCTTTGGAAGAATTTCCAAGGGTATTTCAGGAGCCTAAAGAATTACCACCTTTGCGTGGACATGAGCATCATATTTTCTTGAAAGAAGGAGTTTCTCCAATATGTACTCGACCTTAAAGGTATCCTTTCTTTCAAAAGTCTGAGATTGAAAAACAGGTTGAAGAAATGTTGCATTCTAATGTCATTCGTCCTAGCCAATGTCTGTTTGGTTCTCCTCTGTTGTTAGTCAAGAAGAAAGATGGATCTTGGAGGTTTTGCATTGATTATAGGAAGTTGAATGATGCAATAGTCAAGGATTAATTTCCCATTCCTCATATAGAAGAATTGTTGGATGAGTTGAATGGTGTTGTTACTTTCTCTAAGTTGGATCTTCGGGTTGGTTATCACCAAGTTAGAATGTCTGAAAATGATGTGTATAAGACCGTTTTTAGAACACATTAGGGTCATTATGAGTTTAGAGTGATGTCATTTGGTTTGACCAATGCCCCTGCCACATTTCAATCACTCATGAATGATGTCTTCAAGCCTTATTTAAGGAAGATTGTGTTAGTATTTTTTGATGATATCTTGGTATATAGCCCTTCTTTGTCTTTGCATTTGGATCATTTGAGGAAAGTGTTAATGTTGTTGTAGAAGAATTAGTTGTTTGCCAAGAAATCTAAGTGTGAATTTGCTCGTTCTCAATTGGAGTATTTAGGGCATATTATTTCTGCTAAAGGTATTTCTACAGATCTTGCAAAGATTCAGCTATGATCCAATGGCCTCCACCTAAGAATGTTAAAGCTTTGAGTGGATTTCTTGGGTTAACTGGGTATTATAGGAGGTTTACTCAAGGATATGGTGGAATTGCCAAACCTCTCACAGATTTGCATAAAAAAAAAAGAGTTCAAGTGGTCTAATGATGCTGAGTTGGCTTTTGAGAAACTTAAGCAAATTGTGTCCACAACTTTTGTTATTGTTATGCCAAATTTCTCACTGCCTTTTGTATTGGAGACTGATGCTTGTGATTCAGGGGTGGGTGCTGTTTTGATGCAACAAGGGAGACCTATAGCTTATATTAGCAAGGCATTACAAGGTAATAGTCTGTTATTGTCCACGTATGAGAAGGAGTTATTGGCAATTTTGATGGTAGTGGACAAATGGAGACACTACTTGGAGCCAACCTTATTTTATATCAAAACAGATCATCAGTCTTTGAGAAATCTGTTTGATCAAAGGTTGTCAACTCATTTGCAGAGGAAGGCAATTAGGAAGTTGTTGGGGCTTGACTATGCTATTTTGTATAAGAAAGATTCTGAAAATAAGGTAGCTGTTGCATTGTCAAGGCAGTTTGAAGGTTTACAGAATTCTGTGTGTGCCATTTCAGCAGTGTGTCCTTAATGGATTAATGTGGTAGTTGCAAGCTATGAGTTGGATGAGAAAGCTACCTCTTTGTTGCAGTCTGCTTTGATTGCTCCTTTCTCAAATTATGTAGTAGTTCTTGGTTTATTGCGTTTTAAAGGAAGATTGTACATAGGCTCTTCTACTGATTTGAGGCAATTGATTGCAAGTTTACATGAGAGTCTAGTAGGGGTCATTAAGGGATACAAGGGGCATATGTGAGGTTGAAGTCCTTGTTTTATTGGCCTAACATGAAGATAATGATTGAAGAGTTTGTTAGGAAGTGTGATAACTGTCAAAGGAACAAGAGTGAGCATGTGGCTTATCCTGGGAAATTGCAGCCTTTGCCTATTTCTAAACAGGCTTGGGAACATCTCTCTATGGATTTTGTAGAAGGATTACCTAAGTCTTTTGGTAAGGATGCTGTTATGGTGGTAGTAGACAGGTTGTCAAAGTATGCTCACTTTATGGCTTTGAAACATCCTTTTAGTGCTGTAGTGATTGCTCAGGAATTTTTGAATACAGTGTTCAAGTTGCATGGCTTGCCTAAGAGTATAGTATTTGATAGGGATAAGATTTTTGTCAGCCATTTTTTGCAGGAGCTGTTCAAGGCTTTAGGTACTCAACTCAGATTGTCTACTGCCTATCATCCTCAAACAGATGGGCAGACTGAGCGTGTGAATTAGTGTTTGGAGAGCTATCTGCGTGCCATGACTAATGAGCATCCAAAACAATGGTATAGGTGGCTATCTTTGGCAGAATATTAGTATAATACCAATTATAATTCAGCTTTGAAGCTTACTCCATTTCAAGCATTATATGGTTATGCTCCTACTTTTCTTGGCATTTCTGCAATTGAGATAACTACAGCTTCAGTGGAAGACTGGATCCAAAAAAGAGCTAGAGTTATGAAGCAGTTGGAGGATAATTTGCAGCAAGCACAGGCAAGAATGAAGCTTATTGCTGATGGGAAAAGGAGTGAAAGAGAATTCCAAGTTAGTGATTGGGTGTACTTGAAGCTACAACCTTATAGGCAGTCTTCTGTGGCAGTCAGAACTTGTGTCAAATTGAGTTCTAAATACTATGGCCCTTTTCAAGTGGTGGCAAGAGTTGGTGCAGTTGCTAATAAATTGCAATTACCAGGTTCTTCACGTATTCATCCTGTATTTCACATTTCCCAATTGAAGAAGCAGCTTGGTGATCACAAGGTGAGTGGTCAATTGCCTTCTGTGTTGGATAGTACAAGAAGAATGGAAATTGGTCCTCAAGGTATATTAGACACTCGTGGGCATTATTTGAAGAATGGAGAACTTGTGTCTGAATGGTTAGTGCAGTGGAAGAATTTGGGACCTGAGGAGGCCACTTGGGAGTTTGCTAAACACGGTTTACACCAATTTCTAGATTTTATACAACAGTGCTGAGAACAAGACTTTTTAGGGGAGAGACAATTGTTATGTACCTAATATACTAGCAATTGTATGTGCCTAAGGCACATCTCCATATATAAATAAGGGAAAACCGGAAACGGACCTTAGAGAATGAAAGACTATAAATTGTAAGGTGTATTCTATTACAAGCCAAGCAAGTAATACAATTCTCTTTTCTCCTCTCTCTCTCTCTCTCTCTCTCTCTCTCTCTTTTCTATTTCCCTTCTTGATCATCTAATTTGAGTTGTTACAGTTTCATAGAACCTTTTTTGCGGGTTTTCAATAAAAATAGTGTGTACAACTACATAGGAAATGACCAAGAGGAGGAGAGGAAAGATTGAATTTTTTTTGGGTTAAGGGGCAAAGGGGGTTCATGGTTCCAATGACATGTGCTTTAAATGACATTTATTTTACTTATCTTGTGACTATTTAATAAGGTTGTTATTTTTTCTACCAAAAAAAATTAAGGTAGTTATTTTAGATTAGGTTTATGTGTTCTGAAAGATACCTTAACCGAAGATAGAATATTCTAGTGGATTTGACAGCATGTAATTGACTTGCTTAGGCCATGAATATCGGTAGGTTCACCCAGGGAATCAACCCATATTTTACAAAACAAAAAAGGAAAATGAATGTGATCCCCGGTGGAGCGTATCGATGGATGATACGCTTCAAGATACAAATGAAACACAGAAATGGAGTAGAAGGTGGTGGGCCTGCCCACACGGCATATCATCCAAATGTATTTTTTTGTTAAATGAAATAGAGAGTAATATGTATTGTTTATTTTTGGCTAAACTTTTAATTAAAATATATTTTTTTAAATATACCATGATTTCATACTTTTTTTAATTTATCCATAAAGACCAATTTTGTATATATTTTTCTATTCTTGTACAAAATGTTAGTTATTAGGATGTATTGAACTAAACATATACATAATTGGCCCTTTTAAAATAACTTGCTTTAAACATAAAAAATTATCATGTTTTTATATTAGTCAAATAAAATAAAATTAGTCAAACTGACTACAATTAATTAGTGATGTTTAATAAAAACGATTAATAAAAATGATTCCTAAACTTGAAAAATAAAATAAAATTAGTCAAATAGTAATTTTTTAAGATTAATATAACATGTTTTATTAGTCAAACTAACTACAAGTAATTAGTGATGTTTAATTAGGTAAAAAAAAATAGACATAATGATGTTTAATTACATAAAGAAACATTATGAATTAATTAATCAAGGGTATAATTGAAATTTTATATAGGTAAATAAATAAGGGTTGGAAAGTGGGAAAGTGGAAAAGTGGATTTTAGGGGTTCATTTATATTTAAGTGGGTATCACAAAATCAAATGGGAGGAGTATGAGATAATGTGGAGGAGAGGGAAATGATAAAAGTGGTAGATTTTTGGGTATTAAGGTATTATTGATATTCATGGCCTTAGGCTCAAGAACTCGACTTGGCCGGCCCTAGGGGTGATTTTCAACCCTAAACCCTAATCCTTTTCCATTATATTTATACATGCATTCGTCATGTGTACGTAAGTTCAATCATCGTTTTACCTTGAACATTTTTCGATATTATAGTCTTTTTAATTTAAGTATCGGAAGTGGATTAGGGAGGGGGACCTTGCCCTCTATATCCTTTATTTTGCAGGTCTCGAAGAATAGATTGACGTTCAAGGGAGGAGAAGTAAAGGATGAGCACAAACTTGTATGCCTCGAGAGTTTGTGTACAAACATAAACATCGTAAGAAGCAGTAGAATACTTATATAACTAGATTTATTACGATAGATTAAAAAATAAGGAATAGAGAGTTTAAGTAGAAAGAGAATGGATTCCCGCGAGATTGTGACACAACTAAAAAAATCTTGAAACAAATCTTCACAAGACCCCTTTGTCAACTACTAATTACCATACGACATCCAATGAATCCGTTAATAAGATTGATCGCCAGATGAAAAAACAAAAATGTACGTCTTGAAAATTCAACTTTTTCTTGGATTTTTTTAATCAAGTTCGATTCCATTTTCCTAAGTCGAGAATTTTTGTAAGTTAAATTTAGAATAGGAGTGAGTGATACCACATAGCATCAACCGTACGAATACGCTTTATTAGCTTTTTGGTGGGGGTGACTGTGAGTGAGAGAGTTCAGGTAAGAACCAGATATGTCTGAATCCTTTTTTGGCCTTCATACGTGTATTTATATAATTAGGGTAACTTTATTTAATCAAAGAATCTCTGTCCACATTCGATCTCCCATTCCTCGTTGAAGGTAAGGGTTGTCGGAAAGAATTTATCTTTTCACTTACACCATATATACAAAGTAAGATAAGAATTACAGTAGGGCTCCACTTTATCACAGGCTATCTCTATTGTATGTTTTATCAGGTGGTTGGGAGGTCTAGAGCATCCCCAACAGATATACTAAAAGGTTTTTGGACGGATGTCTGGGCTACGGATGCCCCTCTGCAGCCTTATTGCGATGACCACAATATAGACACTATGGTCTCAGACTTTATAACTGTTAATAGAAAATGGGATACTGAGAAACTCCTTCGTATTCTGCCAAGCAACATAGTGAACCAGATCTGTGACATCCACATTCCGGTTTTTGAAACACAAGATAAAATCATATGGTCCCCGGCCTCGGATGGTACCTTCACAGTAAAGTCAGCAACGAAGCTGCTTAACCAACAAGAACCCCGACATAGGTTTGATGGTACTTGGATCTGGCACCTCAAAATCCCCGCCAAAATCAAAACATTTCTATGGAAAAGCTGCTCCGATGGCTTACCGACTGCGGAACGACTAAACCGACATTTTCACAGAGTCTACAACCAATGTAGTCTATGTCATGGGGCATTAGAAGATATTAACCACCTTTTCTTCCATTGCCCCTTCACTACTACTGTCATGGCGGACTTAGAGCAAAAATTCCGAACATCCATTCCACTTATCTTTTACAACGACTTCATATCCAACCTAGAACAGACCCGACAGAATAGTAGCAAATTTGATCTCGTCTGCTTTGCTTGGTGGCAGATCTGGACGCTTCATAACTCGATCATCTTCCGTAATGCTACAAAGATGGACCCAGCCTCTTTGGGCAATATTGTTCTTAAAACATACGTCACATGGAAAACCTCTATCGACAAGTCACGCAAAACTATTAAGACCTCTTGCACTAAGACATACTTCTGGCATAAACCAGAGCCTGGTTGGACGAAAATCAACTTTGATGCCTCCACAAGAGCAGGTGAAGGCTCTCATACCTCTTTTATCTTCCGTTCAGTAGGAGGTGAGGTGCTTTCTCTATGCAGACAGTCTTGCCGTGCCCGGAATGCTCTGGTTGTAGAGGCGCTTGCTCTCCTCCATGCAGTACGACAGGCGGCAGCTCTTCACTTGGACAAGATTATCATTGAAGGTGATAACCTTACAGTCATCAACAGCTTACGACGCACCTGGAAGGTTCCTTGGGAAATTGCTTCTATTATCCACGACATCAACTCTACTCTCCGGAATTTCTTGGAAGTTAAAATCTATCACTGTTTTAGAGAATGTAATCAAGCAGCAGACTTCTTAGCCAAGAAATCAATCCCAGATCGATTCTTGGACCACTACATCAGCTTCATCAACAACCGCTCAGAAAGTTTGAGCTCCTCAAACCCGGAACCCCGAAGTCCGGATCTTTGTATTCTTCTGAAGGAATTTAGTACAATCATCCGCAAGGATGATCTAGGTTGGCCTTACTTCAGAAAAGGCACCTAAGGTTTACCTCTTCAAAAAAAAAAAAAAAAAAGATATGCTAAAAGGTTTTCTAAAATGGATAAAAAAAAGCTATTTTCTTCAATTTTTTCTACTTCAACTCCAACAGTTTCTCCATTTTGCAGAATATAACATTTCTTATTTAAGACTATATATTATTGTTTAATGGTTTTAGGGTCGGTATCGATCGACTAAACTATTTATGACTTATATACACATAAACTCAATAAAATTACGAGTTATGTGAGCAAACAGTTTATGCATTCACGAGAAGCTATGATAACTAAAACTATATATCTTATAATATATATGATGAATTTGCATTATATATTAAACACCAAGGGAAAACCTACATTTTACACTCAATTCATATAAATCATCTACTATTAGCATAAATGCATTTTGAAGAAAGGAATAATTACCATAAATGCATTTTGGAGAATCCCCTACATTTAGAGAATGAAGTGCATTTTTTTCCTCCTTCTCCATTATGGAGAATGAGATAAGAGCATCCCCAATAGCTTCTCTATTATAGAGAAAATGAGGGATTTGGGGGATTAAAACTCATTTTTGTACCCTAACAGATTCTCTATCTCATTCTCCATTTTAGAGAAGGGGGGAGAAAAGTCATCCTCATTCCCTAAATCTAGAGAATTCTCCAAATTGATTGAGCATTCTCCAAAATGATTTTATCTTATTTTTTATATCTTTTTTCTTATTTTTGGAAATAAAACAATGCACTTGTATTCAGTATTATTCCCGACTTGCTTGGTTCCATCGTTCCAAGTCCCCATCGCCTCTACAAGGGCTGCCGAAATCTCGACAGAAAAACCAAGGGCTGCCGGATTAAGTTATTTGATTATAGACATTGTATAATTTTTTTATTACCTTATTAGTTAAATAATAGTATTGTATAATTTATTTCTTTATTAGTTAAATAAAATATGAAGTATTCTCTAAGATTTGTATACTTTTTTTTAATTTCTTTCTTAGTTAAATGAAAAAAATAAAAGTAATAAATGTTGAATTCTTCATAATAGATTAAATGTTGGTATTAAAAATAAATGCTAAACTCTGTAAAATAGAGAATTTGTTGGAGTTGAAGCAGTTTTTTTTTGGAGAATTGGGCTTTTTGTTCTCCATTATAGAGAAAACTTTAGAGAAACTGTTGGGGATGCTCTTATGGAGAAGCTGTTGGGGTAAAAAATAAAAAAAGAGTTATAATCCCTCAAATCCTTCATTTTCTCTATAATAATAGAGAAGTTGTTGGGATGCTCTTAGAAGAGATATATGTTTCTATACAAATTAAGGAGGTCATTGGTTGTTTAGTGTTTGAAAATCTGATAAGTTTACGCATACATACACATTGAATTATTTATAATATTTAGGATAGATTAAATATTTACAAGTATGATAAGTCAATTTAATTCACTGGATTTCTATTGTCATTCTAATCAAATTCGGGTCAATCAATTTTGAATCTTTCAGTAATCTATTAATTCACGGATTAGATTTCAACCCTGTAATTTCTGCCGTGGTTCAAGTTGAGTTTTAACTCTTACGGATTCTTCAACTTCGATGAAATAAATAGGTTTAGTTCTGTTCATTAGTATACTACTACTAATGAATGAAATCAAATCGGATTCTAACTAAAGCAAGTTGAGAGTGATGTCATGAAAACTTAATTTAATTTACGGGGGCCGGATCACATAAAATTATGATGTTGGTTGACCATACTTATCATAAGGTAGCTATAGATTGCCAAAGTTGCGTAGAAAAGAAAATTGATAATTTTAGTATAACATAAGATCCCTTGAACATGAATGTGTCACATGGGGAGACAAAAAAGAAACTAAAACCATAGGAGAATCAGTCCAAAAAAGCATATGGATTATGGAATGGATGCATAACTTAATAGTTGAATATAAAGAAGCATTCACATGCATACGTATTATATATCCCATTCCTATCTCCATCGTTCTGTAGCTAGCTAGCTCCTTCGTCTTAATGAAACCGGCCATGTGTATTGGCCTGCAAAATCGACACCCTTCACATGTGCAAGTGGTTCATGTATCTATCTCTCATCTCGTCTCTTTGTATTTTGATTGGTGAAAGCAATTGTTAACGGATAAATTAATTATCATAATTTTTATTTTTATTTTTATCATAAAAGCAATTTTCATTATTAAAATTAGATATGATAGTTAAGTATTATGATGAAATGTTTCATCTTAATAAAAGAAAAATAGAGTTTTCGCTTGGAGTGGGATGTAAAATATCACTATGTATGGAAAACATCTTGAATTCTCTAGCTTTCTAGCAATTCTTGGCCTTTACGTTGATGCTCGATTAACGACGATTCTTTTGACTTAGGCATCAGCGGTGGATTAGGGGGTCCTCATCCCCTTTGTCTATTGTTTTGCAGGTTCTAAGTTGAGGTAATAGACACACAGTTGGAGCGTGAAGAAGAAGTAATCAATTAGTGCATTGAAGACAAATTTTTGTGCACTAACAATTGACGTCGTTCGTGGGGAACGAGCAATTGATCCACGCAATTACGGTGATGGAAGCGAAATCGAGCGCGAAACCCTCAGTGAACAAAACCGCAAGCACGGACCAAGCAACCGCGATCATTGTACATCAACCCGTGAGCACGAGTCCACCTCGCGCGACCACAGTACGTTGGACGATCGAGCTAAACTCCGATATTTGCTTGGAGGATCGAACCCTAACACATGTTGATTCTGATATTTGCTCGGATGATCAGAACTTGGCATGATTCGAGCAAGGTGCCTTACCCGGAGCCGACTCGAACCGTGACCCGATCCCTTTCAGAAGCACAATTGTTCATCGCACAGACTGTCAAGGACCTGAGTCGAGCGACGAAATCGATTGTCGTAATACTATGCGGTCTGAGTCTATTGAATTTGATAAAGTTTAGGATTTAGCAATGCGCATCGTCGAGTCCGAGAACAAGGATTATCGATCCACGAAGCTTCCTAGTTCGATATTTATTTTAGATTGTCGATCCAATAGCAACTCTACGTATGAGGCAACACTAATCGCGACCGAACACACGTATGAGTGTACGTGTTGACCGACGATCGAAGTACATACAACCCAATTCTACGTACATGAAGCTGATGTAAATTGGTGAACGTATAAATCAATGCAAATCTGTGAGTGTACGCTGATAATAAAAATAATTTTTACATACGTGTGTATGTACAAATCGATGGAGATGATCAAGATGACGTGACGAAGATATACATATGTTGATAAACCTTGATCAATTGGTTACGGTCCAATCTTGATAACGAATAAAAGACAAGTCACATATCAATGATGATGAGGGATGTGGATTGATTAATTATATATAAGTCAAAAATCTAATTTTGATCATAAGGGTTTGTTACTCAAATGAAACCTTAGTTTACAATCCCGTTTGTAATCTCGTAAGGCGAGTTCAAAACTCTATGATCAAAACTTGTGATCGATGGGGACAAGTCTAAAGAACGTTTCTTGGCAAAGAAGAAAGCCTTAACCTTTAGGGCAAGAAGTGAAGAGTAGGGTGATCGGAAGTCGTCGGGCATTACACAAAGATGGAGACCGTGAATCTAATCAAACAATGAGTACTGTTGTATCTAAGGAAGATTCCTCGACCAGGGTAAAGGATCGAGCCTAAGACATTGACTTCGTGGAACGAAAACGAGGATCGCACAAAAGGTGACGATCAAAACTCGCTTGATCGATCGAGTGCCAATGCAAAATTATACCGCGGAAATATCCACGAGTGCGGCCCCATATCCGCGAGCATGGATCGGAGAAAACCGTCTCCAACCAAAATCATCGAGCATACTTCCTACTAGTCTTTCAAGAGTTATGCTTATCGGATTTAGACAATCCATATACCGTTAGAAAGAAGGAAAGATAAGATACAAATCACCTTCAGATACCAGCCGTAAAAACTTGCTAGAAAATCCGCAAAAAATCGTTCGAAAGCTGCAGCGCACAAAGTATGCAGAATAGACCAACCTACTTCCAATGCCTCGTTTAGGAAGTTGGAGCATCACAAACTTACATAATTTATATTGATGGA
Source organism: Polygonum maritimum (assembly GCA_963924305.1). NCBI lineage: Eukaryota > Viridiplantae > Streptophyta > Magnoliopsida > Caryophyllales > Polygonaceae > Polygonum > Polygonum maritimum. Next base: position 14,266,158 of record OZ002728.1, read on the forward strand.
AAGATGAAGAAATTATCTACATGTTCTCTATTGAAGTCGACAACAGAAATGCGCACACGCTCGTTCTCTATTGACCTCAGCTCAAAATAGACGGTCCCGTTTCCATGACAACCTCATACTGTTGTGCTGCACAAGTTCGTTCGGGAGCTATGGCTATTTGATCAAGAAAAATCAAGATTTTCTAGAAAGCTCATAAGGTGCTAATCTTCATCTTCAGAAGTCAAGGTTGGGATCCTTATCGAAATTTGTCAAAACTCGAAACTGGACATGAGCAAGCGTTGTCCAAAATTCAAGCTGAGTAGATGAAGGATTGAGCAAAGTTCTTGATCACTGAGACACCACCATGAGATTTGGAAAATCATTGACTTTTGTTTTCCACATTGGTTCCAAATTGATAGACCATGAACGTCTACCTGGACGATAGAGTGGTCAAGAGTCAACTGACTAACGTTTCGTATGAACAATGCACAAAACTCGACAACAAGGGTTGTTGGCTTCGATATCGGCATTGGTGAAAAAGTTGAATCTTAGTGAAATCGTCATAGAACTAACAAGCTTGAAACGTTTAGACCCTCGTGACCAAGAGTGTATCCACGACCACGGGTCTAGTCTAGAGAGCAAGACCCCTCTCTTGGGGCAAAACCGTGACCATAGTTCATAAAGCCGCGACCGCAACATCAAATACATGACGCGTGGTTCAACACCTCGCGAGCCTAGATGTGTGTCTAGATTCGTTCGCTCTCAAGAGAATAAATGCGACCGTGGGCCCGATCACGGATACCCCTTTCCGCAACATAAGGATCTCGGGATTAAAAAATGTATGTAAGGGAGCTCACTCAAGACATCAATTCACCTTGAAGTTTCGGGATATCCAATGATCGGTACCTTAAGAAAAACTGCAAGCGATAATATGCATATAGCCGCACTCGTGGAATCCACCTTGATAGACACCACGGATGCAGGAAGCAATGATCTCGGTTGTCCAACACCCTTGATGCGTTACTTGGATAAGAGCATCCTGCCTTCAAATACCGCCGAGACTAGGATAGTTCACTAAAGGGCTCATAGGAGAATTATAAGTCAAACACCCCATGCCGAGTCATACATGTTGTCTTTGGTTCGAGATCAAGACTTGATGGTAGCCTAATCGAAGATCCATCTTGGAAAACCAACGAGCCTTCTCCATCCTATCAAATAAGTCCTCAGTCAAAGGGATGGGATACTTGTTCTTCATGGTTACCTTATTGACAGCTCAATAGTCTATGCAAAGCCTCAAGGATTTGTCATGCTTCTTTTAAAATAACGCTAGAGCACCATAGGTTGCCTTGGAAGGGTGCACCGGTCCAACACTTGAAATCCCATCCAACTACCTTCTAAGCTCAGCGATTTCAGGTGGTCCCATTCTATAAGCCGCCTTGGTTGGCGGAACTGTCCCTAATTCCAACTCAATTTGGTGATTTATATCGTGACGAGGAGGCAAGTAAGGAGGCATCTTCGGTGGCATCACACCTTCATTCACAACAAGGACAACCCCAATCTCAAATGGCAAGTCAAAATGGTCAGTTGGACACATCCTGGCCATGTACGTTGAAAGCCCCTTCTTTACTCCGTCGCTCAGTTGCATTGTTGACAAGGTCAGGGCTACGCCCATTCTCAGTTTGACCGACACCATGTAGGTCGCTTCTTGACTCATAACACAAATGCAATCAAGGTGTGGCATTGGAACAAAGTTAGTTTGCCTCATCCCATCATTACCAAAAACAATATTAAAGTCGTTCTTTGGTGCTACAAAAAAGTCTAGTTCCCCTGACCATATCCCTAGTTGAACAACAACATCTCTAGCAATCTGCAAAACCGGCTTGGCCTCACTATCCACGGTCTTAATCAGGCCTCCTCCCTTCACAATAGGCAGGCCTAACTTTAATGTGGCCGTTGGATTGAGGAAACTATGGGTAGCGCTAGTATCGACTAACGCCTCCATGACTTGCATTTCAACAAACATAAGGTCATTCCTACATGGACTCGTCTACGATAACCCCTTTGCACAACACTCATGAGTTGCAATGAGCTAATGTGTCCCTGATCCTTATCCTCGGGCAATGACGATTCAGGTTGGCCCCTCATTGTCGTTAGTGTACTTTGGGCACTCCGTCATTCGTTGTGGACCCTTACATACGAAGCATCCTTTGATTGGACCGACTTGTTTCTTTTTAGCGTCATAATGTTGGCACTCTTTGTTGTTGCCCTCCAGCTTTCTACCTTCTGGATTGTATGGCTTCTTCTATGAGTCACCCTCTGAGCTGCAAGCTTATCCCGTTTTGAGGACTCAACCTTCTTGTACTTGGTTAAGCACTCGGATTCTTTCACGACTTCCTCAAGGGTTTTGAAATCTCTCCAAGTCAACTCCACAAGTGCCCAGTTTTGTAGCCCATCCATGAAAAGGAACTTTGGGTCATCTTTCTACAAAACTTGCGATTTAAGAGCCAGGTATCAATGTACTCACGAAGGAATCCGGTTTGAACTAGATCACATATCTTCTTGCAAGCATCGTCGATATGATTGTCCTGATAAAAATGCTTCTTAAGTTCCACTTTGAATTGCTCTCAAGTATTCATGATGAGCGTGCCTTCCTCAATCTCTCTATGCTTTTGTCTCCACCAAGTCAGAGCATGATCAACAAGATAGACCCAAGATTGACCTAGTCTTTCTCGTCAGTTAGCCTAACACAACAGAAAAACCTCTAAATGTTCCACGAGTAGTTTTCTACATCTTTAGCATCTCGAGACGTCTTGTAGACGTTGGGCTTAGGAATCTCGATCCTCGGTGTGACGGCTATTGTGTGGACAGTACCAACCGGAGTAGCACCAAGTATCTAACTAACGTTAACCACTCGAGGGCGGCCTCGAGATTTTGAAGATGCGCTTTAAGATCCTCCATCATCCCTTCATGTGTACCCTCGGAGTCCTCTTAGTCGAGCACCACTCCATCGACGGTGCCTCATAGCTACCTTATCCCCTCACTTATATGGCTTTCAAGAGTACTAAGATCGCTTGAGTTCTTCTCAAGCTTTATCCCCACGAACTCCAGAAAATCAAAGCTCTCCTTGAACTTTTCTTTGAGATCACAAATACAAATATGGATATAAAAAGATTCACTAAAATAGGCAATCAACTCTAGTAGGAGAATGACACCATTAACAACTTTGTTTGTTAATCTTGAAATGTGCATTGTCTTGATTGTACATGAGGCTTTCTTTATTAGCTTGCATTAAAAGCCAATCAAGTCGAAGTACTTATTTGGCATCAACAATGACTATGAGAGTAGACTGAAGTTGACAAATTCTTTTTCTCTTGGACCAAACTTACTGCTTCCTCTCTCGTCATATTCGAGGAGAGAGGATCCCTTAATGAATCTCACGCGATGACCTTAAAAGTCAATAAAATCATTCCATTCCGGCTTTATATAGTATGAGCATCCAATGAAATAGCTCGATCGATTGAGTAATGCTTTATCAAGAATTTCCTTTTATATAGGTAGCCTATCCATTTAATCTAAATCTAAGAAAAGAACTTAATATGGCTAGACAATATGTTGTACCAACTTTGGACTATAATCATTCAAATCATGTTTGTAATATATATTCGTGACACCTGAAAGCAAAAATATCTTGATTTAACGGAAGGAACCCGACTCATACACATTTTTTTTTAGGGAAATTCCGCCCGGTAACCACGAGGTTTTGAAAATTCCGCGTGGTACCCAAAGGTTTTCGGTATTCCGTGTGGTAACCACGAGGTTTTGCGGATTCCGCGTGATAACCTTGGTTTATTATAAAAAAGTTAAAATTATATAAAAACATACTCATCCTTTCTACTTAATTACACAAATCACCCTTTTTTAAGTTTTTCTTTTAAACTATCTAATCTATTTTTATAAAACACCTAACTTCATAATTTTAGTATTATATTTTTTATTTACTCTTTTTCCATGAAACTATATATTGTTATTTTACAAAATCTTATATTTTTTATTATTATAAAAAGAACCACATTTTTCAAATTTGTATAAAAAATAGTTCTTTTTTCAAATTAACAAAAGCATACCTAATTTTTAAGAAACTACCATTTCTTATTAACAAAATATAAACTTGAACTTTATTAATAGTTGATCCTTTAAGAGGGTGTTCTTTAAAAGTTGGTGCACTAGTTCAAGTAATTTATTTTTAAAATAAAATAAAATTGTTTTTTTCTTAACATAATGTACATATATCATGACATTAAAAATGTGTAAACATTATAGGTTTTTTACGGCATGTTCAACTTTAGGCAATTTTTTGTATTTATAATAAATTAACATTTAAAAATAAATTATGCATTAAGTAATACCTCACTAAATATTTTAATAAAATAGATTTGATAGTTTTGTTGAAAAAATATATTTAAATGATACTTCAAATTAGGTATAATAAATTAGTTTGTTTTTTATTTTTTCAACAAACCTATCAAATATATTTTACTTTTTTAATACAAATTTGAAAAATATAATATTTTGTAAAATAATAATATATAATGTCATGGAAAAATATTAAATAAAAAAATATATATATAATACTAAAATTATAAAGTTAGGTGTTTTATAAAATAGATTAGATAATTAAAAAAAAACTAAAGATAGGGTGATTTGTGTAATTAAGTAGAAAGGATGGGTAAGTTTTTATATAATTTTAACTTTTATAATAGACCAAGGTTACCATGCGGAATCTGCAAAACCTCGTGGTTACCACACGGAATACCGAAAACCTTTGGGTACCACGCGGAATTTACAAAACCTCGTGGTTACCGGGCGGAATTTGAGCCCCTAGGATCCTCCTTTATGGATAGGTTATAGGTACGCATATTAACAAGAAAACCGGTTTAATTTAAAATTATACTGTACTACTACAGTAATAATCTTTTTAGCACATTGGTAACAAGAATCTTGGTCCACCAACATGGGACATAAATTCTTTCTAAATCTTTAGATCTTCCAAAACAATGTTGACCAAGATCGATTAAGGCCCGTGTAGATACTTCGGCCGGCGCTCATCTCTTTCGAATTTGAAACTCAAAATAAAAGTTGCACAAATAAGATTTACTATATCCTTATTGATAGTAAAAATTAATTATAACATCATAAGCACGTGCACTACAATTGCGCTTCTTTTTTTTTAAGCTTTACACGTTTATTTTTATCAAAAGAATTTAGGGTGAGGGGATGGTGCCCCAGCAAGCTTTACACATTTGTCTATACGAACATTAGCTCTCTACTTAAAAATTATGCCAGCTGTACTGTTGTCAATGAATCATGGACATAGTCATTCATGATACATTAACAGGTTGCACATAATGTGCGTACATTTGTATTAACGTCCCCTAATTAACTATTGCATGTAGCAATAATTTCCGGGCGCATCCAAGAAGCATCCAACGTTAATTAATCAATCATGAGTAGTAAGCTTGCTAGCTCATCCAATAATAACCGACACTCGATACCACTGGAAATTATTGAGCTGAGTGATTAATGAAGAGGACCTGACTGTCTGATTAGTGTAAACACAGCATGAAATTAGGATAATGTAATTATGTAAGGATGGGCGTCTTTTTTCAGCCCAGCTTGAAATGGGTTTGTGCACTCTGCTTCACAATCTTAAACGCTTCTTCTAGCCTCTAGGCAAGAATTTCGGACTTGAGGATTTTCATGTGAAACTGTTCTTATTTGTGTTATTTCTATTACAATATTGTGAATCATTCAATCTTAACTTCTCGGTCTATCCTCCACCATACAATAACAATTTATCAAAACACATAATGGCGGGAATCATTCTGGAACAGGGAAGGATAAGAATTCTGGAATATGGAACCTATTTAGGATGAGAATGAAATAGGTACAAGATTTTCCTTACATTTGAAGGCCAAATATTAATTTAGGTTAGAGTTTTTAACCCGATTCCTCATCCCGAAGGTATGGTACCAATCAGGCCCTAAAACTTTCCACCGAACCAAACACACTCGCCAAATTGCAAGACTAATCGTTAGTGTTAAACTCAATGCAAGGGTTGTTGCACCCGCCATTATTCCCAAGCTCAATTGGGCACACATCGGAGTTGCACTAGAATCCCCTGTACGTGCCCGTGGTGAGGCTAAACCGTATGGGAAGATTGAACCCCTCGACTAGCAATATGTCGAAAAGGTCGAGTTTGTTAATCTGTAGTTATGGCATACTCGGCTAAGGTGTTCGGCGGTGTCCCATAATCCATGCAGTGGAGGAGCCCGTGCAGTCACCAATGGTGCAATCGATCCCATTGGGCCGGGTGGACGTTCAAGGAGGCCGGCAACCCAGATGGTGTATGTAAGGGCAGTTATTAGTTATAAGGATTTAATTATTTATTTTGTAAATATGTCCTAGTAAAGCAGTTGTATTTAATAAGTGGAAAGAGTGACTATTTCTTGTAAATATGTCTAGCATGAGTATTATATGAAGCCAACAATACTCTCGGACTATGGTTCAAGTAACCATAGCCAAACATGAGGCCAGATATATAGCAAACTTCTTCACCATAATTTGAAACAAGGATGCTTATTCAATATGTAATCCTAGTTGCATAATTGATAAATAAAAGAAAGACAAACTCAGTATTGGCCGACTCTGCAAATTCTAGGCTATCGGATGCATCCAGTTGGACTTCGCCGTGGGCTGCTTCAAGCTGCTTGAGCCACTGGTTCGGAGTCATTAGATGCTTCTAGCCTGTTGTCACCCCGCATTTAAACTTACAATATTAGATAAAGCTTCATCGAAGAAACCAGAAAATCATCTCCTTGAGAAAAGTACTAGCCCTTCAAACAAACTTTAAAATTTTAAGACCATAAAAAAAAAAAAAAAAGGCATACTTCTTACTTCTGAATTCCTTCCCCAACTTCAACTCTAAGAAAGTTCCCAATCTTCACAGGTGAGCCTACTTGCTTAGATAAATCGCTCAATATTGTCTGCAAATTTGCACAGAAGACGTTAAAATTTCATAACCTTGGAGAATTATACTTTTTATATACATGAACGTGTGAAACTTTATACTTCATAATATTAGCGCTTACCTTCACATTCAAGGAATCATTCACAACAAACTTTTGCTCCATGAGAACTACTTCTTCAAGGTATTTCCGCAAACGACCTTCAATCATTTTCTCTATGGCCATTGGTGGTTTCCCAGATGCTTCTGCCTACAATATGAACAATCAAAATGAGAAACTTGGACATTGAAACAAAACATGAAGATCACTAATCACTTTCAAATACTCCTTAAACTGCGCCCCATACGACCAGAAGATGTCCAATTATAGATTCATTACAGAGCACTCATTAAACCAAAACTATTACCAAAGATCCCCAATGATATTCACAAGTTCATTTCATTGATGATTGATCTACTGTTCTTGAATATATTTGTTTTATTTATTTATTGAAGTCCAACATAGATTGAAGTGTAACACTGAGGCTTCAGTAGTCAGTGCCTCAGTGCAACCGGTCAACAATATACATCAGTATATCACACTATAGCAAGCTATTTATGGGTTTTTATAAGCTTTTTGTTATAATAACAGATTTTGACTCAGATACTTACGCAATAGGCTTAACATAAATATAGTTTCCTTCTTGTTTTGTATGTTTCACTCATAGACACCCGAGTCTAGCCGGGAAGAAGTGCACAGAAAACATATTCATATAGAACAGCATAATGAATAAAAGTTGTATGTCAAACCTGAGATCTGAGAATTTCACGTTCACTCTCTAAAGCATCAGTGGGGACAAGTTCCTTTGTTAAGAACAAAGGTTTTGCAGCAACTACATGCATTGCCAACTCTGAGCCAACAGCCTGAAGAGCATCCACTGAAGCATTTGGGTCCTCAACTTCTAGGGACAGAAGTCCAGCAATACGACCCAGACCTATAATCAAATTTATAGGTGATTACAAAATGTAATATATTACAGCCATTTTATGCTTTGAAGTATCCTAAACTAAAGAATATGAATATACAGACAAAATGGCTCATAACCAATAGAGAATAATACTGCAGAAAGGTTAAGGATACCTGCTTGTGGGCTAGTATGAAGATATGTAGAGATAACACCAGGTGAATTTTTCACAATTGTAAAGCCCCTCCTAAACTTAACATTCTCTCCCATTATTGCAGCCACTTCAGTAACTGCATTCTGAAAAGTTCTCTCCCCCTTAAATTTTGGATGGTCAAGGTTTAACTTCGACTCCTGTCAATATCAAATTCTTTACAAAACTGTGGAGCGGCCAAAATGGAGATCATACTAAAACAACTAATTCTAAAAAATATTAAAACTTTCACTTTAGTTGCCAAACTTCCAATCCATTAGGAACATAGAATTTAACCAACCATAATATAATCAGGTCAAAAGTAGAAAGGATACGATTGCCAAGCATAATATGCCAAGAGTAATCTTTAAACCATTTCTGAACGTTGGCAAATTACGACAATGACCAGCTGTATCAGTCAATAGAACTTTTGTTAAAGCAAATCTAAATTTTCTTTCATTCTTAGTTATGATCCATTATTTAGGTTGATATCATATCACAATAAACACATGAATGTAGATTTATGACTACAAATGATATTCTCGACATTCCTTTGCTGGTAGAATATCCACCCTTTCGGAGCTAGTCGAGGACGGAATGATGGAAAGGCAGAGAAAATTAAAAATAAAAAACGTAGCCTTTGTAGCTCAGAGGATAAAGAGCAGCAAGCTAACCTCCAATGACTCTGGTGCAACAGAAAATATCCCAGAGTTTTGTTGAGAAGAAACTTCTGCAGATTGTGCCAGCTTTGCAATAGATAAAGCCTACAAGATGTGTGGATAGACAAGTACATTTATAAAATAATGAAATAATGAAATAAACACAATTTCTTTTTAATTAACAGTAGAAGCGATTTTGTGTAAGGATGTGAAATTTTTCGAACTCGATATATAAAGAAATAAGATCACTAGTTAGTTGACTTTTACTTACTAGAGACTGAAATATCTCATTCCTGGCAACAAAGTCGGTCTCACAATTAAGCTCGATAACAGTAGTCCTGTTGTTGCTCTGGGCTATGGCAAGCAAACCTTCTGCAGCAGTCCTTGCCGACTTCTTTGATGCGAGGACCACACCTCTTCTCCTCAGCTCCTTCTGTGCAGCATCTGAAACAAAGTATAACACGGTCAAGTTACATTAACTTCAAACAAGAAACAATGTATACACACAAGAAAGACTCGGTTTACTTTAATTTCACCAATGAAGCAGAAAAAGATAATGTCTTCTACCCTCACTGCTTAGGCAGAGAATATCCCCAGTCCCCACACAACTTTTTTTCATCCATTTAATGAGATAGACAAACAAGATATATTCTGAATAAGTCATTGTGTAAAATTGCATATCACAGAAGGGGTTGAGGCGGTTAAGGTGAGAAGCTATTTTTAGTTGGAACTGTATATAAATGCTCGAGTGAGAGATGCACACCCACTTAAATGTGTCAAATTACACCATACAGAAGAAATAATATACAGAATCACTTCCATTCACATTAATTTTAGAAGATATACTTCATGCACGGTCAAATATGCTAATCAACTTCAGCTATAGCTCCCATTGTGTCAAACAAAGCCTAACTGCAATCCACCCATAGGATTTGCAGATATTATTCTCTGTGATAGGAATCTAAAGGTATCATATTATATCTCCTACTTTCCAAACGTGTAACTTTTTGAGTTATATCTCATTTTTCTCATCTTCCTTTATACCCAACTAATTCATCGATATACACTACGAATAACCAGGATGCTAAAAGGGGAACGTTACTCCTCTTACTTACCAATATCCCAATTACAATCTACTAGGGCAGATTTGACATCTTTAATAGGAGCACTGGTTCGTTCGCGTAACTTCTTAATAAGAGCCATCTGCTCCGAACTTGAAGAAGCAGAGTTGTATCTCCTGAGGAACAATCCAGGAGCAAATACAGATGATGCATACTCACTAACAAACGGACTCTGCTCTTCAAATCTGATATCTGAAGCCCAAACACGAGTGTTTGCCAAAGAAGAGTAATAAGATGAACTGTTTTGACACCCCAGCCTCTTGCAGAGGATCTCAATAGGACGCTTAGCACCTCGACAAAGCATCCTGGGGGAGCTCTAGTACTAAAATCAGCCTGCTGAGATTCACCAAAAAAAGCATTGATTGTCGTAAGCTTATATCTGGGCATTATAAAAAAACACACCACAAGGACAATGTTCCCTTCTACTACTGATTTGAAACCTAAAAGCTCTCGAATTAGGGTGTTGAATACTTGGACTCAGGTCAGGTGGCCATTGAGGTGGAAAGGATGAGAAAATCAAGAAGAGGAAAGTCACAAAGTAGAAATGTAATCTAAGGTGTGCATCCAGGCCAAACAGATGAAATGAAATTTTTTCAGCATGTGGACTGGAGAGTGGAGACTGAACCGATTTCACTAGAGTGAAAGGACATATCGAAGGTTAACAAATGAGCATCTATTTCTACATAGCTACCAGTGAATTGAAAACAGAACCCCCGGTAGCTGCTAATCAGTGGCGGCGTGGAGTTCTCAGCCAATTGATAATTTGGATTTTTCCCCAATTGAACAACAGTTGACATGATAAAGACATTATAAACAAGATTCAATTGAGAAGGACAAGTTCGAACCGATCAATTTTGAAGACGAATCTGTAGAGTTTGAGGAGGAGGAGGCAGAAGAGACGATATGCCGGCGATGAAGGATTGTTTCTCCCAAGTCCGTCGTTCCGCCCTGATGGTTGTTTATCAGTTGAATCAATTTTCCTCGCAGACACAAATCAGTTGAATGAACTTGGGCCTGTCTTTTAACAGGCCGATATTACAACAAACTAGTGTAGACCCCGAGCCTTGCTCGGGTGTAGATATATTAATATTGTGTAGTTTAGTTGGATCGATTTTGTCTTCGTTTTTTCGGGTCAATAATAATACTTTTAAAATTTTATTGTCTATGTTTATTAAATCATTCATAATTGTTAAAAAAATGAAATAATTTCATTCTTTAAAATAATTTATTATTTTAATAACAAAAAAGTCACATGTATGACTCTATCGGGTCATGTCCTAGTATTATGAGATTTGGTTAGAATTGTATTTTAGGTGATTTGGATCGAGAAGGTGTGGTTCTCCGAGTGATCGTTGAGTGTTCGGATTCAATCATTTTCTGGTAACTGTATATATAAGTGGATTAATTGGTATATGATATATAAAGAATGTGTCATGGATTACACGACATACATTATATTATAAAAATTATGTCGTTTGAGGGGAGTTGCCGGAAAGAGCACATGACACATATCTTATGATCCAACACAATAAACTTCCCTTCCTCTTTTAACTCTCACCTTTGAGAAGCTCTCTTTTTCGCTCCCTCTCTGCCTCCCCCTGCTTCCAACAACGAGTTTGTCCCCCCATCCCCAAGGCGGCTGGCCTGGTGCCAGCATGCCCCCCGCCAGCATCCCCACTCCGCCTCCCAACCCTCCAGACCTTACCATGGCTGATGTCCCCAGTCCAGTTGCTTGCACTTCTTCCATGCCTACCACCCAGCCGTCCTTCAAACACAAGCTCACTCAAGGCACAAACACCACCCAGCAGTCCGGCCTCTAGGACAAAGACTTCATCGACAACATTCGCATCGACTACCCCTACGGTGAGAAGGGCACCCCCGCTATCACAGTTACCCCGGGATTCATAGGAGCTTTATCGAAAGCTTGGGAGAATGCGGTGATAATCAAGCTCTTAGGCAAATCGCTCCCCTTTCAAGTCCTTGACGGCCTCTTGAGAGAGATGTGGAACCCAACCGGTTGCATGGTGCTCATAGACTTGCACAACCATTACTCCGTTGTTCGCTTCGAGCTTGAGCAAGATTTTTGGACAGCCCTAGCCGGGGGCCCTCGAAGCATCTTCGGCTAGTGTCTTATGGTGCAGAAATGGAGTCCGACCTTCAACCCCAAGAAGGACAATATCTCCACCATTTACACATGGCTCCGCCTCTCAAACCTGCCCCTGTTCTTGTACGAGGAACGAGCCATCCTTAGGGTGGCGTCAAGTGTTAGGCGACCCATAAAAGTCGATCGCAACACCATCTTCGCCACTAGGGGTAACTATGCTCGTGTTTGTGTGGAACTTGACCTGACTAGCCCCCTCCGAGGAGCTGTCCTGGTGAATGATGAGACCGTCCTTGTCGAGTACGAGGGGCTTTCCGTGATTTGCATTGGGTGTGGCAAGTATGGGCATACCATCGGTGATTGCTCGTCAAATTCCCCGGCCACTGGTCCCTCTAACTCCAATTCGAACCAGAGCCCGAACACCTTAAGCTCCCCTGAGCCATCTGAGAACCCCAAGTCCGACGAAACCAGCCCATCTAAGATTTCTGAGAACCTGGCTGGGATGAAGCAGTCGCCGGCGACCCCCACTCAACCCGACGGGAACCTGGTCGACGCTTGGATGATTGCCCCACCACCATCGCGGAAGCCGAGGAAGCCCAAGAAGTCAAGCCAGGAGTCAGATGTCAAGGTTTCCAACGGCTCATCTAACAGGTATGCAGCCCTGGCATCTGATGACTCTAAAGGACAGAAGCAAGAGGACATAATGGCGGGAGTAGAAGAGACAAGAAACTTAGCCGGAAATAAGGTTGACAAAGAAACGCACCGCCTGACACCCGAGGTTTCAGACCCTGCTCCTAGAGTTGACCCTAAAATTGCTTTCCAGGCGAGATCCTCGTCCAAGAAACCTGGCCGTTACAAGAAGGCCTCAAAGTCCAAGATCATCTTCTCTCAACGTAACCCTGAAAATACCCCAACTCTTACTAATGGGCCTGGTAAAAGGCCTAGGCTCAATATTATCCATTCGGGCCCATCTGTCCACTCTAGAAATCCTACCGATTTGCAAGATGCCCCAATTTCGGCCCCGATTACAGCCCCCCCCCCCCCCCCCGCAATCTCACCAACAGCCCTTACTCCTCAAAACCCATCGGCGAATGAAGTCGCCCCGACCTGCAATTCCCTCGCCGGCGATAAAGACCCCCCCCCCCCCCCCCGCGAGGATTAACCATGGCTCTCCGCCTGACAAAGCTCCTCCGCCCTCTGGTCAAGGGGAAGTGGGAACAAGCGAGAAGGATGCTGTGATGCAGGAAACAGATAGATCTGTCGACCCGAGTCTCGGCTCGGGGGCGATGGCATGCTAACTCCCCCCCTCCCCTCCATCGTTTCCCATGAATAGCCTCATATGGAATGTTCAGGGTGCGGGCAAGCCGGGCTTTAGACGAGCCTGTCGTTATTTCTTGAAGCATAATAAGATTGATATCCTTGGTATCATCGAACCTCAAGTCTAGGGAGACCGAGCAAAAGAAGTGTGTAATCGTTTGAACTTCACTAACAAAGTCCGTGTCGAAGCTTCGGGTCGCAGCGGTGGGATTTGGCTCTTCTGAAATGAGGCCGCCACCAACCTTCGTATTGTGCAGCTCCACCGATCTTTTATCCACGCCGTTGTTCAGGATTCCAATTGTAACCTCCATTTTGTGGTAGTTTATGCTCCACCAGATCACTCTGACAGAAAAGCTTTTTGGGATGACCTTGAAGCCTTCCTCGACTCCATCCGCGAACCTCTGCTGGTTGGGAGCGATTTCAATTGCATTATGTCCATGGACGAGAGGGAAGGTGCCTCAGGAGGCCTTTCAGAGGATACCAGCAGGTTTATTTCTTGGGCTAATTGCCTGGACCTCATTGATCTCGGTTTCACAGGGCCGCGTTTCACTTGGTGAAGAGGGTCCTCTGCTAACACTTGGGTCACCAAGAGACTCGATCGCTTCTTCACTAACCGTTCGGGTCACCTCTATTGGAAGAATGTCGTCGTCAAGCATCTCCCCGCCCTTGCCTCGGATAACAACCCGTTGCTTCTTTTGTCCGGAAGGCCCTTCGAGCAGTAACAAGGCCAGGAGGCCTTTCCGCTTTGAGGCCGCCTGGATCAAGCACCCTGGGTTTCAAGATTTGGTCCGGAAATCCTGGAAACCTGATGTTGGTACTAGTGAAGCTCTCATCTCTCTCAAATCTGATCTCCTTCAGTGGAACAAGAGCGTCTTCGGCAATATCCATCACCGCAAGAAGGCTCTGATTGACAGACTCGCTTGTATCCAACGTCGCCTCAGTATGGGGGTGCAGGATCACCTGCTGCAAAGGGAAGCGGCTACTCGCCTAGAGTTGGCCTCTGTTCTTGATCAGGAAGAAGTGCTTTGGTACTAGAAAGCTCGACAGAGCTGGCTTACGCTCGGCGATCGCAACACTCGTTTCTTCCACACTGCCACCATTATCCACCGGGCTCAGAAAAGGATTCTTTCTCTTAAAAATAATGATGATGTTTGGATTTCTAATAATGTTGATTTGGAGTCCCTGACTGTCTCTCACTTCTCCAATTTGTATTCTTTGCAAGATCACGATGGATCTACCAACACCTCCCTAGAGGAGGCTTCCCTGCTCTTTGCCCATCCGACACGGTCCATATGACCTGTAACCTCTCTTGAGATCAAGCAGGCCCTGAACCAAATAGGTTCGTTTAAGGCTCCAGGCCTAGATGGTTTTCAACCCATTTTCTACAAAGCTTGTTGGGAGACTATTAAGGGCTCTGTTGAAGATATTGCTCGTGAATTCCTCAATAGTGGCCGACTGCCTGATGGTGTAAACGACACCTTGATCTCTTTGATGGAGAAAACGACGGCGCCGGAGAGGATCACTCAATTCCGGCCAATTAGCCTCTGTAACACGACCTATAAGTTGATCACTAAAATTCTAGCCGAGCGCCTCAAGCCTTTAATGCCGAAGCTAGTGAACCCCGCTCAGAGCAGTTTCATTAAGGGTCGGTGCATTTCTGACAACACGACGCTCTTCCATGAAATCGTTCATTCTATGCAAACTAAGAGATCGGGGAAGCGTTGGATGCTCTTAAAGCTTGACTTGGAGAAAGCGTTCGATAGGCTCAAGTGGGATTTTATTCTTAACACTCTTGAAGAAGCCCGCCTTCCTTCTTCCTGGATCGATTGGGTGAGGGAGTGCATTACGACAGCGAGGATGCGGATTCTCTGGAACGGTGAGGTGACCGATCAGTTCACTCCCCAACGTGGAATCCGGCAAGGGGATCCCCTCTCCCCCTACCTCATCGTTCTCGCCCTTGATAAGCTTAGCCAATTAATTGAAGCTGATGTCCAAGATGGCAATTGGAAACCTGTAGTGCTCTGTCGAGGTGCCCCTCGGCTCTCTCACCCCTTTTTCGCCGACGATCTGGTCATCATGGCGGAATGTTCTGTTAGCCGGCTAAGAGTGATTATGGCGGTTCTCGATCGCTTTTGTTCTGCATCGGGGCAACGTGTCAGCCCTGAAAAATCCAGAATATTTGTCTGCAATAATAAAAGCAGAGATACCGCCAACGAGCTCGAAACGGTGACCGGTATTCGTGTTACTAGAAATCTTGGTCGCTACTTGGGTGTGCCAGCTATACATGAGCCAGACTTGCGGGTTGGAAAAGTCGAACGCTCAATTTCGCTGGGAGGATCACCCTCTCAAGATCAGTCCTCTCTACTCTTCCCTACTACCCCATGTACACAATCAAGCTCCCCTCCTCTGTCTAGGCTGAATGCGATAAGATCAGCAAGGCTTTCGTTTGGGGGCGATTCCTCTAATCGCCGGAAAATTCACCTTGTCTCTTGGGAAACCATCTGCCAGCCCAAAGGTGAAGGTGGTTTGGGTGTTAGGTCTGCCAAACAGATGAATGCTGCTCTCCTTGACAAATTGGGATGGCGTCTTCTCAACGGCCCCGGAGGGATTTGGGGTGACCTTCTCACAGCTAAATATGGTCTGGCCGTCGAAGCCGGAAGATTGAGACAGTCCACTAGTTGCCAGCCCTCAGTTCTCTGGCGCGAGATCCGCTGGGCGCTCCACGAAACTGTCTACAAGGGCCTCCGATGGATCGTGAATACGGGGAACTCGGTCCGATTCTTCAAAGATCCG
This sequence comes from Polygonum maritimum, assembly GCA_963924305.1. Classification (NCBI taxonomy): domain Eukaryota; kingdom Viridiplantae; phylum Streptophyta; class Magnoliopsida; order Caryophyllales; family Polygonaceae; genus Polygonum; species Polygonum maritimum. The sequence continues at coordinate 14,282,286 of OZ002728.1, forward strand.
TGGCTCGAAGCGAGCCCCCTAGTGGACCACCTTGCTCCCACCGTTTCCACTAACTTGCGGGAGAAGCCCGTCCGCTATTTCTGGACGCATGGAGAGGGATGGAACTAGAAACTTCTTACTAATATTCTCCCTGCTCATGCCACTCTCAATCTTGCTAATGTTGCTTTATTTTTTGACGCAGAGGAGCGTGACCATCTCTCCTGGAGCCCAACTGCAAACGGGGACTACACAGTGGCTAGTGCATACCGTCTTCAATTCCAAGAACGCCAGGCGCCTCCTCAGCTTCGTTCCCTGTTCAAGCTAATCTGGAGAGCCCTCGTCCCCGAGCGCATCCGCTGCTTTATGTGGCTTGTGGCGAGAGGGCGAATTTTGACGAATGCAGAGAGATACCGCCGCCATATGGCCTCCTCAGCTGCCTACGGGTTTTATGGTCACCATGAAGAATCCATTGGCCATATCTTACGTGACTGTCAAGCTGCCAAGTGCATCTGGGCTCAACTCCTCCCGGCAGCAAGTTCCAGCGACTTCTTCAACCTTGATCTCCTCTCTTGGGCTCTCAAGAATCTCCGCAATGAGTATACCTTCAGGGACGGCCTCTCCAGCGCTATCCCGTTTGCCACCACAGTTTGGTGGCTTTGTAAGTGGCGCAACGGTTGCGTCTTCAACCGCGACCCCCCGTTGGCAGATGGTGCGAGTTTCACCCTTCTCTATGTCAAAGAAATTAGTGAAGCCAATGTCCTTAACCATGCCGTCAGGAGCCCCAAGCTGCGCAGAAAAGAAGCCATCATTAATTGGACCAAGCCTCGTGAGGGGTGGTATAAGCTGAACACCGACGGGTCGGTCATCCTAGGTCATGCCGCTGCTGGAGGGGTCATTCGCAACGACGAAGGCTATTGGGTTGCAAGGTTTATGTGCAACCTCGGTACCACTACAGTTCCCGCAGCCGAGTTGTGGGCCATTCTCCACGGTTTACAACTCGCTTGGGACCACGGTTATCGCAAACTTTGCATCGAGTCCGACTCCCTCCTCGCCATCCGCCTCCTCCAATCCAAAACTCCCCCTCATCACCCGCTTTCTACCCCGGTGCGTCAGTGCCAAGGCTTTGTCCGTAGGGATTGGATAATCCAATTCCGACATGTCTACCGCGAAGCTAATAAGGTGGCCGACAAGCTCGCGAGTTTGGCTCACTCCGAGCCGTTGGGCCTTACTATTATTACTTCCCCTCCTACTGTTATTCAGAGTTTGTTGTCTTTTGATACTCTAGGGGCAGGCCACCCCCGCTTTGTTCTAGCTACTAATTCTAATTAACTTGGGGTCTTCCCCATTAGATCGAAAAAAAACATATCTTATGATCCAAAGCGCCTTCATTTGTAATCATTGCTCGCATGGTAGTCTTATGAAGTCCGTACCTGCAAAGAGAAGTTAAGTGAATAACCAAACAACTAACAACAAAATTATGATATCGAGATTTAAAAAAGAAGAACAACAAAGATAGAAAAAAAATGTAACAGTGAACTTAAAATAAGGAAGACCATGAGATACACCATTTTAATGTGAGCTCTAATACGAGACGATGATAGGAAGACTATGAGATAGTAACTATTATTGGCATCACAAATCTTCCTAACAGGCAACAACATAGCATGTCTAAATTAAATTTAAAATTTTCTGCATTGTGTAATCAATGAAGTTAAACCAAGGATAACTTCAAAAGCATGTAACTTTATCATGATAGGAGTAGAAAAGGTTTCACTCAGACCTCTGCATAACGTACATCATAGCCAACATTCACGAAATCAAGAGATAACACCACCTTGAAAAAAGATGCATTTGTAGCAATTACGCATGGATAATTACCTTAATGTCATTTACTTCATTAGAAATATCAACATCAAAGTCACAAAGAACTTGCAAAGAAGTCTCAAACTCATCAGTCATACCCATTTTTGCCTAAGAATAAACTCTAGATCGTTATGAAAATGGTTACATCTAGAACAACTCAAAAAGGAGCAGGCAATCATATGATCTTACCATCCATCGAGGAGATTCTGGAATGAAGAACAATCCAGGTATCAGTATAGTGCATGGCAATATTCCTGTAGAGAAAGGAAGTTAGCATTTGCCTTATAGGCTATTGTAAAAAAGGTACTTGCAAGATGTCCAAAAATAACTAATCAGGCTCAGGTTATGACACAAGGAGCAAATTTATCAAGTTTTGCTAGAATATGCTGAGTTGAGTTGTCATCTAAAGATATATAGGAATACACGAGGAACACTTATAAAAGAATTAGGAATCAGAAAACAATGCTGCCAACAAATTTGATGAGGACGAACATCAATATTTTCCATCAAATTGCATTATCATGTCAATCAAGACACTATCTTTGTTCATCGAACAACTCACCTAGAACTGCAAGTATTCTCCATTGGACAAAAAGTCCCAGTAAATAAGCCAGCATTGTTCCTATAGTTACAGAAAGCTAACAAACATGTAGCAGAAATTATATTATCAATGTACAAGCAGAACGGTCTTGAGATTGGTAAGTAGTAACTACACAATTTTACGAAAGAAAAGAACGAAGCCGTGCAAAAGATACTCAACCTGATTTACAGAAGCCAGGGCTCCCCTCATGTTCTGATGATCTATTTCAACAATATACACAGGCACCTTCACAATTTTACATCAAAAATTTGGTTACAAGCTACCCACATAAATGAAACCAAAATTTCACCAACACGGTTACCGTCTAAGATATTATTCCCACGCCAAATCCTTCAAGAAGTCTTCCCATGTATAGAAAGGATGAATCCTGGGCAATGAACATAGAAACCATTATTTCAATTGACTTTAAAGTTGTTAGACGTGAAACAAACAATACCAGAGCGCTGTCAGCACTCACCTTGGCAAATGATATAGCAAGCCATCCAATTATGTTAGGAATGGAAGCAATCATCAAAGCCTGCAAGTCCAATCATAGCCAAGCATTAAACTGACAAGATTAGCATTAATGATCACTACTTACATAAATACATAGCTAGGGTTTGGAAAGCATACTCCTTTACGCCCAATATAATCAGCAATCTGACCACTGACAATTGCTCCAACCATAACGCCACGTTACATAGCGACCCAAACAAAGAGAACTTCCTCCTCACAAAATCCAGAGTCAGAACTGAATCAAAGCAAAGCAACACCAATTCAAACATCGAATTCAACTCGAAATCGGATGCATTAACTTTTCCTACTACGAAAGCCAAAATCTCTAGATAAAAATCTTCGGATTCAAAACCTAGCACAAGACAGGAATTCCGGAATAATAGTTATCGTATGAGCTATTAAGAAATATCCAAGCGAGTTTCCCAACAGTTGCATGATAATAAGAAATATCCAAGCGAGTTTCTACAAAATGCACATGTATGGGGTATAATACAACTGAATTGCATATATGTATATGGTCATGATAAGGGTCCCGTTGGATCAAGGGCTCTGCATTTATCCAACAACAATAAAATGATGCGAATTTGCTACACCATGGAAAGAACGCATACCTTATCATTGAATTGTTAGGATATGTGTGAAGAGTTTTTCTAAGATGTCGAATACCACTTTGCCACCCGAGACATGATTTGGATCCTCATTTGATCTGCACAGGTCATAAGAAAGATAAATTGGACTCAGCTTTCAAATTCAGATTGAGATGCTAGATGTAAGTAAAACATTAAGCATGAAATGAACCATTTTGCTGAAAGCAACAGAAATATGCATTTCTGCTATCTCTTCATGTGATGAAAGAACACTACAGCTACTTGAAACAACTGCTTCAAGACGGTTACATTGATCTAAGGCCTGGATAGCAGAAACCACAAAACTAACTTTTGAACTTTGAAAGAGTGATTTGGGCATTTTTAAAATGCTATTTGTTGTTGAATCTATTCCAGATACACTAAACATGACACTGCATATTAAGCTTATAAAGGCAGCTGCAGAAGAGGGCTCCATAGAAACAGTATGCACTGCCAATTCTCTAGCAGCATCAAGGGCAAGATCCCCCTTGCCGAGTTTCCATAGTGATATCACATATATCTAGAAGCCTTTCACATCCAGAGATCCTTTGAAAACAGAGAAGAGAGAACTTAGTATAGAGCATCACCAAGATACTTAATTGAAGAAAAGCACAACACAGCTAGAATAACAATCGAAAGAGTTTAACAACAAAATACAAAAGGAACAAACATTTTTCAAAAGATGATAGATCATTTAATTTCTATGCAATATAATATCACTCAAAATCTATCCACTGAGAGACTTTCATACTACACTGCATACCTTCTTTCTTAAGCGCATCCAGTTCTTGGATGGCATCAAAGGCATTCCCTGCCTGCAAAATAGATGAACCTTGTAGTGAAAGTGCAACCAATGAAACAAAAAAGTCTCAAATTACAATATCATAGTTGAAATAACCAATAGAGAGCAAGACATTTATGCAAAAGGGCGAGGAAAGACTCAAAATGAGAACTGAAAGAGTACTTTAATCAAACACATTCAAGGCAGTTGTAATTGGCCATTTTGTGAATCATCAAACCTCAATTTCTGATCCGAAAATCAGCCCACAAACTAAATCACACATATCGAATAACAATCAACTCAATTTTCCAAACACAGCACATGTTTGTATATAAGAAGAAGGCAGCCATGGATTCAAATTCAAAACTGCAGATTGATTCACTGGAATATAATTTGAGAAGAAGGCATGGATTTGGGTACTGGAAACCTACCTCATCGTCTTTGACCGTAGAAGTGGAGACGCGATTAAAAACGATCGGAAATTAGAAGCGAGCAGGAGGACTGGGAAGTGGAGGAGACCGGAGAAGTAGAGGCTCGCTCGATAATTCTTTATTGAGATTTCAGAGAGAGAGTTCAACAATTTCATCTTTAAGCGTAGGAGAAGGAGTAGCGCAGTTACCAGCGAAAACACGATGAACGTGTTATCGTGGGAGCTAGGGTAAAGAAGGGGAAGGAGATGGTAACCGCGAGATTCTGGCGTTCTTCATTGTTGAAGGGTTTCTCGAACAAATAAATTTGTATTCAAGACCCCGCTGAGTATAGCGAAGTCAGGATCGTCCACGGGAGTGAGAGTAGTGCTAAGTTTAATCGATAACTACGAAACGCAAAGGAAACAAAGGGCAAAACAACTTCAGGCTCGACCCAAAGAGGTCGATCTCGACCCTAGGCAGGTCGATCCTGAGAGCGATAACACACGAACACACACAAATCACACTCAATCACAAACAAGGGCTCGAACACGACGGAGGGAGTCGGGATCAAGGCTAAATATACGAATTTCAATCAATATAAAAGGCAAATCCTAGGGCTAGGGCTACTACAACAACAATCATACATGCTTTCAACAAGAATTCACAACTATCATGCAATCTAGATCATAGAAAAGTCAACTTTCGCAAACTATTCAAGCCATTCAATCAACTTTCGCAAATCAAACAACTTTCTACCTATCCTTTAACCTAGGAATATCAACTTTCGCAAATAATCCTATTAGATGTAATCAAGCAACTAACTTTTCACTTTCGCTAGGGTTAATTACAAGACATGCCTCAATTTTCACCAAGGATTAAGCACAAGATAGGTTAGATATGATCCTTAAGCATTCAAGTCATGAATTCAAGTTTTTAAACATGCATGATTGTGTTGGGTTTTTGCCCAACCCTAGAACTTAAGAAGACTACTCACACATAGCAAAGAAGAACAAGGAAGAAGAAGAAGAAGACATAATCAAACCACACTCAAATTCAAATAAAAACCAAAGGGTCAATCTTACAAACCTCAAACTTGCTCTCCAAGTCTTCTCCCAAATTCTCCAAGTCTTGGATGATTAATTGTATGATTATTGAATTCATAAAAACTATAGGTTCAACCTCCTTTTATAGACAAAAAGGAGTCCTAATCTAACTAGGAAACACAAACAAAACACCTTCCTAAAATACAGATTAGGAAACTTGCACAAGATATCCGGAATAAGGAATTCGGTCACGCGCGTTCGACCCTCCATAGGGTCGATATCGACCCCTTCAGGGTCGATCCTAAAGCTCTTTTTCCTTGCGTTCCAAGTTTGGTCAAATGGCTCGAGGTCGACCTCCTTGGGCTCGATCTTGGGACTTTTTGCTTGACTTTTCTTCTTGCTTTGGCTTCTCTTTAGCTCTTCTCCTTGGCTCTTCCACTTGAATCTTCTTCTTAGCTCGTCCATCCTCTCCAAGTTTTGCTCCAAGCTCGTCTTCAAGCTCCAAAACACCTACAAAACGACACAAAAGCGCGTAGTTTCCGAATCTCAAATAAATACGAAAACTCATGCAAAAAGACTCAAAAACAAATGACTCAAGCACAAAACACAACTAAAACTAACCTATCTAGACCCTAAAAATCTACCTAAAACGCGGACATCAAAACACCCCATACTTAGACTTGCTTGTCCTCAAGCAATAATCATGCAAATCAAGACCAATAACACAATCTTCAAGCATAGCCCTTGTCAAAACATTTTAAACACAAGTGAAAAAGAAGACGAGTAATTTTAACGTCATCACATATGTATAAGTCCCAAGTTAGGCAACCACAATCCAACCTCACAAGGGATTTAAATGTGTTTCTCTCAACTCTCATGTGTTTAGGCTATCAAATCAACTCTCATCTCAATCTTTATGCAACATCTATTTTATCATTGAGACTTATATCACCAATCTCTCTACCTAGAGAAGTCAAAACATATCAATCTTCATAAAAACTTAGGCTCAATGAAATCTTCATAGAAGACTCCATTCGGCCGGGTTGTAACGGGGTTCGGTAATAACATAAGGTAGGGAGTTCTTTGGCCATGTGGTGCTAAATCCGGGAATTAAACACCTAAACACAACACCAAACAACTCACTCACTCTTCTTTTCAACTCTTAACCAAACACTTCATCAATGACACTCATACCCATCAATTTCTAACCCAAACTCCCATAATACAACTTATAAACACTAGGAATTCTTGGCTTTGCACTTAAACATTTTTCTTTCTTTTCTTTTCTTTTTCTCCCTTTTTTCTGCTCGAGCCTAGAGAGGGTCGAGGTCGACCCCTGGGGGGGTCGAACCTGAGACTACATTTCCTCAGGGGGCCGAGATCGACCCATGTGGGGGTCGATCCTGAGTGCTTTTGGTCGAGCTCCTTACTTCTTTTTCTCTTCTTTTCTTCATCTTTTCAACAAAGTGTAATCCAAGCCAAGAATCCTATTACACTATACTTCAACAAGTTGTTTTCTACCCTTTAACCAATGTCACCTCTTTCAAACCCAACACAATTGTCACTCAACAAAGCGTATTCCCAACACTCATCATCTAAGTTCAATTCCCGGGATAGGGTCAAGCTAATATAGGCTAGGGATAATTTTTGTGGAGCTTCAAACAAAAGGCCAAGGCTAGAACGGGGCTTCAAGCAAAGATAATTCAAGGTAGGCATGGAATAATATGGGCTAAAAATACAAGTTCTTAATCACAATCAACATGCATGAACAATCTCATAACGGCTTCAAGAAATAGATAACCATATCAATGACAAGAGACATATGCATAAAGAGAGCAAAATCACACAAACAAAGAAGAGGGAATTTATGATGTTCTCCCTATATGGCCAAAATTCTCACTAGGTAAAAACTTGTTGGATTGCAATTACTTACACTCAAAACAACTAGGCTCAATTTCATCACAAGTCCTTTTTCACAATCAAAAGCAATTTCTTATAAACTTGGGCTACACTTCCAATTATGCCAAAGGAATTACATGACAAGCATGAAAATTAATTTTCATCATAGGACATCTAAGATGGCATGTTTTTTTCTATCCTAAAACAAACAAAGAAGCAAATATTTTTTTTGTTTTTCGACATTGTGCAAATTTTTTTTGGATGTTGACATTTTCTCAATTTTTTTGAATTTTTCAAGATTTTTCTTAACAAATCAAGCTACAAATCATACAAAACAAACAAACAAAGACTCAATTATGTACAACATGTGAGATTTCTTCTTCCCCACCCCATACTTAAATCATGCAAGGTCCTCATGCATGAAAACATATGACAAAGTAAAGAGAAAAGAAGAGGAAAACTCACAAAAACTCTTTGAAGCTTGAATTGGAGGTGGAAATGGTGTGCTGGCACGACCCTGAGGGGGGGTCGAGATCGACCCCCTTAGGGTCGATCCTGAGAGGTGGATGAGGGAGAGGCAGAGCAAGGAGGAGGTCGTGACCCACCCTCATAAGGTCGATCCTGAGGGGTGATGTATCTCGTGTCAAGTTGTTTTCTCCCGTCCTTTTTGAGCTCGTGTTTTGCAATTTAGAGTCCTGCAAAAACATCACAAAAATCCTATCCCAAGCAAAATATTTCCTAGTCTAATCTAAGGAAGGTTAGAAAATAAAAACAAAAATCTAGTCTAGAAATTGGAAAATCAAAAAGAAAGGAAAATTAAAAAGAAAAATCTAATCTAGAAACCGGGTTGCCTCCCGTAAGCACTTTTTTTTAACGTCATGAGCTTGACGAGAGAGGTTCCTCAACTCAATCCCTATGATCGGACATTGTCAAGGCTCTAAGTAACCTGTCAAAGTCATGTGAAGACACCTCATGAAAGCATATGTAGCATATTGATAAATTGAAAACAAATAATATAGCACTCAAAGATCGTTTCAACTTATCAAAAGCGCAAGAATAACTTTCGTGAGAAGGGTTAGGATAAAACCAATTTGGTGGGTGTGGTGGCGCCTCACAATACTCGGCAAAGGGGTCCTTGTAGGTCCATAGCTCCTTGTGTCCTATCTTGAAAGGAAAATGATAGAATTTGTAGGCACCTTCAAGCCTAGGGACCATGATTGACGTAGGAAAGTCCAAAGGACCCACGGTGACGATCTTCATCTCTTCATGCTTGGCCCGCTCTTTGCTAGCTTCCGGGGTCAATGAAGGTCCAAACCCGACCACCTTTTCTTCACATTCCTCCATAAGTGGGTTTGGTTTCAACATTGGTATCAAAGACCCCGTCCATACTTCATCCTCTTGGCTCTTAACCTCCTCAATTTCAGCTTCACATAGCAAGAGACTTCCATCCTCAACTTGGGTCTCGGCTTTGTTTTTGTCGACCTCCTCTAGCAAGAAATTCTCTTCCGGATCATCCTCCAAATTCTCCTCTTCACGGTTCTCCTTCAAAGTATTGTCGAAGCGGACCTCTACTTTCTCTTCACCACTAGAGTATGATACTAGTCCCTTCTTAACATCTATGATAGCTCCGGTCATGATGAGGAATGATTGGTTTAGAATGAGTGGAGGACTTGACTCGGATAGAGGCTCAATATGCACAATGGAAGGTTCCTTAGCCGTCTTGGATAGCGGGACTCCAGGAAGAGGTTCGGCCGCGACCTGATGATGGTCGGTGACGACCTCTTCCGTAGTGGGGAGGGGGTTGGTGTCGATCATGTTGGGGTCGGACACGACCTCCCCTGGGCTGGGTCGGTCTTCTTCATCCGCCGTCTTCTTACTCACATCTTGCTCCGGCAACTTCTCTCCGCTCCTTGGGTGAACTGCGGCAATGTGGCCTCTCGGGTTCTCATCGGGGTGGCCCGGTAATCGCCCTTGAGGTTGTGGAATTTGAGCCGCTAGATCACCAAGTTCGGAATTGTCATTCCATGTTTCGAAGTCTCCCCATTTGTTTTGAACTTCATCAAGCTTATCGATGAGTCCACCAAAGAGACTTTGTGCCCAAGCCGGTGGTTGCTCTTCATAGCTAGGAGGTTCATAATAACCCCAGTTAGGATAATCATCACTCCTCCAATAGGGATCCGAAGCGTAAGGTCCGGCCAACGACTCTTGAAATTGATGTTGAGGTAGAGCGTCCTCTTGGAAGCCGTAAGGTTGTGCGTGGAGGTAGGTTCGGCCTTCCCATTCTCTTTGATTCGTATAAGCCTCGGCTTCTCTTTTTCTTTGGAGGTTTAGCACTTGAAGTTCAAGATCGGCCAACTTTCTTTCAAGGTCCTCAAAGGTCTCCATGGCTACATCTAATCTAAAAACAAAAACAAAAACAAATCAAAAACACACAAAGGGTTTGGGCTAGTCCCTCACCCAAATATCAACTAAACTAGGCACTATTGCACACTCCCCGGCAACGGCGCCAATTTGTTGAAGGGTTTCTCAAACAAATAAATTTGTATTCAAGACCCCGCTGAGTATAGCGAAGTCAGGATCGTCCACGGGAGTGAGAGTAGTGCTAAGTTTAATCGATAACTACGAAACGCAAAGGAAACAAAGGGCAAAACAACTTCTGGCTCGACCCAAAGAGGGTCGATCTCGACCCTAGGCAGGTCGATCCTGAGAGCGATAACACACGAACACACACAAATCACACTCAATCACAAACAAGGGCTCGAACACGACGGAGGGAGTCGGGATCAAGGCTAAATATACGAATTTCAATCAATATAAAAGGCAAATCCTAGGGCTAGGGCTACCACAACAACAACCATACATGCTTTCAACAAGAATTCACAACTATCATGCAATCTAGATCATAGAAAAGTCAACTTTCACAAACTATTCAAGCCATTCAATCAACTTTCGCAAATCAAACAACTTTCTACCTATCCTTTAACCTAGGAATATCAACTTTCGCAAATAATCCTATTAGATGTAATCAAGCAACTAACTTTTCACTTTCGCTAAGGTTAATTACAAGACATGCCTCAATTTTCACCAAGGATTAAGCACAAGATAGGTTAGATATGATCCTTAAGCATTCAAGTCATGAATTCAAGTTTTTAAACATGCATGATTGTGTTGGGTTTTTGCCCAACCCTAGAACTTAAGAAGACTACTCACACATAGCAAAGAAGAACAAGGAAGAAGAAGAAGAAGACATAATCAAACCACACTCAAATTCAAATAAAAACCAAAGGGTCAATCTTACAAACCTCAAACTTGCTCTCCAAGTCTTCTCCCAAATTCTCCAAGTCTTGGATGATTAATTGTATGATTATTGAATTCATAAAAACTATAGGTTCAACCTCCTTTTATAGACAAAAAGGAGTCCTAATCTAACTAGGAAACACAAACAAAACACCTTCCTAGAATACAGATTAGGAAACTTGCACAAGATATCCGGAATAAGGAATTCGGTCACGCGCGTTCGACCCTCCATAGGGTCGATATCGACCCCTTCAGGGTCGATCCTGAAGCTCTTTTTCCTTGCGTTCCAAATTGGTCAAATGGCTCGAGGTCGACCTCCTTGGGCTCGATCTTGGGACTTTTTGCTTGACTTTTCTTCTTGCTTTGGCTTCTCTTTAGCTCTTCTCCTTGGCTCTTCCACTTGAATCTTCTTCTTAGCTCGTCCATCCTCTCCAAGTTTTGCTCCAAGCTCGTCTTCAAGCTCCAAAACACCTACAAAACGACACAAAAGCGCGTAGTTTCCGAATCTCAAAGAAATACGAAAACTCATGCAAAAAGACTCAAAAACAAATGACTCAAGCACAAAACACAACTAAAACTAACCTATCTAGACCCTAAAAATCTACCTAAAACGCGGACATCATTCATTGAGAACTCAAGGACACGTGTAACGCAGATAGGGTGGTAACGTGGTGCAATTTTGTGAATAGACATTGATACCAAAATAAAGAATAGGGAGATAAGGACAGGCTCGTGATCGGCCCGTGATTTAGGATAGAGCTCACATTTCTTAAAACAATTACCATAGTGCAAGGTGACGTGATACCGCTTTATGTTTTTTGAGTAAGGATTAGAAGGTCTCCGTTACGGACAATTTTATATAGAGTATCCTTTTGGATGGAAAAAAAGCTATAGATGCCTCAATTAGTATGTATGTCATCATAAACTAGGGCTGTCTAATGGGTCGACCCGATCCGACCCGTAACCTGGTTTATGGGTTGACCCGACCCATAAGTTCAAAAATTTTAATCCGAGACCCGGCCCGTAACCCGTTGACCCTGGTCAAATAGGTCATTTTTGATCCGTTTTAACCCGTTTGACCAATTTGTCACTACTGTAGTAACTGTATTGATGTTCTGTTATCAAGCCATTGATGGATTTGAAAAAGCAATTAGAGCAATTAGCCATCTTCCATGGACAAATTTACCGAACTGTTTCAACTTTCAAGCAATTAGAGCAATATGATGTTACAAGTTACAACATACGGACTACAAGACAAGAGGATGACCACGTCTGCAGCAAGGTCACCGGCGAGCAACAGGAAGGCACCGAGCAAGGTGGCCGGACCCCGAATCTCCAAAGGCAAGCAACGGTCAAAGCGAAAACCGAGTGAAACGACGGGGGTCAGGGATGACGAAAAAATATTCAACAAGGCGGGAGAGACAACCTGCGACTGCGAGCGTCAGGGATGACGGGGGTCTCCGAGCGAAGAGCGAACGGGGTCGGGACGTCGAGTGAAGAGTAGCGCCGGGGTCGGGACGTCGGCACTCGGGGGTTAGGCCGCTGCCGTGAGGACGTCGAAGTAGGCCGCCGACGGAGATGGAGAGCGGCACCGCCGGAGGTCGAAGTCGGGGAGAAGTCGATGGAGATTGGAGAATGGCGGAAGTGCGTACTACCTACTGCGTAACACTCAACATTCATTCATTCAACGACCCTAAAACAAACTCTACTACTATAAAATTAAAAAAATATATATTACGGGTTTACGGGTCGACCCGTAATGGAAGCCCCATAATTACAAAATTTTTGACCCATGACCCAACCTGTGATTTATGGGTTGGGTCAATTCAGGTTATGGGCGACTTGGACCGTTGAACAACCCTATCATAAACACACAAGTATATATTGTAAACTTGATGGTACGTACACTGCTAATGTAAATCAATTACCATAACTTCTGATCGACCATCCTACATCGTTTTGTTATTGGGTACGATATCATTTCGTTATTTTGTGCACAGCTACTAGCTGTTTAATCAGGAGCCGTGATCCCGTCTTTCTAACTTATACTTTAGGATGTGTCTATAAATATTGTTTTCAAAAGATAAGCTCTATAACTAAAAAGTTATGAAGCTACAACAATATTAGAAAATAGATGAGTTTGTTAAAATCTCGAGACTTGAGGTAAAGCAACAACATAAGAATGATATCAAGCTAACCTCATATATGAGAAGAAAAAAAACTTAAGAAGGAATTGGGCCGGGCGGCATGTTTTGTGGTCCGTTTTTTATGGGCGGCCCATTTCCCCCTTAATTGCATGTATAGCATAACACAAAATTAAAAAAAAAAGCCCCGCGTCGTGAGTACGGTTTTCTCGTTCCTCTCAACTCTCAACTCCAACTCCCACGACCTCACACAAAATCCCGAAATCGTTCCGATTAATCGTCGATCCACCTCGCAAGGAGTCGAAATCGTGCTCTCGCTCTATCATCCTCCTCAAGTTGCATGCATTTGTGTTGACATTGAAGATTTTTTGAGTTCCTGTGGGGCGATTGTCTTCTGTCACCTCTCTGCTCGGTTTTTGATTTGTGAAAGTCCTGAGTAAGTGATTGTTGATTTTCGTTTTAGCTTTGTGTTTATGTTGTTGATTTTCGTTTGAAGCATATTTGTGCTCTTCTATTGTTGTTGTTTTAGATCTCGTTTGAGTTTTGAGTTTTAGTGCATGTTTTAGGGTTAAGCACTGTTTTTTGTGTTTTTGTGGTGACAATGTTCATAACACTGTATATTGTTAATTGGTGACATTTTGTTGATTGTTCAATGTTAAGTAGGTTTATGAAGACAATTTCGTGATGTTTTTGTTAAGAGGTGACAATTTAGTATCCAATTGCGGTTAGTGTTAAGTGGTGACATTTTGGTGGTTGTTCATGTTAAGTTGTGTCACTGTTATAATTGCATGGATGTTTCAGGTATGTGGTGACAATTTCGTGATGTTTGAGGTTTGTGGTGACAATTAAGTAGCCATTTTGTGCTTACTCTGTGTTTTCTGGTGACAATTATCTAGATAAGTGTCATTTCCGTGTTTTGAGCTGATGTTTTGCTTACTGTGTTCACAATTTTGAATGTTTTGTGATGATAATTGCAGTATAAGCCATGGAAAAGAAGAACCTAAAGTACATGTTGCCTGAATCAAAGCGGTACAATGCAAGAGCAAATATGTTTCATGATTTTGGCGTTATTGATTTTGTGAAGGATCACCTATCAAAAGAGGATTGGGACTTTATGTGTAGAGGCTGTTTTGGTTACATTATTCGGTTCAAAGAGAAAGTGCCACTTCATTACCAGCTCATTCACTATGCTTTGATGCATGATCTGGAAACGAAATATAAACACGAGATGTGGTTCAGGATTGGTGAACAAGTTTGTAGGTTTTCATTAATGGATTTCGCAGCAATTACTGGTTTGAAGTGTGACATTGTCCCTGAAATTGATGCCCCTGCTGATGAAGAAGAAGGCTTTTTTGGACGCCCGAGGCTGACATATGATGACTTGTCTGCCGAGTTGGCTCGTACAAAGGATGAAGATGTGAAGCTTAGGCTTGCCTATTTGCTGATTTTGTATGGTGTTCTTATGCCTAGAAGTCCTAAAGTACAGCTAGATGTCAGTGTTATTGCATTGTCATCTGATTTGGAAGTGTTTCAAGAGTACTCTTGGGGAAGGGCTGCTTATGATGAATTGATTACAAGTTTAGGACAGCTTACTCGTACTTCTCGTGACCCGGAAAAGATCAAAGATCCAAACTATAGATTTGGGTGCACTATCTTTGGATACCCCTATGCATTTATGGTAATTCATGTTCTCATAATTTTGATTAATGCAATTGCTTTGTTTGTATGCTCTTCTGTCTAACTTTTTCTTTTTTGCCTTTGTGTTTGCAGATTTGGATTGTGGAGAGGTTTCCAGGTTTAAGAGAAGTGTGTGGTCTCTCTATTGAAGGTGAAAAACAAGTCCCTCATATGCTGAGGTGGCGCAGCAATGGAATCAATCTTGTGAGATATCAATCAATCTATGCAGTTGGAAGAAAGAAACTGGTAAGTGACAAGTGACAGTTTTGACAAGTGACAAGTGACAATTTTTTACAAGTGATAGTTTTCTTATAAGTGACAATTATTGTATTTGTTTTGTGTTTTTTGCAGGAGTGTGTACATCCCTCCTACTCTGAGTTTGCAGAGTTTGTCTATTGTGATTACCCTGATGAGGCTAAAGATCCTGTTTTTGATGAACTCATTAGAAGGATCATTTCAAGCCAGAAAATGAAGGACATTCGTAAAGAGGACTCAGATTCTGCCACTGACGATGAGATGGCTGACTTTGTTATTGCTCCCCGGGTTCCAATTGTTGACAAGGGGAAGGCAAAGCAAAGTGACAAAGTGAATGCTGGTGTGAAGAGGAAGGCGCAACCTTCTAAAAGTGATGTCAGAGTTTCTGCTTCTTCGAAGAAGAAGAAAACTGTTGTTGAATCTCCTAGGAGACAGAGTAAGAGATTGCAGCTGCCAAGGAGCCCTAAGAAACCAACGACGGTTGTTGAATCTCCTAGGAGACAGAGTAAGAGATTGCAGCTGCCAAGGAGCCCTAAGAAACCAACGTCTTCAGTCAATCCTGTGCCAGCTATTCTTGAAAAGTTCAAGAGGCCAGCTCCAGTGACAGAGCCAGTGACAAAAGGAGCTCCCGAACTAGTTCGAGAAGATGTTCATGGTGATGATCAAGTTGAAGCTGCTCAGATTCTGAGTCAGGTGAAGGATGTTCTTGTTGCGAAGGGTGATGAAGGTGGAGAGCCTGCTTGGGCTAAGAGGCTTGTTTCCACTGTCAACGACTTGTACAATGGTTTCAACAACTTGAGCAATGATGTGACAAGGTCAATGAAAAATCTGGAGAACAAGGTTGCACGGACTGACATGACTCTATCAAGGCTGTGGAATAAGGTTGATTCATTTCAAAGGAGAATGCAGGCTGATTCAGATTCTGATGATGAATATGATGTTGTTGTGATAGTGCAGCCACCAGCTCCAATCAATTTGAGTGATTGCAAAGGGATTGAGTCGATGAAACTCTCCAGTGATGATGCTGTTGTGAAGGTTGGTGATGAAACAGGAAAGGTGAATGAAGTTTTGATGAAGGAAGATGAGAGAACAAACGATTCTATTACAAAGGTGCCTTCAGGTGAGTCAGGTTCCACTTTCTTAGCTCTATTACGTGCTGAATTAGATTTTGAGATTGGTGATATTTTAAGAGACATTAGGGATAATTGTTCTCAAATGACTGAGCATGGTCATTTATTTGCGTATTTGGATGAAGTTTAAAAGGATGATGTTGGATGTGTTGAAGATGGAGTTCCTGCTGTTGAGGAGGGAGACAAAGAATCCGAAGATTATATTGTGGATGATTCTGGTGCAACAGAAGCTACTACCCAGGGATTTGAAGAAGGTGGGACAGAACAAGGTGAAATCGAGGAGGGTAATGATGAAGGGACTGAGGGCATTGGAGGAAGTGACAGAGGCGACGAAGAAGAGGCTAGAAAAGAAGAAGATGGAGGAGAAACTAATGATGAAGGGACTGTGGAGTTTGACATGCACAACCATACTCTGAAGATGGGTGTTCCAGATCTCGGTTGTGTAAGGAAATCTGCTAGGTTGAAGAAGGGAGGCCCATTGACTCACACGCCATTCACCGTTGGGAAGCAGAAGAAGCAGAAGAAGGTGAAGCCTCCCAAGATGCCTATTCGTCCAAAGTACTCCTTTTACAGTGATGAAGACCGCATGCCCTTCTACCGATGGTTTAACAAACGGTATGTCATTGTTCTGTACACGTGACAATTTTATGGTGATAAGTGTCATTGTTCTTATATTTTGGTTGTGAGTGATATATATACAATTTCCCTGGTTTTGTAGGTCATCAAATGATAGTATTCAAGGGTCTGATCAACTTCTTAATAGGACTTTCTTTAGATTACTTAAAACAAACAGTCTTTGGCTTGGGGATGAGGTAAGTGACAGTGTTCAAGTGACAGTTTCATGTTTTGATATAAAGTGTTTTATTCAAGTGACAGTTTTATGTTTAAAAGTGTCATTGTTCTTATGTTCTTTTGTGCAGCACCTTTGTGAGGCATTGTATCACATCAGGATGCTTATAAATGAGAAGGCCGAGGTGTACAAGGATGTGGTTGTCATGGACTGGGTGTGGTACAAGGAATTTGATGCTGAAAGTGTCCAACGTTACGTTGTGAACAAAGAAGAAGTGCCAAGCATAAAGTTCGAATACTTCCATGGCTTTAATCCTGAGTTGTATGGTAAGTCATGGTACCGCACAAATGTAACGAAGGTATTCACTCTAGTGAACATTGATATTAAGCACTGGATCACTTTGCAAATTGACCTTGTTGGGAAGCATATAACTGTCTTCGAGCGTTGTATGATGAGGATAAGATTGACAGTATTGTAAGTCCTTTTTGCAAAGTGCCTCCTGTGTGGATGAAGGCATCTGGATTCTTTGAGAGATTGGACAATTTAGATGCTGATTTCACATGGTCCAGGGATGAATATATTTGTCAAGATAAAACAGGAGAGAGGTATGTATTGTTAAACTGTTATGCTTTGTTTTTGTCAAGATGCAGAATTCACTTTCACTATTGACTTTTTCATGTTTACTTGTTTTGCAGGGGTGGTAATTGTGGCGTCTATGCTATCAAGTACATTGAGGCATTTGCATTAGGTGCCAGCTTGGATGATTTGGATTATGAGCACATGGCTCCACATCGGGAGAAAATGGCAATTGATCTTTTTAATCACACTTGGATTTGGGAGCCTTTGTCTGATTCCAAAAAAGGCAATTGATCTTTTTCTTTGTTAAACTTAGTAGTTATGAAAGTGTAATGACAGCTTAAGGCTCGTGGATCTGGGACCCTTGAATCGTATGTTGTATTGTGTAGTGTAGTGACAGTTTAAGTAGTGACAGTTTTAAGTAGTGACAGTTGAAGGCATTATGTTAAACAAAATGTCCAATTGACTTTTGTTTCTGTGACAGTTGGTGGATTCCAATGTTTACAGTTTAAGGCATTATGTTACAACTATGGTGTGTTCCAATTGATGTATCAATCAACAAACAATTAAGTGAACACAGTCCCAACCTTTTGTGACAGTTTGAAAGCAACATGAATAAGTGACGATTTATCCAAAAAGTGATCAAGTGAACACAGTCCCAATAAATGACATACGTTGTACAAAATATAACAAAAATTGATTGCATATCTCTTAGCAAACAATCGAAGTTGGTATTTCGAAGTGACATTGTTTTTAAAAGTGACAGCTTTCATTTATTGCGAAATAAGTGGTGACATTGATATAGCAATATGTACAAGTTATGATATATCAAGAATCAATGATAGTGCTGAAATTGATGATATATGTTCAACAAGTGACATATGAAAACTGACATTGACATAGCAATAAACCAAAACGTGACAGTTTTAACAATCAAGTTCAACAAGTGACAATATTTGGCAGTTTTGACAATCATGTCCTACAAGTGACAATGATGATATATGAATCCTATTTCATGACGATTGCAGTGCTGCTTGATGCTCCTTCTGACGCTTTAATCTTCTTCTTCTTCTTCTTCCCTCTGAACTCGCTTATGGAGGGAATTCTATTCCTCTTTGGTCGTTCAACCTTCCTTCTCACATTTGGGGGATTACACACTATCATGTTTATATGGTCTGGCACATTCCACTCAGATTTGTTTGGTAATGGATAAATTGTCTCTTCATAAGCCAAGCACCAAGCCTGGAATTGGTAGTAGTCACTGATGAAGCTTCTTACAGGGTACTTCATTTGTTGAATTGCAGCCATTGCATGAACACATGGCATCTTGTCCAAATCAAACATTCTGCAAGTGCATTTCCTTTATGCTAGATCAACCACAGCACAAAACCCACCACTAAACACCTTAAACTCAGTTTTGTTCAACATTCTAACACCATAAGCTTTGGATTTTTTGCACCTTTCCTCCAAAATGCTATTGATGTTAGGTGGTATCTGATTTAGGTGTTCTTCTATCACAGCTTTTCTCTCAGCAAACCATCTGGACAACAGACACCTTATGAACTCTAAGAGAGCAGTAATGGGGAATTGTCTTGCTTCTTTCAAAACACCATTGACGCTTTCTGAGTTGTTTGTTGTCATGATGTTGTATCTGTCACCACTGAAGTATGCTCTTGACCACTTTTCAAGTGACACTTCTCTTAGATACTCACTTATCTGTGCATTTGCTGTGCAAATGTATTGGAAGTATTTGTTGAAATCTGAAATGGTGTAGGAGTCTGCAGCTTGGCCAAACAACCTCACAATTCCTTTTTGCTTGAATCTAATCTTCAAATTTCCCTTCAAATGCCTTGTGCAAATTACATGCGTTGCACAGGAAACGACAGACTCAGCCGATTTACCTATGCTCAAGTGACGGTCTGAGACAAATACTAAATCATTAGAGCATGGAATAACAACAAGTAGTTGCTCAAAAAACCATCTCCAAGATCTGTCATTTTCAGAGTCTACAACAGCATACGCAAGAGGATAGATTTGATGGTTTGCGTCTTGTGCTGATGCAGTTATTAGAACACCCATATACCTATAATGTAGGTGAGTGTCATCTACTTGTATAACCTGTTAAAAACGTGACAATATATAAACAAATGACAAAATTGTATTGTTGTGTTCAAAAGGTGACAATTACACAGTGACAATAAGGATGGTGACATCTCTAGGTGACAATGCCAAAATTGACAATACTAAGTTTTCTGTTAAGGTTTCAAGTAAACAAGTGACAATACTAAGTGACAATGCCAAAAGTGACAATACTAAGTTTCTGTTAAGGTTTCAAGTAAACAAGTGACAATATGTACTAACCTTTCTCATATGTTGATATCCTCTGATTGATGGTCCAAGTGCAACGAAGGCATACTTGAATTTATTGTTGGCATTAGTTTGTAAAAATGTGTATGTACCAGGGTTAGCTTGCATGAACACATGGCAATAAGATGGAAGATTTGCATAATTCTATTCAGGTGTGCCTTTATTTAATGCATGTTCCCACTGCTGAGCTCTCCAAGCTTTATAGTAACTAATGGACTGCAACATTTCATTCCTAACATCATTTTGGATCATTTTTGGATTTGGGCCTTTGGCCACACCTTCAAACCTGAGATGACAGTTTGTACAGAAATGTTGTGTTAACATATATAAAACAGTAGTGATGACAATTCACAATGAAATGAGATGAAAAACAAGTAGTCAAATTACCTCAGTTTAATTTTCTCTCCTATATGTTGATAAGATGGTTGAATATGTCTTGTACATCTCACTTCAAAGGGGCATCTATGTGTGTCATTGAATTTCTTAACCTCAAAATAAGTGAGTCATTTCAACCTTGTAACTACCATTTTCCACTCACAATTGTCATCTACACATTTCAATGAGTAGTAGTCTGACCTTGACCTGTTGACCTTGAAGCAATAACTCTTTTTCATTGCATGATTATACATTGCTGTCTTGAGTTCTTCTTTGCTTTGGTACATTTGTCCAACTTGTACATATTGTTGATCTGGTGGATACTCAATTGCAAGTGGATTGTCTTCATCTGATGGGTTTGGAGGTGCATCATTGACTTCCGAAATCACTAGAGGTTGGTTTGAGCTTCTGTCATTTGAAGGTAGTAGATAGCTGCTAGTGACAGTTGATGGTGGTTTCACAATTTGAGTACCAGGGATTGTTGGCTCTTTCCCTTTTCTCCTACTATATGTAATGACATATAGTGTCAACCCCCAATCAACCTTAGGGGTGCTGCTAATTAGGTAGAATGATTGAAGATCGTCATCACTTTCAATAGTGAATGGAGTAGGCAGCTTCTTTGAAGGATGTAGATGTGAAAGATAGATATCAGTTGGTTGTGTTGACAGTTTAAATCTTTCAACAATCTTCTCCTTTAAGCTCTCAAGATTGAACCTCTCTTCCAGGACAAATGCCTTTGTAGTGACATCTCCACCAACATACTTGCATTCGTCATTTTCTGTCTTCCATCCCCCTCCAAAGCAAATAGGTACAATTACAAGGTCCATACTGTCATTAATCAGAGAGAAAATCCATAATTATCATGTACAAATTGTCACTGGAAATTGAAATTGCCTCTACACTATCACTAACATGTAGATATTGTCACAAGATTCACAATTCTGTCGAAATTGTCATGTAAATACTGTCACTAGATTCTCAATTCTCCCTTCCCTATGAGCAGTTATCATCAATTGTCACCTCTATCAACACTAGATTCTCAATTACGTCTTCTCTATGAACATTTATCATCAATTGTCACTAGATTCTCAATCTGTCATTACTCGATTGTCACTTCTCATTGAGAACTTCCAGTAATTTCGAAAATTCTCAATGTAATTGTCATCTACCATCACAATGTACAGTGACTATTAGATTTTGAAGGAAAAAGTGTCACCTGTTGCTCGAATCCTCTGCTTGTCAGTAGAAATCGCAAGTGACAGTTTGGTGGATTGTGGCTCGATCTCTGTAATTACGAAAATTCTCACTTTAATTGTCATCTACCATCATAATCTGTAGTGACTATTAGATTTTGAAGGGAAAAGTGTCACCTTTTGCTCGAAATCGAAAGTGACAGTTTGGAGGATTGCAGGCTCGATCGCGCGTAGAGATTTTGCAGTGACAATCCTCTGCTCGATCACTTGTAGTCGACAAAATTGTAGTCGACAGTGACAATGCTCGTGGATTTGAGGTGACAGTCGCTCTTGATCGATCACGCACACGAAATCGCAAGTGACAGTTGCTCTCGATCGATCCGGCGCACGAAATCGCAGGTGACAATTGAGGCTCGCGTTTGCAGCTTTGGAATCACGCAGGAAAACGCCGGAAATTCGCCGGAAATCGCCGGTTTCTCTCGCCGGGAGCGCGCGGAAAGCGGTTATGACGATGGAGGCACGCGTCGGCCGTATTTATTTGACAGCTTCCATGCTAGCCGTGCAATATTGGAGCAGTGTGGCTTCTATAGGCTATATGGCATTTTAAAACTTAATGAGCTAAGAAAATAGTCATGCCTCAATAACTCAGAAGAGAGAAGGAAGGAACCGAAATGGAAGCCCAAAGTAATTGGGTATCTTTCTATTAAAATATGAAAGTAATTGGGTCTTATGTTAGGTAGTCAGTCAGTCATATGGATAAGCCCATATTCAACTCTCTTAGCCCATACTTGTTGATATTGGGCTCGACGTGCTTTCTTCCTTTTAGAGATCACCGTGTTTATATTGGCAGATCGACAAGTGCCAATGTTGCTTTTTGGGACGGAATGGATTGGGATTCCTCATTTCCTACGTGCCAATACCTGTTACATAAACGTGTTTGTCTCCTTTGTTTCATTTTCCTATAAAAAGTATAGCTATCTAAACCCGACTGAACTCGACCCAAATTGAGAGTTGACTTTAGGATTGAAACTCGATCTAAATATTATTAGGCTAAGGAAAAAGTCGAGCGCTATTGACCCAATTAGGTGTTGATTTATCATGTATGCACAATAAAACAAATTTATTTTTAATATTATATTTTCAAAACTATAAAACTATAAATTTTATTATTAATTGTTATTTTTAGTCAATAATTTGTTTTTAATGATCATCAAAAAAAGTGGAGCTTTGGATCTATTAAACATGCCCGAATCAGTAACTTATTATGACTCGACCCGACTTATTTTGTAACCGAGTTAATCCGCACTTAAACCAAAGTCGAACGCCCAAGTGAATCAACATGCTTGACAAGTCTACCACCAAGGCACGGTGTCATGGGTTCTCATATTTTCAAAAAACGGGGATTTCATGTGATTTCTGATATTTTTGTTATCATAAAAGTAGAGAGTGTTACTTCAACCAAAAAAAAGAAGTAGAGTGTTACAATCTTTTCTTATTAAAAATTTACAATTACCCAAATGTAAAAATAAAGAAAATGATTATATTGTTACCCTTATAAGGGACCCGCCCAAGGTTACTGTGTCATGTATGGCCCGAGGCTAGTACGAAACCTCACACATCAATCAACTAGAGACTTTTTTTTTTTGGTATAACAAAAAAAAAAATACTATATCTATTGTAGTACAGTTGTTTATAGACGCTAATCAACTTGTAAGTTGTGGCTGATATTCTGACCAACTTCTAAAAAAATTCGGTTTGGAAAGTAAAAAGGCAACCCTAGTAATCATCAAGTGTACGAATTAGCATATCAGCATAGTGTATTTTGCCCATCTTGAACAAACTCTACCACAAAGAAGGCAAGGACTACACGAGACACAGAACAGGAGCTTCTCTTCTACAATAAAAAACAAAATAGGTTATTTTTTTTGGAGAAAATACTGTAACTTAGTAAAAAGTGAAACCCGTGGATTAAAAAGGCAAAGGCTGAGGTTTAACTGCTTGTACCCGGTTAAAAACCTACCGGGTTACCGGTAACCGGTTGCAATCTCAAAACGACCTTGCCTCTAGTCCGCCATACAGACTCTCATCACAAAGTTCATAACCTATTTTACACTCTTTCCTCCTCCCATCTAAAACGCAGCGTTTTGACGGCTACGTTCTTCCTCCCATATAAAAACCGCCCATGTTGAGCGAGTGAGCGTCATTCACAACTCCCTTAACAACATAACAAATCGAAAACAGGAAGAAGGGAAAAATAAATAAAAAATAAAAAGGATATCTCTCTCCCCCCTCTCACAAAATCGAAAAGTGTTGTTCTTCGATTTGTTTGAAAATTTCCTGTCTGTTTTGCTCTCCCAAACCAGATTATCCTCTTCTCAACTATTTGTTGTTGCATTCGGATTGAATTCAAGTGCTTGCTTTGTTGCAAAATTGAAGGAGGCAGAAACTCAAGTTTGAAGAAGATATATGTTTTTTTGCTGCTGAAGAGACCAAGTAAGAGAAGACAATCCGTTCTCGTCTTAAATTATTTCTCTTGTTTCTGTGTGATTTTGATGTGATTTCTTCTGTTCCAATACACAATTAACGTTGCTTAATTTTAAAGTAATGCGAATCATAATGGTTTCTTTCTTTTAGAGTTTCTGTGTGTATGGAGGTTTTGTTTGAAAGGTGATCTGTATTTTCTAAATGTTTGGTTGGTTCAGTTTTGTTCTTCGGTGCTAGATTGATTGTTGCCTTTGGTTTGGTTGGATCTGCTGTTGTGTGTTTGTTTCGAGCTCTTATTTTGACGGATGTGCTATCGTCTTTTCAGTTTTGCAGCGATTTTGGAAAATTGGAAGTTACAGTTGAGAGCTATGTTTCTTGAAGAGAGATTCAAGCCGTAGAGAGAGAGAGAGAGAGAGAGAGAGAGAGAGAGAGAGAGAGAGAGAGAGAGAGTTGGTGTTTTGTTTGGTCACAAGAGCGAGGCAGAGATGAAAAGGGCTAGAGAAGATGTGTTCGTGGGCGCTCAAATCAGGCGACCTCAGCCTGTTGTTTCCCACCGTGGGGAGGCGTAAGTCCCCTCAACCTTTTTCCAAATTTCAGATTAGTGTTTGTTTTAGCGAACTAATTGCATCGATTAATTTTGGGATGGATTGAGATTAACTGGTTGATTTTTGCTTGGAGCTCAGTTTTGCGGTATATTTTCAAGGATCATACTTCGTTGGACGTTGTATCGTTTTAATCCTAAACCTTAGGGCGAAATCGCCAGTCTTTTTTTTCTTCCCCTGTTTCTGTTCTTCAGAGAGATGGTTTGATTTCTTCTATTGAGGAGAGCCGTCTCTAGTTAACTTTTTTAACCTTATTTTGGGTGGATGGGGTGGTTTGGAAGATAGGTTACTTCTGGTGGTGATTGAGAAGTTTTGACTAGTTTTGTCTGGATTTTTTTTTTCTCCTGTGAGTTCAAAAGATGAGATTTATTCACTATCACTCTGTTTGTTTTGGGGTAAATGAAGTCCGGTGCAACCTCAGATGGCGAATGGTGGTGGTAGTAATAGCAGCAGTGCGCAGAAACTGACGACAAACGATGCCTTGACTTATCTGAAGGCTGTGAAGGACATGTTTCTTGACAAAAAGGAGAAGTATGATGAGTTTCTTGAAGTCATGAAGGATTTCAAAGCCCAAAGGTATTAGTGAGTGCTTAGTTCTAACTGCTATACAGTGAACCTTTTGTGGAGAATACATATCAACTGTTGAGCCTTTGTGCTTCTTGTAGACTTGATACTACAGGTGTGATCGCAAGAGTAAAAGAGCTGTTTAAAGGTCACCGGGACTTAATTTTGGGTTTCAATACCTTTTTGCCGAAAGGGTTTGAAATCATACTTCCAGAAGACCCTCCAGTGAAGAAGCCAGTTGAATTTGTGGAAGCAATTACTTTTGTTAACAAAATTAAGGTGACAGATATTTTATAATTTGAAAGCAAGTGTTCTAGCTGTATAATGTGTTAATACCACTTATTGTCATACAGGCACGATTCCAGGGCAATGATCATGTATACAAGTCGTTTTTGGACATTTTGAATATGTATCGGAGAGAGCATAAACCCATTGAAGAGGTCTATTTAGAGGTTTGTTAAAACCACCTTAGCCTACATCATTTTCTTAATGGGATTTTTTGTTTGCTATTTGTTATTCTTCTATTCCACTAAAGTGATCCGTTTGCAGGTTGCTGTACTATTCAGAGACCATAAAGACTTGCTGAATGAGTTCACAAATTTTCTTCCAGATGACTCAAAATCAGTCTCTGGTGTTGTATCCGGTAGAATCTCAGTCATGCGAGATAGGAGCTCTGCAATGCCTTCATCTCGGCAAATCCATGGAGATAGGGTAGGTGCATGTGGTTCTCCAATGTAATTGAATTCTTTGACCTTTGTCAGCCTATTAATATTCTGCAAATTCATGCTTCATCCAGAAGGATAGGAACATCGATTATAATGCAGACCCAAGTGCTGACCCTGAACATGATAAATCACTAATGAGATCAAATAAGGAGTTGCTAAATAGAGGCAAAGAAAAGAGAGATCATGAAAGAGATGGTCATGGTGTTGATCAAGACGATGAAGGGGACTTTAATAACATATATCGTCTCTCCAACAAGCCTAAATCTGATCAAGGTAGAGAAGATGCTGAAAACTATGGAACGCAAGCCCATTCATCTTATCATGATAACAAGGGTACTTCGAAAAGTAAGCATGTATTTAAGCTTCTTTATATCTGCAGTGTAAATTTACCCCTTGCTTTTTTTTTCTGTTTTGGTGAATTTTTATACCAGGGAATTACACTTGAATGTCAGGGACTTATTTACTTTGGTTGAGCAAGTTTAGGGAAGGAGTAATAAGACTTGGCTTTTTGTTGTCCTTTGTTCATCTCTTGTCTTGATTATCCAATGAGGATTATTTTATATACAATCAACTCTCTGTCTTATTTAGTCTATTTTCATACAGGCATGCACAGTCAGGCATTTGTTTTCTGTGAGAAAGTAAAGGAGAGAATGCAATCTGATGAATATCAGGGATTCATAAAGTATCTACAAATGTTTAGCAAGGAGAAAGTTACAAAAAGCCAATTGCAATCCCTGGTAAACTTCTGATTTTTTGTGTGGTGTGATTCCTCTTATGTTCAATGATATGATTGTCCAGTGAATAGCTGTTTGTGCTCTGCTCTCATTCACACACAACCAACCTTTTTTAAGGGAATTAAGGCTTTCTTTTGGATGAACTCAAATATGCTAAGATGTTTCACAGGTATCTGATGTGCTTGGAAAATATCCCGATCTCTTGGAAGGGTTTGATCAGTTTCTTGGCCGTTGTGAGAAAATGGGTAATAATAAAAACCTTCCCTTGTTTCTGTTCTAGCTTGCCCTTCCCTAAACTGTTTCTGACAACAATCTCTTCTACAGATGTATTCCTAGCTGATTTGAACAGAAGTATGTTTACTTCTGATTCCTTTTCATTTTGTTTTTTTTTGCTTTTATGCATTCTTCAACTTTAATATTCCGTTGATAATTTTTTACAGAAGAGACGAATAATGACCACCTAGCAAGACCTATGAGGGTTGACGGCAGAGACATACAGCAAGATCAAGAAAGAGAAGATAGGGATAGGCTTAGAGATCGTGAAAGCAGAGAGCATCCTGATAAGATTATGTATGGCAGTCGAGCCTCCATATCATATAACAAGGAATATCTTGGAAAGCCTATTCAGGAGCTTGACCTTTCTGATTGTGAGCGGTGCACTCCAAGTTATCGCCTTCTTCCAAAGAATGTGAGCTGCGATTAAGTTTTTATAGCGTAATCTCTCTAGAGCATTTCTTGTTTTTTTTTTTGCTTAACCTCTACTTTATGCATCTCCAGTACCCAATACCTGTGGCAACCCAGAGGACACAACTTGGAGCTGAGGTGCTGAATGACCACTGGGTGTCTGTAACTTCAGGAAGCGAGGACTACTCTTTCAAACATATGCGCAAAAATCAGTACGAGGAAAGCCTTTTTCGATGTGAAGATGACAGGTGCCCTAAATGTGTTTCCTTAATAGCTCCTCCTATCTTCTAGGCTCAATAAAACCTCTCTTTTCTTTCTTCTGTTTTTGGAGGGTTGGGGCTTATTATAGAAATTCAAAGCTCTTGTTGTTACTTGAGTTTAACTTGTTAATAAGCTTTACCAACTTCCAATCTTTTTCTATTGGATATTACTTGGTTTTTTCTCTCGAAATCAGACATTTTAGAAAAATCATAGTTCTAATATGAAGATTTTCATGTTAGATACATACACTCTTGATTCCTTAAGAGGCGAGATGGATCACAGTGCTAATATATTGACTTTTCAGGTTTGAATTAGACATGCTGTTGGAATCTGTCAATGCAGCCATAAAGCGGGTAGAAGAGCTCTTGGACAAGATCAACAGTAACACTATCAGAACAGATATTCCAATTCGAATAGACGAGTATTTTACAGGTATGTTAAGACTTAAGAGTTAAAAAAGGCAATGTAGACTCTTCTCTGTAAAAAAAACCTTGTCTGTCTCTTCGATTATCCGTGGTATTATATTCATGTATTTATGTGCGTTGCAGCTCTTAACCTTAGGTGCATTGAACGCCTGTATGGTGACCATGGTCTTGATGTGATGGATGTGTTAAAGAAGAACGCAATACTTGCTTTGCCTGTTATTTTAACTCGTTTGAAGCAGAAGCAAGAGGAGTGGGCTAGATGCCGTGCTGATTTCAATAAAGTCTGGGCTGATATATATGCTAAGAATTACCATAAATCACTTGATCATCGCAGCTTTTACTTCAAACAGCAGGACACGAAGAGCCTGAGCACAAAAGGTACCTTCATGATCAGATGATAGATATGCTACATTGTGCTTTGAACTTTACAAAACTGTTTGTTGCACACCCTCTGGTGTTTGTTCTTTGTGTAAGATGATTCAGCAGTCTTTCAGAATTGCATTTTTTAGTCATAGTATGCTATACTCCCTGCACATGCCTGACTTAATAATGAATCTTTGCAGCATGCATTTTTCTAATATTTGTTTGGATCATGCTGATCTGCTTCTTAGGTACTGCTAAGTCGGTATTGTTATGCTTTTTAAGTTGCAAGGAGTTGAATTAATAGGCTGAGCACACCATTCAGGAGCCAAGTTCTAGTATATTAGGGTTCTGTCTGATATCACACAAATTTGTTTAGAGAAATGATATTGCATATTATATACAATTGTAGTTGCCTTTTCTTAACTTGCTTTAAAAATGATCTTATGTAGCATGGTAAAACTTAGAAGTGTTGATTGCTTTTGTTTTCTTCTTTGAACAGCCTTACTGACAGAGATTAGAGATATCAGCGAGCAGAGGCAGATGGATGATGGTTTTGTTGTGGCTATTGCCGCTGGAAACAAAGAGCCTGTGATTCCACATATGGAATTTGAATATTCTGATCCAGAAATACATGAAGATTTGTATAAGCTTATAAGCTATTCTTGTGGAGAAGTTTGTAGTGTTGATCAGATGGATAAAGTAATGAAGATCTGGTCAACCTTCATGGAGCCTATGCTCGGTGTGCCTGCACGGTGTATGGGTGCTGGAGGTACAGAAGATGTTGGAAAGCCAAAGGATCGGGATGCTAAAAGCAGTGTTCCTGCTACTGCTGGGATTGATGGCATTTCTAATGGCCATGCTACTAACTGCCTAGAGTCAAATCTTTCCAGAAATGTAAATGAGACTAAACCACCAAAACATTGGGATTCTGGCAGTGATGGGTGTAAGGAAGATATTATTCTTGATGCTAGTTGTTCTACTGGACAACCAGGTAGAGCGCTCCCCAATGGAATTGCTATTGGTGAAACTGCTGATTCCTTTAATGATCCACCATCAAGCTGTAATATGTCTCGGTCATCGGGGTTTGAGCAAGTTCCTGAGAGAACAAACCGGGAAAATACATCAGGTTTGTAGATTTAACGTAGAGTACCAGAGCCTACTGTATCAGCTGATGAAGAATAATGTTACTCATTACATTGAAATGGCCTATATTATTCATAAAATATTCTGAAGTTTGGGATGCCATTTAATTGTCAGGTTCATCCAGACCTTGTAATGGAACTTATGATGCTTGTGAGGCGAAGACAAATGGTGAATCTTCACATTCACTGGAGGTATTTTTTAATCTGGAAATGAGCTAATCCTTGTATTAACTGGCTCTAAGCTGCTAGATGCAGTTTCTTGTCTGATCAGTGAAGGGAGAAATATTTTCATATGATAAGGAATCGAAAGCTCAATTATAAGATCTTCAACGAAAGAATAATTAGTATTACTATTTACTTCTAATTTTAATTAAGCTAGTTATAGATAGCTTTGCTATTTACTTCTGTCTCTGGCTTGACTTTAATTACCCATGTTGAATTTTCTTCTTGTGTGCATGCAATGCATTTCAGGTTGCGTCAAATGGGGTGATGCCAGGATCTATAGATCACAGACACCAGGAAGGATCTGATCCACAGTCCAAAGTTGAAAGGGAAGAGGGTGAATTATCACCAAATGGGGAATTTGAGGATGATAACTGCGCAGCCTATGGAGCTGCTGGAGAAGAAGCTGCGGATAAATCAAATGGTGTTTCTGTAATTAGGCCTTGTCAGAATGAAGCTGAAGCTTATGATGATACTGCTCATAGATTGTCAGAGGAAAGTGAGAATGCCTCTGTCAGTGAGTCTGGTGAAAATCAGGATTGCACACCTGAAGACCAAGAAGAAGACGGTGAGCATGATAGTAAGGCTGAAAGTATGGAAGATGCCCATGATGAAGTTGATGGAGCATCATTGCCATTGTCGGAACGATTTCTACAAACGGTAAAGCCACTTGCAAAACGCGTCATTGGAAAACCACGTGGGAGGACAAAAGATTCTCGTATATTCTATGGAAGTGATTCCTTCTACGTGCTTTTCAGACTTCATCAGGTTAGGCTTATTCTTTAGTGGAATTTTGTCTGATGAAATATGTTGTTTTTT
Source organism: Polygonum maritimum (assembly GCA_963924305.1). Lineage (NCBI taxonomy): Eukaryota > Viridiplantae > Streptophyta > Magnoliopsida > Caryophyllales > Polygonaceae > Polygonum > Polygonum maritimum. Next base: position 14,312,812 of record OZ002728.1, read on the forward strand.
GCTGAATTTTTCATACACTTTTTTTGACAGATACTTTATGAAAGAATGCAATCCGCCAAGAGAAATGCTTCTTTAACTGAGAGAAGATGGAAATCTTCTAATGACAATGTTTCTACTGATCGGTATTCAAGGTGATCTAAATGCTTTCGGTAGCTACATGATTCATAACTTTCAAGTGAACACTATCTTGCATCAGGATCTAAAGAATGTTCTTTTGTTGCAGGTTCATGAATTTATTGTACAGTTTAGTAGATGGTAGTTCTGATAATACAAAATTTGAAGACGATTGTCGTGCTATTATTGGTACTCAGTCGTATGTCCTATTCACTTTAGACAAGTTGATATATAAGTTTGTCAAACAGGTTAAAATGAATATCGACCTTCTCTTTAACTTATATTTTCATGCCTAGACGACAACATACCAACATTTTTGCTTTACTATGTTTGTCAGCTGCAAATAGTTGCAACAGATGAAACGGATAGCAAGCTTCTCCAATTATATGCATACGAAAGCTCAAGGAGAATAGGAAAATCTGCTGATGTAGTTTATCAAGAAAATGTCCGTGTTCTCCTTCATGATGAGAACTTGTACCGAATTGAATGTGTATGTTCCTACCTCTCTAAGATCCTTATCTAGTTATCTTGATAGTGTCGTGATTTTGGATTTTAATGCACTGCCTTTGTTTTGCAGAAGTCAGGCTCACCTACTCGGCTCGCCATTGAACTGATGGACAACGGAGATGATAAGGCTCCAGTCTCAGTAGAACCCATCTTCTCGGGCTATCTGTATAATGATATCCTGGACGTGGTCTCTGAAAGAAAGGAAAAACCCGGCGTATTCTTGAAGCGGTATATCTTCATTAAAGCAGTTTGAGCTTGAATGCATGTAGTGTTACTTTTCATCTTACCAACCCAAGTGATGTTTTGGTTTGCAGGAGTATAGGGAAATACTCGACGGATTGTGAAGCAATGGAAGGAGTTGAAATTGAAAACTCTTTGGAGTCCAAAATATCATGCACTACATTTAAGGTGCAGAAGCAGAAGTCACTCAAAGTTTACCTACATTGAAAAAAATCGCTTTTTATTATTCTGAAGTGAAGAACTGAGATCTGTGTATTGCTGTAGGTGAGTTATGTTTACGACACAGAAGACTTTCTGTACAGGAGGAACAAACGGATGAAGAACACGACGACTACAGACAGCGGTTGTCATGATGAGGCAGTAGTACTAGGATCACAAAACCATCAATCAAGAAGAGCTGAACGATTCCAGAGGTTGCTTTCTATCTCGTAGCAACTCTAGTTTTGCCCACCTATTTCCTGCCAAATAAAAGAGATAAAAGCGAGCAGAAAACGTGCTCGCTCTTGAGAAGAAGGCGTGCTCTTGAGGAGAAGGCGTATTGCTCCACGATTTTGTACATAGAAGGACTCTCATTTCATTGATTCACCTTGTTGTTAATCCATTTATATTGTGTCAAATGTACCACTCTTTCTGACTAGTAATTGCGAAGCTCTTTATTTTCTATCCTGCGGTGCTAAAACTTAAAACGGCGCATATGCTATAGTTCGGTACTTTAATGTTAAAGTAGAAACCGTAACATTTTTACTGTTTGGCATCTTCGATCTCTGTGGTCCTAGGCCTAGCCCTTTGTCCTCCATTAATTTACAGTTATTAGAAACCGTACATCCTTAACTATCGCCTCATCATTCAAAGAAACGACCTTTCCCTCCAGGTCAGGGATCAGAGTTGTTGCCTCATTCTTCAAAGAATTGGCCATTTCCACCGAGTCCAACTTGGAGATGTCGCTCTCTATCCTTAAGGTTGGCACTTCCCTCCGGCCCGACTCTGAGACATCGCCTTGACATTTGCGAACTGGCACTTCCCTTCAAGCGTGGCTTAGAGACGTCGTTTCATCCCTCGATATCAACTCTTCCCTCCAACCACGGCTCGTGAAGGTTGTCCCGTTCTTCGGTTAATTGGATATTTCCTCCGTCACCCGAGGGGCTCAGAGTTGTCATTGTACTACCCTTTAAGTTTTACACTAGTGTTTCGTAAGATGCCATATTAAAGTTGTTAAATATCAACTATAAATATAAAGATGTATGCATAATGTATTCGTCCTAATTTAATTGAAAATCAATAAATTAAATTTAAATCATGATTCTAGCATATTTTAGTTTTAACATTAATTAGCTTATACTAAGGGGGTCTCTATTTTCCTTCTTAGGGTTTAATTAACTAATTTTCAAATTCGATATTCTAAATCCACCTTTGTTATTTCTATGATATCTAATCAAAATCTAATGACTAGCTGTGAAAAAAGAGTAAATAAATGCCTCACCCATAGTATATCTTCACGAGACTATGCTGGTTACTCTCTTCATCATGTGTTCGATCATAAGTAAAGTAGATCGATTTCCATTTTCCAAAGCAAAGTATTTGGGTCGCTTTGCTTGCATGTCTGCTGTACCAACTCGATCAAACATCTTCAATATTCGATCTTTCCAAATTCATAGATCATGATCTATGTGTAGTTAGACTAATAACTAACGTATAGTAGGTAGTTTTAAAAAAACTTAGCCTATACTCCATCTCAAAAGAAATGGATGTTCTTTTGTGCTTTTAAGCATAGTTTGGACAAAAACGTTCAAATTTACACCAACTCATACTTTTTTGATCAAATGCATTATCCCTTAACTGTGTCACTTGTGCTACCTTTACCACTTCTATCTATCGCGTCCGTAGAATTAACCAACAACTTGATTATGACTTTTGCGCGCATTTGAAATCATCCTTTTAATCAAGCAGCATGATTTGAAATCATCCTTTTAATCCCCCTGCCTGTTTGAACTCTTCTTCGTTTTGTGAGGTGCAGATACAAGTGTCTAAGCCTTAGACACGAGCCTTAGATATGCATTTAATTAGTATTTTTTACAAGATCTCCCCCATTCTTCCATCCCACGATTTATACACCAATCCATCTCATTCTAGTACTATTTAACTATGCTAGTGGGGACCTTCATCTCGGCACAAATTTAAAAAACACCCAACCCCGCTACTCAATCCACATTTCGCAACTCTTTCAAAAACATGGGCAGTCAACGACGGCGACCAAACGGCGCCGTTTTGCTCCTCCTCATCCCGACGATCATCATCCTCCACTCGCCGGCCCTCTGCCTCGGCATCCGCTCCCTCTCCAAATCCGACCTCCGCCGCCTGCGCTTCTCCGAGGCCCCGCCTCCGTCGTCGTCGTCCAACACCGTGTGCGACCCGTCGCTGGTCCACGTGGCCATGACGCTGGACTCGGAGTACCTCCGGGGCTCGACCGCCGCCGTCCACTCCGTCCTGAAACACGCCTCCTGCCCGGGGAGCCTCTTCTTCCACTTGGTGGCGGCCGAGTTCGACTCGGTCAGCCCGCGCCTCCTGAGCCAGCTCGTCCGGGCCACCTTCCCTTCCCTCTCCTTCAGGCTCTACATCTTCCGCGAAGACGCCGTCATCAACCTCATCTCGTCCTCCATCCGGCCCGCCCTCGAGAGCCCGCTCAACTACGCCCGCAGCTACCTCGGCGACATCCTCGACGCCTGCGTGACCCGGGTCATCTACCTCGACCACGTGGGCAGCCTCTGGAGGACCCCGATGGGCCCGGACCGGGTCATCGGGGCCCCCGAGTACTGCCACGCCAACTTCACGGCCTCCTTCTGGTCCGACCCGGAGTTGACGGCCCGGGCCTTCTCGGGCCGGGCCTGTTACTTCAACACGGGGGTGATGCTGATGGATTTGGCAAAATGGAGGGCCGGCGATTACCGGCGGAGGATCGAGGGATGGATGGAGATCCAGAAGAAGAGGAGGATCTACCAGCTGGGCTCGTTGCCGCCGTTTCTGCTGGTTTTTGGCGGGAATGTGGAGCCGATTGATCACCGGTGGAACCAGCACGGGCTCGGAGGGGATAATTTGAAGGGGAGCTGCCGGCCCTTGCATCCCGGGCCGGTCAGCTTGCTGCATTGGTCCGGGAAGGGGAAGCCTTGGGTGAGATTGGATGGCAAGAACCCGTGTCCGTTGGATCAGCTCTGGAAGCCGTATGATCTCTACCGGAAAAGCCCAACTTCCCATCAAAAGATTTTATGAAAACGAAATTAGAAAAAAAAAAAAACCATCTTTTTTTGTTATAAATAAACATGACGATTCATTACACTATGGAAGAGCTAGCATGAAGAATGGCATTAGAAGAAATAGTTGATCTCTCCGGCAGCCTGGCCTCCACATGTGCGAGTTAACACGATTGTCTGAAATTTCGATCCATTAATTAATTTGGTACAATTAATACTACTACTACTTGGTACTTGCCGCTCATTTTCTTATGTTAAATTATTTAAAATATTGAAGATGATCAACATGAGAAGTAGTGCCTGTCACGCTAGTTTAGTAGTAGTATGCTGTTAGAATGAATCAATCGAACGGGGCCGGGTTATCACCGTTTAGTCTGTTCTTCCGCTCGATTTTGTATTCTCGTATTCCACATGAGACAACATTTCCTGTAACGTTTTGGGTTAGCGGGGATTATGCTGGTGCTTGTCAAATGGAACCTAAAATTTTCTGAAAAAAGCCACTTGTTTATAGCTGGGCTATATATATATATAACCCCCGCCGACGTTATTAATCGAGCTGCTATCATCTGGTTAATTCAGTACGTGTATTTTTAGCATGAGAATGTATGGGGCAAGTATTACAAATTAGTACTAGATACAAGAAGCTTTTAGTTTGAGAGTGGCGGGTAATTTGTACGTATGGGACAAGCCACATGAGACTAATACCCATGTCATGTGCCCTCTAACAAAGGCTGTTGTTTTTCTTTCTATACTATATACTGTAGATATATATATGTACGCAGCCCCGTTTCATTTGTGGCAGCTTCAAAGGAGACCTTTTTGTATGCATTATTATCAATTATATATATGTGAGCAATAAGGTGTGGGGATGGACATGCACTGGCCATGGATGGGGTCCGATCGGGTGGTCCAGCTAGCCATCAAGTGTGCTTCATCACGTATTTGAATTCCTATCATTTAAACCGCACACTAGGTAAAACCTTCACTACTTACTAGATTTAGACATGGACAAAAGCGGATCCTGGTTAGGCTCACAAACACAAGCAATTAGCAGTCTCGAGATGCATAAACCGGTCGAGCGATTTGATCACTGAATCTATGGCCTCGACCCACCCTCTTTCTAGCCCGATGGCTCAATGTCATCCACCATGCTATCGTTGGCTCCCTTTTTACTTTCCTTTTGGTTTGCACTTGCTAAGTGACTCGCCCATGGGTCTTTTAAGCTTGCTATATGACAACGTAAGGGGTTGGAATAGCCCCTACACCCGAAGCAAAACAAAGACTAAATTTGAGGGATACCAAAAAAGTTTCGTTTTTCTAGCAAGTGTTGGGCTAAGATGTTGTGCCTGGCCCAATCAAGCTAAATCTACAGAGGGCCTGGCCCAACTTTTGCAAGGTCCATAAACAAAGAACAATGTACAGTATCTCAAGGTGAACTGTCAATTTTTAAAAAGCTACACGACGACCATGGTTCTATTTATTCGCCTCAACAAGCAACGAACTCTACAACTTGCAATTAACCCACAGATGCAAATAGGAAAGAAGTTAACAGCTTAATATAAGCACATACACTTGAATCACTTGATGCTCTATGTACACTCATCCTGTCACATACACTTTAGACCGCCTCAATTATCAATCATCCTCCGAATCACTAGCACTAGACTTATCCGACAAGAAATGCGCGGGCAGCTTCGGGAACGTGACCCGGGTCCTGAGCACGTCCGAACCCGAACCGGGGTTGGCCGTTGGAGCGGAAACCACTGCCTTCTTCTTCTTCTTCTTCTGTTGCAAGGTCCTGGCGATCTCGACACACGCCAAATCAACCATTCCCAAAAAGCCCTTCACTATCACAAACAGCTGAAGCGGATTGCTCTCACTCGAAACACCCGCCTGATAATACTCGGTCGTTTTCTTCACAACGCCCATGACTCGAACACTCTCCTCCTGTACAATCCTCATCTCGGCCTCGGACGACTCCAGAAAGTCCTTCATCTCCCGGAGAAACCCGCCGTCGCCGTCGCCGGAGGCCTTACACTTGGCGACCAGCCTTCTGGTCTCGTCGACCCGGGAGCCGAGGCAGGCGAGCGTCGTTCTCAGGGAGTCGTAGTCGACGAAGGCGGCTTTCTTGACGCTGGAGAAATCGGAGCTGAGTCCGCCCACAATGGGAAGCCCCAGTTTCAAGAACTCGTCCTCTTTGTCGTCCGATGGGGGGCCGGATCGGGCCAGGACGCACCTCCGCCCTTCGTTCCTGACGACCTCGTGGACCACGAAGTGGAGCAGAGTCGTCTTGCCGTCGCTGCTCTTGTAATCAGAGAGCTTGAGGAGCGTGTTGAGATTAAACGCCTTGGCGTCCCCCCGGGCCGTGCCGGCGTTGAGGCGGTTGCCGGCCTTGAGGATGGCTTCCAGAAGCTTCAGGAAGACGCCGCGGCCTCTCAGCTCGTTGCAGGCCAGCTCCAGGGTCTGGAGCGACTCCTTCACCGACAGGATCTCGTGGTCGTAGTTGAGGCGGAAGAGCATCGCGTTCGCGCGCGTGAAGGCCGAGGGCACGGCCGTCAGGAGCGCGTGGAGGAAGGAGTCGGCGTCGGCCAGGGTTGAGGGGTCGCCGGAGAAGGCCAGGAGCTTGGACTCCTCTTCTGGGGTTGGGGATGCGCGGGAGAGCTTCTCTAGGGTTTCGAGAGCCAGCCCTTTGCCTTGGAGGAGCGATTCCATGAGCTCGGCGCGTGGGATGCCCAGCGACTTCAGCACGATGGCCGTGTTGTGGGATTTGCGCGGGTCTAGCAGGAATACTTTTGAAGAGTCTGAACCGGGTTTTGGCGCCGGGTTTTCTTCCTTTGGGGATTTCCGGTTCGCGGCTAGCACCCCGAACAGTGCTTCCATCATGTCGCCGTTGTACCTGAATTATTTCAAATATATGTATATACAGAATTAATTAGTTGCACACCACTACCATTAAAAAGTATGTAATTTTTTACTAAAATATTGAATAATTGTTGATACATCAAGCAAACGACTTTTGGTAACAAGAAAATGGCATTGTATGTCAAACTTCGTTACGATTTATGAACCTAACAAAAATGAACTTGAAACGGAGGTTTGAAAAGCAACTTAGAGCTTTGCTCAAAAAAAAGAAAAGCAACTTAGAGCAGGTATGACATTCAATGTTCTCTAATATTGGCGATATAGAAGGCTCGACTTAGAAGCGTTAACCCTTTGCCCGGAAGCCTTGCAAAAAACTAATGTACTAATTTGGAAATGTAAAAAACAATTACCAGTAAAAAAGAGGGTGTTAAGAGAAAACGTGAGACTTAACTGGAAAGAGCCTTTTTGGAGATTATCCCAAACCATGGAATGATCAGTGTCAACATTAAGCTTCTCCCAATGCAACGGCTTTAACGCCACCTGGTCTTTTTCTTCTTGATCGCCGTCCTCCGCCGTGGACGGTGGCTTTGGTGCCGACAGCGGTGGCTTTGACGACGACGATGCCTCACCGCTCCCTGGCTTACGAGGCGGCGGTGGCGGAGGCATTGGAGTCTTCTTCTTTGGAGCCGGTGGAGGCGGAGGTATCGCCGGAATCTTCTTCTCCGGCGGCGGCGGAGGTGCCGGCGGTGGAACCGGTGGTCGTTGACCGGAATGGATTTGACCGTGAGAAGACGACGATTTACCTCTTGTAACGGGTTCCATCCCGCCGTTACTAATTCCGTCACTGATTCCACCGTTGCTACCTCCGTTAAACAGCTCCTTTCGGAATCCACCGCTACTGTCCTTGAGCTTACGCCAGTAAAGAACGTCGAGCCCGTCCTCGTCGACGATCACCCCCTTCACGTTCCGCCCGAACCTCGCGAACTCCGATCGGCTTCCGGCGGGCATCGCCGTTGCCGGAAACGGGCGGGCCTGGTCGGCGGGGCCACCGCTCTCCTTCCGGCGTCCGAAGCAGGCGGAGCATAGGAGGAAGAACACGCCGGCCACCACCAATGTGCTCGCCGCCGTTGCTCCCACGGCCGCCATTATCTTACGTTTCGACGTCCCGGAATGTCCCGATGCTGGGGCATTTGGTGGAGGAGGCGGAGGCGGATGCGAATTGTACGGGTAGTAGCTCTCGAGGTTTCGGGGGGAACTCAGTCGAGAAGACGCGAGAATCGTAACGGAATTTAGGAGAAGGAAGAGAAGAATCAGAAGCCATGGTGGTTTAAAATTGATCATCTAAGAAATAGCCCCGATTTGTCAAAGAAAACGATCTTGATTGGATCAATTTTCCGGGTTGCTTAATTCGGGTGATGAAAATGGTGGTGGTAGAATTCTGTGGATCTTGCAATCTTGTGTGTTTGTTGGTAGGATTATAGACGTGTATACATTTTCTTAGATAGATGGGAAAACACTACAAAGCAAAGCCAAGCAGAGCTGACTTTTTTTCCAAACTTGGAAACTCCATATGTATTTTCATATTGCTTTCCAATTACAATTTTGCCCTTGTGTGACCAACCAAATCTAGGTCGATTTATGAGGGTAGTTTGGTAGTTATATGATGTTGAAAACAGTGTATAAGGTGGTGTGCTTGCATGTTTGTATTGAGGTCGGTTTGGCCTTTCACAAGTAAACATCAATCAAATGCAATTACATGCTAAACAAAAATTTTGTTCCCTTACAAAAAAATGAAAACACTCCCTTTTTCCGCCCCTTTCCAAAACCTAATTTTAACCTGCTCCTATACCGCCGCCTGTAATTTCGCCTTCTCCCTTGCCCCTTCCCTAGCTCCTCCCATCTCTGCGGCCGCCTCTGTGCTCCATGGCGTGGGTCTTGCTCTCCATCTTTGGATTGTCATCTCGTCCTTCTGGTATGGGGTGACCTTCTATGACCACTGGTTTTGCTCCCTGCTTCTGGTTTGGTGCCCTACGCCGTCTTTTGCGGCTGGTGCGTTGGCGGATCTCTGTTCTTCCTGCTCAGCCAAAGGATGGTGGATCTCCTGCTTCTCCTCTTTTCTTTTCTCCATCAGCGCCCACCCAGCTAAGTGCTCTCTTTCCCTAGTTTGGTTGTTTCTTTTCTGGGTGGATCTCACTTTGTGGTTGGTTTGCGTTGAAGGTTTGGTGGCTTGTATTATCTCCTTGCTTTTGCTTGTTGCTTGGTTTCCCTGGTTGGTTACCTTCGGTGTTCCTCTTCCTCGCTTATGGCTTGGATCGATCGACTCCTTCCAGTCCTCAGGGCATGGTCATCTACTTACTGGTTTGAGAATTGCGCTTTTCCTTCTTTGGCTCTCTGGTTGGTAAGGTTGCCAGTTTTTGCTTCCTTTGCTACTGGTAAGCTCATTCATTTTACCACTTATATGAAACTTATCATGCTGGATTCTCCTTTCTTGGGTATTTGCCCCTCCAGGGATTTCTTAAGACTTTCCTGTTGGTTGGTAGAAACCCTAGAGAGCCAATCCAGTATGATTGAACCCTCCAATGATCTGTTATTTGAGATGAAATCTTGCTACAACTTAGTATGTGAACACTGGTATGACACCTGTTATGACAATTGCAAATTACAATGTCAGGATGGGAGTTCTTCTCCTATCTTCAAACTGAAACAACAAAATACAACTATAAACTTGGTTTTTCAAGAGTTCCCTTTGCCTCCTCCTTATTGGGTTGATGAAGGGGTTGAGATTTTGATAACAGTTAGGGACACTTACTATTATCTCTTGCTGCTTTGGTGCCCTGTAGTTTCTTGGTTTAGGCTCCTTCCCTTCTGGGAGGTGGTAGTGATAGACACATGTTAAGTAGTGTTTTAGGGCATGTTTTTTTAGGGTTTTTATGGTTTTTGGTTTAGTTTTAGTTAGTTTTGTTAGTTTGTAGAAATATTCGGATATCTACACTTTGTTGTGCCTTTTGATTGTAGATGTGAAGACAACAAGTGTAGAGGAGGTGAAGCCAAAGCATTGGAGAAGGCAAAAAGAGAGCCAAGCTATGAGATTAGCCCAAGAGGTGATGGGAAAAGCACACTTGGATCCGGACTATGTATTGGAGTTGTTGTTTCGACATCTCTTGCTTGCAAGGGCTGGATTTGGAGCTACGGTGGTTGGATTGAGCTGATTTTGGTGTCATTGGAAAGCTAACTCGAAGAGCTACAATTCATCGTTTTACTCCGAGTCCAAATTCCAACTCGAAGTGGGTCAAAACAGCCTCTAAAGTGTCGCCTAACAACCAGTGTTGAAAACGCGGGCAAGGCTTCAGAAGCGCGCCCGCGCTTCTGTGACATAGGGCGCGTTTCGGCAACTGAGCCTCTGGCGTGAAAGCGCGGGCATGGCTTCGGAAGCGCGACCGAGTTTTCATGGGTATGCCCGCGCTTTCACCCGCGTGTCCGGAAAGTGATATTTTTGTATGGGCTTGGGCTTTTGGGTTGAAACTTGTTTTGGATAATATTTTTAGAAACCTCTTAGATATATTTTTGGATATTAGTTTCTAGATTTATTATCTCATAATTCTTGACTTTGAGGATTATTGTTGGAGCTTGAGAAGAACAAGAACCCTATGGGAACCTTTGTAAGCTTTTCAATGTCTTTTAATAACTAAACCTCTTTTGCTTGACTAGTTAATTGAAATTGTGAACGAAGTATTATTGTGAGGTTTGATTGTTCTTAATTTTCCTTGACTAGATTGTTTTCTCTGTGCTTAATTGATTAATTTCAGCCTAGGGTTTTATTAGCTTGATCACCTAATATGATCTCTAGGTTGAATTACAACTAGATCTTTCTAATTACCGGTTGGTGTTAATTAGATCATAAGTAGAACCTTTAATCAACTTAGGACTGGTAGGACTAGTTGATTAGAGAAGAGAATTCAATTTCATGTTATTTGGATGTCTGGTTGCTCTGAATGCATGTTTCTATTGATGCTTGATTCTTAATGCTGTTGTCAAATTGAATCTAGGAGGTCTCTTAGGTTATTTGATAATTAGGGTTGTTAGTACCGGTCGGGCTAATAACTAGAATTGAAGTAGGATTAATAATGCCATGAAGTTGGGTTATTAGCATTCCGCAATAGAGTAGTCAAGGCAAAAATAGAATTTTGATAATCAATGATCAATAATCAAGTTTGCAATGGATATTAACTGGTTAAGCATACTTCTCTCATATTTTACAAATCATCTTTTATTTTGCATTCCTTAGTTAATTCAGTTTTTAGATTCATATTAAAAACCCCCCTTTTCTAACTCTGAGTAATACAACAATAAACACTGAAAACCTGAGTCTCTGTGGGATCGACCCTTGCTTCCCTACTACGTTAGTTGGGTTGTTTGGTTTACTTTGATAGGTATTAAAGGCGACTAAAATACCGTTATCAGGTAGCTTTTCCTGTCATCCTACTGTGGGTGCTTCATAAGTCATATGAGGAAATTGGGATCCTTTTGTGCCCACAAAAGATCTCTCTGAGACTTCATATCAACTACTTGCAAATTTGGTTGTGCCATATGATTTCAAATCTCATGAACATTATCCAGGCCACTGCTCATACAATTCCCCTTCTAATTCCAATTTTAAACTGGATTGTTGCTTTTGTATGTTGGGGCTGTTTGTTTCATCCTCATCTTTCAAAATTGGCTGCTAAACTATGCTTCACATCAAACTGTTCTTTGTTTAACCTGTATGCTTGGAAAACTGGTCATATTTCTTACCACTTCCACTTAATGTGCCTTCTCATGGTTTTATCTATCCTTATCCAAATGTTTGCTCTAAATGAACTAAGTAAAATATCAACTTTATTACTACCATATTATGTCAACTCTTGCTTCATAGGTAACTCTTGCTCCTCAGTAATCTATTGCTACTTGGTTGAATGCTTCATGGCTGGCTTTCAACTTATACTAACAACCTACCATTATTTACTATACTTGTGTCACCAGATACCTACAACTTGTTATAATCAATTCCTTTTTCTGGGGATTAAGCTCAATTTGTCTGGTTTTATCCTTCTGTGGTACAATAAACGTATTCTCACCCAATCTTTATGTTGTAATTTTACCATTTCAAATTGTATAATGTTGCTCACTACTTTCTCACAATTTAGGTTTATCTTCTTCAAATACAGAATGAGGGATATCTACACAGCTACAATGGACATTTTCTACAGTATGCACTTTAAGACTCACCATATCCACCCTAATTTAATTAATCTGCATGCAAGATCTGTTTTTTTTAGCAGCTTCCATGTAATCATTAAACCAAATCTTACTTCATTTAATGAACTGGTACTTCCCAAGTACCATTGTCACTGTACATTCCACTTCCAGTGGAGCATTTATTATAGTTTCACCCCCCAAATTTATTGCCTTCTCTCTCAGTTTACTGTTCAGTCTCTGTGCATGTACTATGATTACAAAATCGCCTCACCTCTGCAATGGATCTTAATTGCAATTCAACTATTTCTTCTTCAAAAATTTTATTATAACCTTGGATCATCAACTTCTTCTGAAAATTATGTGCTTCTTGGTTCTCATATGCAGCCTAATAAATTCAAATCTATTGCATGCAAAATTATATTTTACCACTTAATAACTACAAATTGTATTTTGCTTTATTATCATAACCTCGACATCTTCTGGGTGCTTATATTGAATCTTGCAGTTTGCTCTTTCACTGCCATAAAAAGCTTCAACTTATGCTTCTATTTTTTTCATATTTATTCCCTTGACACATCCTGGTTTCTTCTATGTCATCTTCAGGCTACCAGTTACTTCTTAAGTGACACACAGCTGTTTATACTCTTCATTAAATGTTCCTGCATTATGGTAATCATTCCTCCCTACTTCTTTACTACTCTTCTCTGCTTCCTTGGTATGACCTTTGACATGTATGCTTGTATCTTAGCCGCCAACATTCAATTCTTTTTATCAACTGCTAGCATGACACAAAGTTACTTACACCTTTTCTTCTGCACTCTAAACCTTTGCCGCATTCCATTTCTTTATTATTATTTCTTATACCACTTAAGTTACTCATTTACTGCATTAACTAATAGTTTAAAAATAAATCATTTTAATTCTCATCTTCTATTTATACCAACACTTCTTCATTCTATTCTCTACTACAACATCAGCTCTTTAACCACCTATTACTCCCTTCATTTGCTCTTTCTCCTCAACCTCAAAATGCCTGATAATATTTCTTACCAAGATGCCTTAGTTAACTATACTTCTCAGCTTCCAATCCCTACTTCAATGGAGCTAGATGGAAATGCTCTTCCTATCTTACTTTCTCAACATCCTACTGACCCTATCCCTCAGCTTAGTCCTACTAGTCCTCTTCAAGCTAATGAAACTCTTTCTCACCAGTCTGATGAATCCCAGGAACCTCTTCCTGACATGATATTTGTTCAAAACAACAATATTCTCCAACCTCAAGCCATCCCTGAAGGTCTGCCACTTCCTAATCCGACAGCTATCCCTTCAGTTCAAAAGTACCTCCATGAGCTTATGAATTATACCCTTCAGTTCAAAAGTACCTCCATGAGCTTATGAATTATACCCTTCTCCTCAAAATGGTGGAGGATCCTATACCTACCCATGTCATTAATGGCAAAATGAAAGAGGTTTGGAGGGACTCTGTTAAAGGAGAGGTTCAATTCCAGGAATTTGCTAATTTCTGGATCCTCTTTAAATTCTCTAACACGGAAACTAGAGACCTTGTGTGGAACAATCGACCTTACCTTGTGCATGCCAAGTTGGTTGCACTTTTCCCCTTTTATCCTGACTTTAATCCTACTACTGATGAAGTGCTCAGGGCTGACATCTGGGTCAGAATTCCTTCCCTGCCTTATTACCTTTATAATACCCCAGCTATTGACCTTATCTTAAGAGATAACCTCATTGGGAGTATGGTGAGAGTTGATGAAATGTCAAACACTAGAAACAAAATGAAATTCTGCCGGGTCCTGGCTAATGTTGATGTAACTACCCCTCTGAAGGGGTGTGTGAGAATCCAAAACCATGATGGTGCTACTTTGACTTTGAAGGTCTTTTATGAGTCTGTTTCTAAAGGGTGTGGTTGTTGTGGGGAGCCTACTCATGGGTTTAATGAGTGTCCCTTAAACAACATCCAGCCTAGGAACTTCAGGCTTGTTATTGATCAGAACCCTCTGGACACCCAGCTCATCCAGCAAACCAACTTCAGGTTGCATGGCAACATGGCTGCTAGGCCCCTTGCTCCTAGACCTCCTACTGGCCCAACCTTTGTGCACACCAATGTGGTTTCCCCTCTCATCAACACTCAAATGAATATTCCTACCACTGTTACCCAACCTATCCAACTGAGGAGTGCTGTTGCTACCCTCCCTCCTCCTGTGGAAATTCTGCCCCCTTATAATCCTTTACAAGCTTTGGAAATGTATTCTAACTTTGATCCTTCCATGTTCAATGATCCTACCATGCTTCACCAAGCTAGAGAGCAAGTGGCTTTTGCTTTGAACAACTTAACCTGCCCCTTACCTGACACTATTATGATTCCTCCTTACCTTTGTACCTCTCCCCTTATGTCTGTTGGTGCTGGAGGCAGTTCCTCTGTGGTTCCTCCTCTCCCTCAGCTAGCTTTTCAAGGTTTGACTGGTTTAGATAGTGGGGCTCAATCTTCAAACTCTCTTCTGAGGCACCAACTAGATGCTGTTGACATTAGAACTTCTGGTGATACCTCTTCTGAGTCTTCAAAAAGGAAGGATAAGGATATCCCAATTGAAATGGTGGATAGTATCTCTATCCAGAAGAAGCCAAAGAAGACAAAGGGCCGAGCTAAGCTTGTTTAGATGACCAGTCACCCCATCAACTATGTTACTGTCACTTGTAAAATACCAAATGCATGCTTTAAACCTTCTAAGTTTAACTACTACTGCTGCTGTTGTAATGTTTTCCCTTTTAAGTTCTCCCTGGGCTTCAGGTTCTTGCATGAACCTCCTTTTGTATGCTGTAAAGCCCAGGCTAGCTTTAACTTCTTGTGTGTGTTGCTGTTGGGCACTTCTGGGGTTTCTCTTTTCCCAGCTCTTTGTTTAATATACCCAGTAACTTTTAATTATTACCAAGACTCTTCTTATATGCTCCTACTTATTGTTTCTGATCATGGCTGTCTTCTTCATTATACTTGCTTCTTTGTATTTAGCTGGACCTTCCTTGACTATTGTTCTTGGAACCTTAAACTGCTAAAGCTTCACTTTAATCACGATTATTGTTGCATTTCTGTTTTGAGGTGGACTCCTACATATCTAATTTACCATATTATCACTATTCTCTTCCTAAGTTTTTTGGCTTGCCTGCATAATTTTGACTTCTGTCTTCATGAGCCTGTACTGTTTAGTGTGCTTTTGAGGATTGCTGCTCCCTCTATAAATTTAACTTGTCCATCAAATCGCTATCCTGCTGCTACTACGTGTGCTCTTGATTGTTTGAATCTTTCCTTAATCATCACTCATGTTTTAACCACAATCTGTATAATTCTGTTTCGCAGCTTATGTAATCACTCGCTTTGTTGCTTTTTCATTAGTCTTCAGCCTGCTGGGTGCTCGGTTGGTTGCAAATTCGAAAATCAAATGTTACAATTTTACCCTAGCTGGCCTTTGTATCACTTTTTTAAACTCTCTAACTGTATCTTCAGGGACTCTTACCATGTTAATATAGACGTTTGTGTACCTCTTCAGTTTCATTCTGTGATTCTCAGTTTTATTACTTGTATTTGGCTCTTCCTTAATACTTGTATTAAATTACCTCTCTTCAGTTTGAGGGCTTTGCTGTGTTGTTCTAATGACCTTTTCAGCTACTGCATTTCAAGTAAAGCCTGGTCCAGCTTGGCTCGCGGTTCTTTTGTTCTGGTTCTTGTTTGGTTCCTTTTTTTCAGTGTTTTTCTTTTGGTTTTCCCCCAATTCCTGCAAAGGAAGATGACAGTTTCTTTGACACTTCAATATGACCAGTTACCTCTAAAATCGCTATCATGACTTGTGCATTTTGGAATGTGCGGGGGATTAGGAGGCCCAATTTCTGGGATGAAATTGCCTTCCTACGAAAATTACACAAATTACAACTTTTATGCTTGGTTGAAACAAAATCAGATACTCCACCATCGGACGCTGTTATTAAAAAAATCGGATTCCATGATTGCATATCTTCTCCTTCGATTGGCACCAAAGGAGGTATTGCCTTGTTCATTTACCAAACGGCATTTACCAAATCTTGTACTCTTGTTATGCAAACAACTAATAAAATCATCTTGAAAGTTAACAATCCGTTCCACCCATACCTTCTTATATTTGTTTATGCACCTTCTCGAGAAGAAAATAAAGCTATTTTTTGGGCCACATTAGAGATTGAGATAACCCAATATCAACTTCCGTTCCTCTTAATAGGGGACCTTAATGAAATTGATTCTCCCATGGATAAATTCGGGGGTGTCACCCCGTCCCCAAATAAATTTAATCGCCTTAGAGGTTTCCAAAATAAAATGAACGCCCTCAACACAAGTTTCTCGGGTTTCCCGTTTACTTGGAGGAAAAATAACACGTCAACGGATAATATATTTGAACGGCTCGATCGAGTGCTTATTCACTCTGACCTAGTCACTACTTTACCCGCACTTAAAATTCAACATCACCCTTTTACAACATCTGATCACTGTCTTATTTCCTTTGATTTAGGGATCAAAAAGAAATTCCGTAAATATCCCTTTCGTTTTGAAAACGCTTGGATTGATAAACCTTCTTATACCCAACTCGTGAAAAAAGTTTGGCAATATAAACTTTCAGGCTCCTTTATGTTCAAAATCTCAATGAAAATGCAACTGCTCAAAAAATACTCTAAAGATTGGTCCAAACGTTACATTAATAACAATTTTGAACAACTAAAGACTTCTGAAAGACAACTGCAACAGTTCTAAAATGACTTACTCCGTGACCCTTATAACCAAACTATCCTCAACAAACTTCAACAACATCTTAGCAAATATAATGCTTTAATGAACTTTCATCATAAGTTCTGGCAACAAAGAGCTAAAACAACACATTTACAAAATATTGATAAGAATACCAAATATTTCCAAACAATTTCGAAAATTCGAAGATTCAAACAAAACATTACCAATTTTCAAACGCATGATGGCCTGATTCTTTCAGATCAAGATTCAATATCTGCAAACATTACCTCAGAGCTAGCCTCCAGATTCCATTCTAATTCAAATATGCCTATCAATCTTCAAGATTTGGATTTAATCCCTTCCCTCATCTCTGACCAAGATAACACCGCAATTTCGAAACAACCGTCGCCATCTGAAATCAAAGCGGCTATCTTTGATCTAGCACTAAACAAAACTCCGGGACCTGATGGGTTCACAGCTGAATTTTTCCAACATTATTGGCCTACTGTTGGTACTTCGGTTGTTCGCGCGGTTGCAGCGTTTTTCCATTCAGGATCAATGCTGACTGCGGCTAACAAAACCTTCATCACTTTAATTCCAAAAATTGAAGCACCGAACTCCATAAATCACTATAGACCTATTAGTCTTTGCAATAACATTTATAAAGCTATTACTAAGGTTCTGTCAAACAGAATTCAGCATATACTGTCTTCGATTATTCACCCATTACAAAGTGCCTTTGTTAAAGGTCGTTTGATTCAAGATAATGTACTCATTGCTCACGAGATTTTCCACTCCTTCCACAAAAAGAAAAAAGGACGTCTTGGTTGGATGGCCATCAAATTAGATCTTGAAAAAGCTTATGACAAAATTAATTGGAATTTTATCCACCTTGTACTTACTAAATTCGGATTTCATCAAAAATGGATTCATCTTGTCATGACATGCATTACTACTTCCTCTTCCTCGGTTTTAGTCAACAATGAACCAGGAACTGAGTTTACCCCCTCTTGTGGTATTCGCCAAGGAGACCCGATGTCTCCATTTATATTTGTCTTATGTATGGAGTATTTGACTCGTACTCTTCAACACGAATCAAGCCTTACCCCCAATCATGTAGGAATCAGGCTAACTAAGAATGGGGCTGTTATTCCTTTTCTTAGCTTTGCTGATGATACAATAATCTTTGCAAATGCTACTATTCAAAATATGGAACATATTAAGACCATTCTACAGAAATTTACCCTTGTATCAGGCTTATCCATTAACTACCACAAAAGCTCTTTACAAACGTCAGCCAATATTGCACAACCAACCGCAATTTCTCTTGCCAGTATTCTTAACATTCAGATTACGTCTACCATGGAAAAATACCTTGGAATTCCTATCCTTAAAGGGAGGGTTCAAATTTCTATGTTCTCTGATGCTATTTTAAACCTCAAAAAACAACTTTCTCAATGGAAAGCAAATTCAATATCACAAGCAGGTAGGGTCGTTCTTATCCAATCTTGTCTCCTCAGTAAAGTCAACTATCTAATGCAAAGCTTTATGCTTCCTCAAGGTGTGCTCAAGCAAATTGACGCTGTGTGTAAATCTTTCTTTTGGAACAAATACACACCAAATCATCATCCCTTAATCAGTTGGGAGCGCATCTGCTCCTCCAAACAAAATGGAGGTCTGGGTCTCCGCTCAGCTGAAAATATCAATATATCTTTGCAAATGAAGTTACTTTGGAAAATTGTTACCCAACCTCAAAATATTTGGGTCCAAGTTATTACGGAAAAATACCTCAAAAATGATTCCTTATTTGATTATAATAAAAATAATTGCTCCTGGCAATTTGGTAGACTTCTAAACATCAGAAATACGTTTTCTAAAGGCATCCGGTGGCTTTTGGGAAATGGCGAAACTATTAAATTTTGGACGGATCCTTGGATTCCGGACATACAGCTATCAACGTTTATTAATAATTCTAATCCCAATACTCTCGTTTCCGATTTTATCCGCCCAGATAAAAACTGGGATATTCACATGCTACAACAAATATTACCATCACAGATAGTCAATATTATAGCAACAATTAGAATTCCCTATACGAATACAACAGACCGCCTCATCTGGCTGCCTGCAACAGATGGAAATTTCTCGGTCTTATCAACTATGTCTCTTTTAACGCCAATATCGGATCCTTTTAACTTTGATTTTGACTGGATTTGGAAATCTAAACTAACGCCAAAGATCAAAAACTTCTTCTGGAAATCTTGTGCAAATTGTCTTCCAACAACAGATAGAATTAATCGGTTCCATAACTCGGTTCCAACTTATGCTCACTTTGTGAAATGCAAGATGAAAACTTGAACCATCTCTTTTTTCATTGTCCGTTTACCAAGTCAATGATTATAAAATTGCAAAAATTGCTAAATTACAACTTCAAAATTATATCACATGGTCATTTCAACCAAAATATTCAACAAACTTTTCAAAATAATGATCATATAACATTCCTTGCTTTTCTTTGGTGGTTCATTTGGGCTCATAGAAATGCTAAGATTTTTGACCCTTCTCGAATCACTAAAAAGACGATTCCAGCAGAGTTAGCTTTCTCAGGTACTTTAGCTTGGGAAGGCTGTCAAAATACTAATACGAAAATCAAAAATAGACCAAAGAGAAAAAACAATATGAATTGGAAAAAACCGCCAACTCAATGGTCCAAATTAAATTTTGACGCTTCCAGACTGACAACTGGACCTACTCATGCTGGATTCATTCTTAGAGACCACAATGGTTTTATCACTTCTTTAGGCCGTCAACAACTTCCACCCATGACAATTGTTCAGGCTGAAGCGTCTAGCCTTCTCCACGCCCTTAGAAGCATTGACTGTTCTAATATTAACAATCTTATCATCGAAGGAGATAATTTGATTGTTATTAATTCTTTAAAACAAACTTGGAAAGTTCCTTGGGAAATACATTCTATTTTAGCTGACATTAGGAATATTCTATCTTCTATTACCTCGGTTATTTTTTATCATTGTTTCAGGGAATCAAACGCTGCTGCAGATTTCCTAGCAAGAAGACAAATCAATCTTCAAAGTATCAAAGCAGCTCTACCGCTTCATCCTACGTCCTTATTGCTTTCACATTTTTCTGTAACACAGTCAAGGTGTTTGTTGAGTCAACAACCCTTGTTGCTAGATTTTTAAAAAATCATCCGTCGTGATGATCTAGGTTATCCTTGTAACTAAAAGGTAGCCTTATTTTGGCTTGTTCGAGCTAGTAGCTCCGCAATCAAAAAATAAAATAAAATTGCAATTACATGCTTGCACTCTAATTGTCATTTTGCTTTTTATATGACTATTCCTTTAATTGTTTTACAAGGGTTGAACCCATATTTGATCCTTGTAAAACACATAAAATGATAGTTTTTTTATAACGAGAAATTCACAACATTAACGACGTAGACTCCTTGAATTCCGCATCCGCAAGATTTGGGGGTCAGGATGAGAGCAATCCAGACCTGGAATAGAATACGCTCGATAAGCTAGACCTAAGGAATATACGGTAATCCACCACAATAAACAAAAAAGGCCTAAAAACAACTAGCACTATGAGACTCGGACAAAAGCTTAAAACCAACTAGGCAAATTCAGAGACAAACCCCCACACAAAGTGCAAACTGTGTCAACCAAACAATAAAAGCGTTACAGACTCCACCAACACGCTGACTAGTTGTCAATCAACCCGATCTTCTCCCTCCATCTCTCTTCACTCCGCCAAATCAACTCAAATCCGTAACAGGTTGATAACAAGAAATTCACCTTCGATAATAAATCTCAAGGATGTGAGTCAGCCAAACGTAGACATGCCTAATTTAGTTATTTATACAACAATAAGAACACCATCCAATATAAACTACCCGAGCGAGGTTTACATGGCCTAGATGTACATATTGTTCTCGTTGAGAGGGTGATTTTTAATCGACAAAGGTCATCGATCACAAAGCCAAAGCAAAAGTTGATAACTAATTAATTAGGAAAATGTCTAACAACTAATTCTATGATCGCCGTCCAATATGAATGTTATTGAGCTCCAAATAGTAAGGTTTAATTCATTTGAGATATAATACGTGAGGAATAAGAACCGGTAGTAGTAGGGGCCTAGAAAAGTTTGGTTGATTCTTAAGACAAGCTTAAGTTTGCATTCTATTTAAAATTGCTATGCTTTCAAGTATTGCACTGCATATATTAATTAATGTAGTAGTTAGAACTTTAACATGAACAGTGATGCTCCATATGCAAAAGTCAAGATTTGTTAAATCTCCCCATACCATTTTTCTTAATACTAATGTTTCTTCGTACTCATTTTTAGTTGGAGCCTATAATTTCGATGGTCAATTTAATTATATGTGACACAAAACTTTGTCTATAGTCCATTGACCAACGAAAAGTCGGATGCGCGCTGTTGAAATGAAATAGTACTATGGCTATGGAAGTGGAAAAAACGTAAGAGAGAGTTTCAGTGGTAGAGTCAGAAAACCTTGGATGGGTCACTTTGAGAAATTAGGAAACAAGATGACTAATAAATTTTATTATTATTATTACAGAAAATCATAAGTTAATATATCCAATTTTTTAGCAAATAAAAGTATTTTCATTCGACCAAAAAATAAATAAAACTATTTTCATCCTACCAATTTTTTTCAGATTCCCGATCCTCCTACTAACCTTGTATTACGTTTACTAACTAAACTTAATTATGTAAGAAAAAAAATGTAGTCCCTATGAAAATAAATATTCGGAAAAGGTAAAATTTGTTCCAAACTAGTACACTCTACAAAAAGTTACTCCGTATTAGCTTTTCTTGGTCGAAACAAAAAGTTACTCCCTCCGTCCCATAATGTTTGTCCACTTTCTTTTTCCGTCGTCCCAAAATGTTTATCCACTTTGCTTTTATATCAATAACTTTCTTCCAATCTTATCCCTATTCAAACTCTAAATTTACCTCCATTATCCTACTTTTCTACATACTTTATCTCTTTTCAACTTTTCTCCCCTACAAATTTACAAAAGTACTCCTATTCAATCATATCTTCTACCCACTTTATTCTACTTTTCCATTTTCCAATACCACTTTATACCTTTCATTAAAAACCGCAAAAAACGTCCTTTTGGACCAACATTATGGGACGGAGGGAGTATTAGCTGGGCATGAGCTAACGGATAATTTTTAATACAAATAAAAATCAAACCTCAAAGATCTACGAAATGGCAATCATGTTCAAATGAAATAAACAATCAATCACATAAAAACTTCGACCAAAAAAATCAATCACATAAAAATCAATAATAATTCGAGGAAGAATAGATAAAGTAATCACATTTTTATTAATAAAATAAAAAATAAGATAAAAACTTATGTACAGGTTGAAAATTAGGCTCTAATTCATTTAAGTTAGAATTATTGTATAATACCAACTAGGCAAATTAGTAGTTATGTGTTACATGTGAAGATATATATAAAATATGCTTTAATTAGGAGGGTAGAAGAGGTATTGGACCACACAGGACCCTCCCCAGCTCTGTTTTTATTGACTTTTACCTTTATTGATCGACTTGAAAAGTATATAGTTTGAATTAAGCTCATGCACACGAAAATCTCTCTCTCTCTCCACATATATATAATATCTTGTAGATAAATCCAATGTTATTGTTTTTGACAAAGAAGGCATAAAACACTCAAACATCTTTCTAGCCAAAGATATAGGATTGGTTTCGACTGTCAACAGACCGAGTGGAAAACAATAATCAAAAGCAATAATATGTAAGATAAATCAAATGAAATAACAATACGAATAAATAAAATTGTTTATCTCTTTTTATTATAAATAATCAATGAATTACAATCAATTGCTTTAGATCTCGGATCCGGAGTCCTTTGGGTCGACACTCAGAAACCTAACGGACGACAGCGGTCCTCTGTGCTGATCTTAGCTATGTGGGTTATTAACTATAAACGGTATAGAAAATATAGTTCTAGGTCATGGCCTGATTTATTGGTGTATATCTCTAGTTGAGACAACTAATATTATATAGTTACAAATCAAAATAAGAGCAGAGAATAACCATCTTATAAAATAGGCATTAGAATAACTTCTCCCTTTAAATAGGTCCTTTTGGCATGTTCTTATTGAATGATAGCTCTTCAAGTTTGAGAAAAACGGGTAAAAGTTGGTTTACCAATATTTGGAAATCTCGGGATCTTGTTGGTAATGCAAAATTGTATGTTGTCGCTTTCTATGAAAGCTTTATTTTAGAGCTTTCAGTGAGCAATTTCCAACAAACCTTTTAATTTCGTCAAAGCTTTTGGTGAAAGCTTTCTAACGTCGGTTTCCCATGACTATTGTCTATGATGATGGTCTTGGAAATGTTATCTATCACTAAGATTCTCACGAGCTAGGCTTGGATCAAGAGGAAACAAGCTCAAAGATTTAGGGTCCAACAGTTATTTCTGATTTTAATCTATATGTTAGGCATGTCAATCGGGTCAGTCGGGTGGTTGTGGGTCTGGTAGTTTTGGGTTTGGGTTGTGACCGGGTTGTTTTGGATTTTGGTTGAGTTCAGGTTTGCATCAATGGGTTATGGATTATACCTAGTAACCGCACGAGTTCGGGGATTGACCAACAAGTCAAGAACGTCATTTTTAAAAATTCATTCAATAATAAATATATAAAGTTTAAAAAAAATTGAAGGTTTGGAGAAATTTTATATGGAACAAATAGTTTCTAAAAAATAGTTAGTCTTCTTTGATCAAATTAGTTTGTTGAACGAATGGGACAACTTTGCAATAATAAACCATATCACTATATCAAGTTTTCCCTTCCCTACAACAAGACATTAAGTAAGTGTGATTCTTTGTTGGTATAAAGAATCATGCATTTTGTCATCCATACATTATGTTGAATGCCATTACATATGCCTTACATACATTGTGTATAGAAAAGATATATTCACACTCTTCCTCTAGGATGCTAGCAAAGGTGGAGAGGTTGGAGAAAGTGGACTGATTTAGGTTTGTTTTTGCAGAAAGTTGGATTCAGCTTTGGGCCCGTTAAAAATTGGACGACCAATTAGTCAATTACCTACCAATCTGTCATTTCATTAAATGAGAGGGCATTCTAAAATAAGTTTTCCGCCTTATAAATTTCTCGACCTGTCGAGTTTGAATCGACCCTAACCCAAAATCTTTTGGGTTTCTCAAGGTGGCCTAAATTAGGTTTCGTGTTCAAATTTCCAAGTTGAAACCCTAAAACTTCCTAACAGGTCGGGTCAGGTTGGGTTAGCTTTTGACAGGTCTATTTATGTATAAAAATAATTTTTGTATGTGTGGAATCTACAATAAAATTTTAAATAATAAAACATTGATCAGTTAAATTTCAACCAATTTGATTGATTTAATAAAGGGTATCGTTTAATTGTAGCTTTTAGTATATACTACTAGAGTTGTCAAAACCTGAGAACTGATCCGAACTGATCGAGAAAGTTTAACGGTTTTAGTTTAATATTTTATTAATTCACAATATTTTTTGCTAGAAAATAACAACTGTAATACATAAATAAAAACTAAAAGAATTTAAAATTTAAAAACATAAAAATATCGTTCATCACAAAAAAATGATTATAACCCTTAAATGTGGTAGTTCAATTTTTATAAACCAAAAGGTTATTTTAATATGTTAAAAGTTCAATTACGTGTACTAGAAGTTCAATTTTATAGTTTGTACGGGTTCAATTTTTTGTACAATAAGTTCACTTTTTTCCTATTGTTAGTTCATTTCTTTTACTATAAGTTCAATTTGTATATTATTCGATTTTTTTTAAAATGAAAATAAATCAGAAATAGTTTTAAAAAGAAATTGATTGTTTTTATAAAAATGAAAAATAATATGGATCATCCATTACAAGGTAAGGAGGTATATCCAATGGATGAGGCTACTCCTCACAGTATGGGGTTGTCCTTACCACAAGGACTTTCCTCACCGGAACATACCTTATATTTTAACTACTATAATAAATTTTATAACAAAAACAAAATTTTATTACTTATTCATAAAATTATATTAATAATCACCAAAAATCAAGTTCTTAATTCGTTTGGCCGATCCAAAGTTGCACAATAATATCTGTCAGTTAAGACCCAACCCGACTTGACCTGTGACCCGAATGACCCGAAGCCGCATTCAACCCGTCTCGAAAAGACCGAACTCAAACTCATCCGAACCAACCCGTTTAATAGATCTATATATTACTGTTATTTAATCTTGATTATCACTACTACAATTACGACCTATTAGGGCGGCTTCTTGCGGCGGTTGACTCTATGGCTGCGGTCTTGTGTGGCGATCATACTATAAGGGCGGTTTGGGAAGCAGTCGTGGCGGTTTTCAAAATAACAGTGCAATAGTGGCGGTTTTATGTGGCGGCTTATAAAATTACAAAGCTAAGGTGGCGGTTTTCACAATTTTTAGTAATTGGCGGGCTCGCGCGCGAGGATATGTGGGCGGGTTTTCGTAATTTTCACAAATTTCCCACTTTTCCCATCTGAACACCAAGGCTCTGCTGGTTCCTCGTTCCTCTTCAATCTCTCGTTCCCCCCACCGCTACCCTTCCCCCCACCGGCGAGCCGCCCGACGACCGCTCGTTCCTCCACACCGCGCGTTCCCCTCGTTCGACCGCTCGACTCGCACTTGCAGCCCGACGACCACAGACCGCTCGACTCGCACTCGCCTCTGCTGGTTCCTCTGCTCCGGATCTGCAGCGGCGACCACCGACCCTCACCCACCGGATCTGCTGGTTCCTCTGCTCCGGACTCGCACTCGCCTCTGCTTGTTCGCTCGTTAGGGTTACTTCTCCGCTCCAAGTAAGTCACCTCTCTTGCGTTTTTCTAATCGATTCATGTACGACAAGTTCGATAACACTTACCAGGTAGTTTCTGAGTGTGGTAAGAGTATGCAATCATGCGAGTAAATCGTCCAATTTCGTTTTCGTTCTCAATTGCCGGATCTAGGACTCAGCGTTGGGGTTTTGTATTTCTGGTGAAGTTTCTAGGGTTTTAAGCTTTTCCAAGTTGAAGAATGATATGATTGGACTTAGCAGTTAATCTATTACTAAACTTATGTGTTAGATTTCGTTCTCAATTCATTTGGAATGTATTTGCACTTGTCTGTTTCGAACCTGGTGTCTGAACTTATGTGTTTGCTGTAAATGCTCTTTGCTTATCTGGTGAGTTCTTATTATATGACATCGAGGATTGTGAGTTAGGCAATGGTTAGATTTTCTTAGAATAGCTGCTATGGTGGAGCAAAATTATTATAATAGGAAATAGGACATTCTGCTGTGGTGGGCTCGTTAGGGTTTTTCTAATCGATTGCTTGATGCGCGCAGGAGGCGTGGATTCTCGACATTGGTGCTCGTTAGGGTTTTTCTCCGCTCAAACATTCAGGTATCAGTCTGCATTGATTCTTGACATTGTTGTTGGATTTCTATGGTCACTGATGTCCTTGACCTGTTGTTTTCATACTGTTCGTGAAATATCTGTTGGGTGATTGTTGTATTATGATGATTAACAATAGTTTTGTTCTATTAAGAATAGTTTTGCTCTAATAGTTTTGCTTAACAATAGTTCTGTGTGTAGTGAGTTACAATTTTGGCTGATATGTGATTGGTTTCTGTGTGTAGTAACCTGAATATAATTTTATAGCTTTCTGAATCGTACATGTTTTCTGATTTTGGAAATTGTTTGTGATAATTGCATGATGGCTATTCATTTATTTTTAGGAATGGATAAAGGTAATTTGAAGTGGTGGATGTTTCCTAGATGGACTAAGGATTATGCAAAAGGCCTAGATGAGTATATCGAACATGCTTTTTTAAGTGAAGCACAAGGAAATGAAATTTGTTGTCCTTGTAAGATATGTTGTCGTCGAAATTGGTTAACTGTAGACCTGGTGAAAGATCATATGATTGCAAAGGGTTTTCACCGCATACCAGAGGATGAAGATCGAATAGAGGATCCTAGGGTTGTAAATGATGATAATGCCTATACTTTTGATCAGAATATGGATGATCTGTTACATGATACTTTTAGAAATGGTCCGAACGAAGATGCTAAGATTTTTTATAAGTTAGTAAAAGAAGGTGAAGAGGAGTTGTATCCTGGTTGCAAGAACTTCTCAAAGCTATCTTTCATAATTTAGTTGTTTGTTTATAAACGAGACCATAAGCTGAGCAATAGTGCATTCACTGATTTGCTAAAAATGTTAAAAGCCATGCAACCAGATGCTAGATTACCTAGTTCTTTTAATGAAGCCAAGAATGTGCTCAAGCTCTTAGGTCTTGATTATGTGAAGATAGATTCATGTCCTAATGACTGCATGTTATATTGGGAAGAGAGTGCTAAAGAGACGTCATGTCGTACTTGTAAAACTTCCCGGTGGAAATCAGATGAGATAGATGATGAAACTGGCAAGGTTCATCGAATTTCAGCAAAAGTTCTTAGATATTTTCCCATCAAACCTAGGTTGCAACGGCTGTTCATGTCTCCTAAGACAGCTCGTCACATGTTATGGCATGAAACTGGACGCCCAAAGGATGGGCACTTAAGACATCCAGCTGATGGAAAAGATTGGCAGAACTTTGATCTGTTATACCCGTCATTTTCAGGAGATCCTCGCAATGTCAGATTGGGCTTATCTAGTGATGGATTTAACCCATTTAATTCAATGAGTATTGTGCATAGCACATGGCCAGTGATACTAAGCACATACAACTTACCCCCATGGATTTCCATGAAATCAGAATATCTAATGTTAGCTTTACTGATCCCGGGACCTTCTTCCCCTGGCAACAACATAGATGTATACCTGCAACCGTTGGTAAAGGATTTAAAAGAGCAATGGGAGGTTGGAATAGACACATATGATGCTTCTAGAAATGAAATGTTCAAAATGCATGCAGCCTTGTTATTTACTATAAGTGATTTCCCAGGTTTGGCAATGTTATCTGGCTGGAGCACAAAAGGATCCTTGGCATGTCCTGTTTGTCACTATGAGAATCGTTCACAATATTTGAAGCATAGTAGAAAGATGTGCTACACAAAGCACCGCAGATTTCTGAGAGCGAATCACCCATATCGCCGTAATAGGAGGAATTTTGATGGTCAGATTGATACAGAATCAGCTCCAGTCCGCTTGTCAGGAACTGAAACGTTGGAGTTGTTGGATGGATTTAAAAATGAGTTTGGAAAGACAAAATTGAAAAAGAAGATCAGCAAGAGGAGGAAAGGGGAGAATGTTGAGAAAATAGAGGAAATTTGTCCATGGAAAAAGAAGTCGATTTTGTTCAATTTACCTTACTGGATGCATATTAACTGTCGTCATTGCCTCGATGTCATGCATATAGAGAAGAACTTTTGTGATAATATTATCGGGACATTACTAGATATTTCAGGGAAGACAAAGGATCATCTGAAAGCGCGATTGGATCTCCAAGACCTTAATTTGATGCAAGAACTTCAGCCAAAATCAGTCAATGATGGTGAACACATGGAACTTGCTAAGGCTCGTTTTTGGATGACAGTACCTGAGAGAGTCCGATTCTGCTCTATAATTAAGAATGCCAAGTTACCTCAAGTGTGTGATTCCAACATTGCACGTTGTGTTAATCTCCAACAAAGAAAAATTATAGGGTATAAAAGTCATGATGCCCACTTTCTGATGCACTATTTACTTCCTATTGTTGTCAGCCAAACATTGCGCAAGGATGTTGCAGCTCCACTCATAAGGTTATGTGCTTTTTTCAAGGCAGTTTGTGGTAGAGTTATTGACCCAGATGAACTGGATTATCTACAGGATGAGATTGCTGAAGTTCTTTGTGAATTTGAAATGATTTTTCCTCCCACCTTTTTTGACATTATGGTGCATTTGCCTATCCACTTAGTTGAAGAGATCAGACTTGGAGGTCCTGTTGCTTCTAGATGGATGTATCCGATAGAAAGATATCTTAGAAAGCTAAAGTCTTTTGTTCGAAATAAGGGTAGGCCTGAAGGATCAATGGCTGAAGCGTATTTAGTAGAAGAATGTATTACCTTTTGTGCTCGATATTTACATCAGGGGTCCACGAGTGGAGATCAGCCAATTGGTGAGGATACAGATCCTCAAATTATTTTTTCAAAGATAGGTCATCCAATAATGGGCAGAGAGAAGAGAAGAAAGAAAGAACATTACAATATTGATCTTATAAAGTGGGGTCAAGCACATCGGTATGTGCTATTCAATTGCGACAACGAAGAAGTTGAAAAATACATTAGGTGACGTACTTGCTGTTATTTTATTTTGCAAATTAGTGAAACTGTTGTTTGTATGTTGTTGAGGAGGGAATACGTTTTTTCTGATTTTTGTTTGTATTTTGGTACAGTGAACATGAAGCGTTTGTTAGTACCAGAAATAAAAGGAGATGGGATAGTTACCAAAGCCATAGTAATGCTTTCATAGATTGGTTTAAGGAGAGAGTTGAGTTTCAGCTGGCTCAAGGTGAACAAGTGGCTGATTTGATTAAGTTATTAGCTGCTGGACCTTCGTTTATTGTTAAAAGATATAGTGGGTACTCAATAAATGGCTACAAATTTCACACTATGAAGCGTGATAGAAATGGTATGACTGACAATAGTGGAGTTACATTGTCAGCCTTAACACCAAGCTTTGCTAGTACAAAAGATCAACACCCTATTGTGGGAGATGTCGTCTACTATGGTTCAATTGAAGATATCGTTGAGCTATTCTATGGAGATAAATTTAGTGTCATCTTATTTCAATGTAATTGGTTTCAATCTGAGCAAGATTCTCATGGACTTGTTCGAATCAATCGAAAGAAGCAGATTTCTCAACATGATCCATTTATACTGGCATCTCAAGCATCTCAAGTTTTTATGTTCAAGACCTAGAAGCTGCTGATTTGTATTATGTTGTAAGAGATCTTCCAAGAGAGTATTTTGAGTATGAGGATAACAATATTGATGAAGTTGCTGATAAGTATTGGAGGGAACCTCATTGGTCTCATCGAAGTAGGTCTGACAATCCAGATGGTGATGTAGAGATTAGTCGTACAAGAGAGGATGTACAAGCAACAATAGTTGATTTGTCAGGAAATGTAGTAGATGGTTTTAGCTAACTAGTTGCTCTATATTATTATGTGATTTGCTGATTTCTACATGTAAACTTCTCCTTATAATGTAAAACTCTATGTTCTGGTTTTCTACATGTAAGCTTCTCATTATAGTGTAAAACTTAAGTTCTATTTTTTTTAATATTATTATGTGGATTTGTTGATTTGCTGATTTTTACAAATGAGCATGTAAAACTCTAAGTTCTTGTTTTCTTATAATATAACTAATTTGCAGTCTGACCTATTTTGTATATTTTTTGTTGTAATAGATGGGGCACCAGCAGAATTCCTCTACACAAAGTGAGAGCATGAACGCATACGAATTGGATAGGATGAAAAGACTACAAGCCAATGATGCTGTAATGAAATCTAAGGGTTTTAATAAAAATGTGTTCAGCAAGTCTTTGC
The DNA here is from genome assembly GCA_963924305.1 of Polygonum maritimum. NCBI lineage: Eukaryota > Viridiplantae > Streptophyta > Magnoliopsida > Caryophyllales > Polygonaceae > Polygonum > Polygonum maritimum. The sequence goes on from OZ002728.1 coordinate 14,343,405, forward strand.
AAGCAAAGGCTAACAGAGTTTCAGCCAATATTGTTCCTGGAGTGTCTGGTTTAAAAAAGTCTGGTGGCTCACAAATTGAGGTACTTTGGTTTATTCTGCACTTGATTTTAATTATAAGAATGTTCAGCCTCTTTCAGCCTTTTTTATTCTTTGAACTTATTTTTATTTAAGACCAAAAATCTTCTTACCATTTCCTTTCTTTATACGGACTCCAAGCCAGATTTAACTCTGCATTTTTCTTCATTCATTAATATAGACTATAGTGGTCCTGTATATACATTAATTAGAAGCTTTGATGCTGCTATGTTTGGAATTTGTTATAGTACAAAGTTTTGAGGGAACTAATTATTAGAATACATTTAGTTCATTAATATAGTGGTCCTGTATATACATTAATTAGAAACTCATTTATCACTTGCATGAACTGTTGAAAATATTAATCTCATGATTGTTCTAGCTGTGATGTAATAAAAGTCAGGACTGGATTATTGTTCTAGAAAATTAAATAATTGATGTTGTCAATAGCTCTCAACTGTAAGAAGTTGTAAACTTTGTGAACACTTGTTAGTTCTCATGTAAATTACTTCCAATTATATAAACATAGTGGTTGTAGCATGGTGGAATATTTGTTTGCAGGTTTCCTAGAATATTGAATTGGACCTTTCTTTTTTCTTAAGAAAATTAATAACTCTGATGCATAGCTTCTTTGAAACCTGTATGATCTAGAATTCAGCTTAATGATCTAGAATTCAGTTTTTATGTACGTGTAAGCATAAAGCATATATGCTGTTGATTTTGGTCCATTTTTATTTATGTCATAATCATGTGCAAATCCTAACTTTTTTCTTGCATATCTGTGTAGGCTCATTTGGCTCCTAGTGGCTCTCAAAAAATCCCCACTGTAAGTTTCCATGAATGCCTAATGCAAATTCCTCCTAGTCGCCTGCATGTGTCTGAACAGAAATGAATGATACTGGTTTTCGTTTTTACTAAATGTTACTGTTTAATCATGTGTGAAGGCTCCGAAGGATATGAATTGTTCAAGAGGTAATGGTGTAGATGAAGCACCTACCCAAACTTTATCCATGGTAGAGTTTCGAAAGTTGAGAACCAAAGAGCGACAACTGAGAACAACGATGACTAGGACCAATCAAGAAATAGAAAAACGAGCAAAGTTGGCACTTCACAAAGAAAGTGAAGTGACTGAGCCATCTCAGCATGTTCAAAAGGATCAACAACCAGTACAAAATGCATCCCAACAACAAACTGGTCAAAAAAGACAAAACCAATCATCTCAGAGAAGCTATTGTGCTCCAGGGAGCGTGAGCCGATACTTAAACATGAAGAAAAGGAAATGTTTGAGTGATCAAAATATCAATAACATTTGCGATATACCAGAACCAATACATGACTCAAATTTATTGGATGATGAGACGATGCTTTCAGAAGGTGATGAAAACTTAGCTGATATTGCAACTGATGAAGTAAACATGTCGGATGGGAATGAAAATACAGGTAATCAGTTATACTTTTTTGTTTTGAATGGAAATTATGTGCCTATATACTGATTGATATTGGTTGATGAAAACATAGTTGATATTTCCATATGTTTGGAGCCTATATTGTTGATGTTTGGAACATATTGAACACTTTGCTGATTGTTCAATGTTTTTGAACTTGTATACTATATTAGTTGCAGAGAAACAAAAGAAGCATCGAGGGAAGACTATTTTGGCAGATATATATGCACGTACTACAGAAGAACGTGAAGCTGTTGTTCTAAATGATCTACACCAAGTGATCGGGCCTACAAGTCAATCAGCACGAAAGTTTGGTAGCTTCTTGGGAACTGTAGCAAGAAATCACCAGCTTGCACCATTGAATATTTTAAACTGGCCAAATATGCCTTCAAAGGATAAAATATGGGAGTTTGTTCATGTAATTAAGTTGTAGAACTACCATAGTTTTGGGAGTTAATTTCATATATTTGAACTGACTTTGTGGGTTTTTTTCTAAATACTGCAGACAAAATATATTGTCCCCGAAGTAGGAAAGGAAACAGTGCTATCAAGTATTGGTTCAAAGTGGCGGAATCACAAAGCAGATGTGAAAAAGTATTATTTCTCTGAAGAAAAAACAATGGAAGAAATGTTGGCTAATAGGCCTAAGGACATCCCAGAGCCTCAATTTAAGGATCTTCTTGAGTACTGGAATTCAGATGAGTCTAAGGTATATGACTGCATATTCCTATAATTATGAATTGATAAATTTAGGTATACTAACTTTGCAAAGATATATAGGAAGAGAGTAAGAAAAACAAAGAAAATCGAGAAAAGCAAACTGACATGCATACTTTGGGACCGAAATCGCTTGCTGTTTTGCGTCACGAGATGGTAAATAATGTAAATTTGTGTAATCTGATTATAATTATTCTAGTTAAATTATTACAAACTTTTCTTTATTTTTTCGGTGTAGCAACAAAATGACCCGGATAAGAGATGTCCGATGCAAGCAGAGGTGTACACGGTATCCAGAACAAGGACTAGTGGACGGAAATACGTGACAAAAAATGATGAGGCACTTCAAAATATTGTGAGAAAATTATTTACAGTCTTTAATATTGATTTGTAGCATATTTTCGTTGTAGAATTTTTGTGATGTTATAAGATATATATTATGTTTTGTGGACTTCTCTTATTAGGAGAAAATGAAAGTGATGTTGTCCTCGAATGATCGAAGTCCAAACGCCGATCCTTATTATGATGTCATTACCAAGGAGGAGCATAGTGGACGCTTAAGGATGTATGGACATGGAGTGACAAAGTCTAGTCTGAAAAACAGAGACCCTAAAAACCCATTCATACTTCCCCAAGTTTTCTTGGAACCTATCTCTCAACAGCTTGAACAAAAGGTAGAAGAAATTAGCAAAAAACAAGAAGCAAGGTTTGAGCAAAAGCTTTCTACATTGTTATCAAAGTTAAGAGAAGCTAATCCCGGAGTTGATCTTGTTATCCCTGATCTTACAATTGAAGGAGATGAACCTGATTCCCAAAACTAATCAGGTATACATGCTATCTAATTGTTTCCGGGCTATATACTAATGTTTTTGATATTGAGGGAAACAAGTAAAATACAGGAGTCCTCTTTCTAGCTGAGATAGATGCAGATTGGAAAATGCATGATCTTGAATCGATCTGTGTATTAATGCTGGAATTCTAGGGAAGAGAAAGATTTAAATGCAAGAAATAGGCTCATAGGTTTTTGGGCATTTTGTAATATTTAAAATGCTGAAATTTTGGGGAAGAGAAAGATTTAAACACAAGAAATAGGCTCATAGGTTTTTGGGCATTTTGATGTATAATTAAAATGCTGAAATTTTGGGGAAGAGATTATAATCAGAATGCAAGAAATATATCTATCTGGTTGACTGTGTATTAATGTTTGTATGTATTTTTTTTATGTGTAGATAACTCAGGAGTGATTGTCAAGCCCAAGGGTGAGATGAAAGGTAAATTCAACAACTTATATTTCTTTCTTGTATTTGGTGTCCTCTGGGTAGTTGCATTTGTTTTATAAATTCCACTACTCTGCTCTCTATTACCCTTATTTATTCAATACTTGACCATCTTCATTGGTCTGTCTTTTTTTCTCAAGCTTTTCCTGTGATTTGCCTTTATCATGTGGCAAATATAGCTTATTGTAGTTTAAACTAGAAGCAAATACTTGAACTGATCATGTGGCATATTAATATCATGTTGACATTATATCAAAGCTTTTCCTGTGATTTGCTCATAGTTTAAATTATTGGCGAATGAGCCTTGACCTTTGAGTTGCTAATGTCGTAGCATTTTGCCTATTGAATTGGTCGATCTGTCTGTTCTTGATTAGTGTAGGGCAATAATAATCTCGGTCAAGCTTAAGTACTGATGAAACTGCATGTGCTTCATGTATGATTTACGATTATTTAGTTTTGTGCTCTTGGAATGCTTAACTTGAACCTGTATATGTGCTAAATGTAGGATTATGAATCTGAAATCTGTTAGCTGGACATTATTGGTGATTTTGCTGGAAATATTGCATTATCTATTAACTAGACATTATTGAATTCAAGCAATATTGATGATTTTGCTAGAAATATTGCATTATCTATTGGACTTCATGGAGATATTTCTTGATAGCTGCATAAGTTTTTTGTTTCATTTTATTTTGCAGGTACATGAGTAGGATATAATGATGACGACTGATTATTAGGACCTATGTATGCGTATGAGCAAGCATTTTGTGGCAAGTTCTTTTGTCGAACTCATTAAAACTTGCTGTTTTTGTATGGATTATTGCTCTGCGTTTTAGCTTTTGTGATACATTAATTGGGACCAGCCTGCACATGGATATATATGTATGTGTGCTAGCTTTTGGTGAATTCTTGTAAAACAAAATTTATATATAATTAATCATGTTTTACTTTGATATGCATGTGTTGGAATTTTTTGCTATAATGTCAACATGATATTAATATGCTATAATATATATAAACAGGGATTTATAGAATATATAGCAGTCAATATAATATAAAACCGCCACCATAGCCAATAATTTTTATATCGGGCAATAAAATAAAAACTGCTGCAATAGAATATAAGAACCGCCGCAAAAAAATGAAAACCGCTGCTCAAAACAAGAAAAACCGCCGCCAAAAATATGAAAACCGCCACAGAAAATAAAAAAACCGCTGCTATAGTATAGGAACCGCCGCAATTGATCCAAAAACCGCAGTATTAGATAGGGTAAAAATCGGTTTTCTTATACCTTATAGTGGCGGTTATTATATCTATTGCGGCGGTTTAGGGTTTCAATAGGGTACCGCTGCCTTATCTTAGAAAACCGCCGCTATAGACCTAAGGCAGCGGGGGCAGATGCGGCGTTGATAACCGCCGTCTTAGGTTTTTAGTGGCGGTTCTCAGCTTTGTGGTGGCGGTTCTAACCGCCAGTAAAAGCTTAAATTGTAGTAATGTTGAACCACATCACCGACTTTTATTACAAGTAGAGCCACTATTCGTGAATTTGAAAAGCCATCTTATTTGGCATAGGAGAAATAAATTACCATTATTAATAGAAGGACAAATAATCTATCTTACATGACAAGAATTTTGCTATATTATGCACACACGTCTCGGTGCATGCAGATGCTCCGAGATGCACATCGACACCCTGCACGTAGTCACGTAGACGAACATGATACTGTATCTCGTATGGTATTATGCTCACTGGCGGAACTAGCCTATGCCTAGTGGGGGCATTGGGATTTTGCTTTTTTTTTTTAAAAAAATAAATTATATTTGGAAAAACGTGTAAAGGTAATATGGCATGTGTTGCTACTTGCTACGGGAGTTGCATTCAATCGTAAAGCATGAGGCAACTATAATTTTTATTGATTAAATTTACTTGAAATCATGCTTTAGATTTGTGAAAAGTTAGTGTTCAACCGAAAAAAACATCTGTGAAAAGTTAGAGATGATACATTCTTATTTCCTATATACAATAACACATGATGATTGATAGTGTTTGTTTGTGATAAGTGGTTCCATCTGCCGAACCTATTAATGTTAAAAAACTTATAGGGTTAGTCATATGCTTTGTGTTGTCTAGACTTTGAATTTCCAAAATGGAAAGTTTTAGTTCGGTTTGTTTCAGGATATACGAAGAAACTTTTTCAACTATTCGGAGTTCACATAATGTAGAGTTCTAGCTCTAATCTCAATCCTGATCTATCATGTGTTCTGAGTGTGTTTAGTGTTGATCCGCCTAGAATAGAAAATCCGTGTAGTGTCGAGGTTGTTGTTGAACTTGAGGATTTGCTTGCTAATACATGATTAAGGAGAAATATACTTGATTATGATGTGAAAGGTACAAAAAGGGTCAGACGAGTCTATTTGCAAAAGAGGCCTTGTTAACCTATAAATCATGTCTTTCCTGTGATTTTATTTGGATCTCAAAACCGTAGATTTGTTCCCTATTGGTTCAATGATCACAACTCTTTGTTAGAATATAGTATATCAAAAGATGTTGCATTCTTCTTACCTTGTTATCTCTTCAAAACCGATAATGTAATTTCAGTACTTTGTATATTTAGCCCCCTCTGGGATCAATTCCTGGTTCCGCCATTTATGCTTCTAGAAAGTTTGAACAACAGTAAAAAAAGCGGTGATCGGTGTCAAGTCGTCAAATTCAGCGCACCAAACTTGGAAGAAAACGTGTTAACAATGTCAAAAAAGAAGGGTACATTACGTAACTAATTATTGGCAAGGCAAGAAAACCGAACCATTTGACTAGGTGGAGTTGTTTTTAAGTTGACTAATTACACCACCAATTACATAATTTATCAATGTCATTCGAGCGTACATTAAATTTTACGCGTACGTCCTGGGGAGTGAAAATGTTGAACAAATTATTCCATTACTTTGGATTAACATCCAACCAGTGTTGGATAAATGTATAAATTATTTTCGATTTTGAATAAATTTGTCAAAAAAAATAAATAGATATAAAATCTTATCATATTTTATTTAATTAATTTTTTATAATATTCATTTTGATGATATATTATTTCTTGAATAACTATTTTATCGATAAGTTATTTTTCTAATTTATAGTTATTTTGGAAAAAATCCAAATTAAAATCATATGCATATAAGTAGTTTATGTACAATTAAACTTTAACTAAAAAACTATTTCAACTATATTTCAACCAATCAAAATGATTTAAAAAATGGTGACGTGGTTTAATTTGGAGTTGACATGTATTATTTTAGACTAGTATTGTTTTACCCTTTGATTTTGTATATAGGTAGTTATATCTTTTTTATTTTTAAAGATAGTATTTGAATTATATATTCTTTCATATTTGATATACATCTGTTGTCTATAATCAATTTTCGATCAATCTAAATATTTTATTAAAAATTAGTGATGTGATTTAATATAAAATCGATTTTTTTTGGAAACACCCATAATTTTTTGGTCGAATTTGGAAACACCCATAATTAAGTTCGGATCCGAACAGTATATGCATTTGACTTGACCAAATAAGAAAGTATGAATTCAGACTTTTGCCATTTGACTTCTTTTAAACCGCATTACATTCAGAAACAAAAAAAAAGACAAAATTAGTTTTATTTCACTTTTCAATAAACAAATAATATAAATACTAACAAGTAACGAGCAAAATGGCTCGAGTTAGTCCAATCTTACGACGAATTTATATGATCGTACTGTTTGCACGATTCCAAAGGTATGTTGACTGTCGACATAGACCGATGGGATCCAGCACCGGGCTGAACCCGGTTCACATGACCCCGAGTCACCCGAGACCTTGACGTTCTCTTTGGACTGAGACCCGGTCTAGCCGAGCCTTAATCGGTGTCTATCTAGCACTTTCTGTATTTAGTAGTTTACTTTATATAGTACTTTCCTTTTATAGTAGTTTTATTTCTATTTCGGGTTAGGCCCATTTGTGTATATTTGGGTCGGCCCATATGCTTATTGGTTTTCTATTTAAGTTGAACTCTTATTGTAATTTCATAACGTTTGGCATATTGAAGTTTGAGTTGAGAGTTTTCTCCTTGTATGCCTTGTGTCATTCCATCTTGTTTTCAATTCAATTTCCATTTTCAATTCTCAATTAATTTGTCGTCCTTTACTTTCAATTTTACCGTCAAGTTCATACTCGACATTGTTGGCTTGCCTACGCCTATCTCTAGGCTCGTTCATCGAGTCATCCCGAGAGCGGTTCGAAGAGATCCCGGAGTCGTGACCCGAACCCTGTCGGTTCACATCAACTAGAATCAGAGCCCAACTCCCATTCCGCTCATACCTAGACCGCCACCGGCCCCACAACACCGCCACCACAGATCCATCGTCAACCTTCACCCTCCCCATCGCCGGAACTGCGAACTGATCTCCACCACCAGCAAGGCAGATCTGTCTTCGCTCGCACAAACTGCGAGCCGACGCCAAACAATCTTTCCCAAATCTATGCTCGTTTATCGAGTCATCTCGAGCGCGGTTTGGAGAGATCCCGGGAGTCGTGGCCCGACCCCTGTCGGTTCATATCAACGAACCTGAATGCAACATGGCTCGGTTTTTTTTAAACGAGCTCTCATTATTTTTTTTCTCTCAACAAAGAATTGCTTGACTTTTGTAGTTTACTTTATACCAGTTGATGTGAACCGACAAGGGTCGCGTCACGACTCCGGGATCTCTCTGAACCGCTCTCGGGATGACTCAATGAACGAGCCTAGGGATAGGCGTTGGCAAGCCAACAATGCCGAGTATGAACTCGACGGTAAAAATTGAAAGTAAAGGACGACAAATTAATTGAGAATTGAAATGGAAATTGAATTGAAAACGAGATGGAATGACGCAGGGCATACAAGGAGTAAACTCTCAACTTAAACTTCAATATGCCAAACGTAATGAAATTAAAATAAGAGTTCAACTTAAATAGAAAACCAATAAGCATATGGGCCGACCCAAATACACACAAATGGGCCTAACCCGAAATAGAAATAAAACTACTATAAAAGGAAAGTAGTATATAAAGTAAACTACTAAATACAGAAAGTGCTAGATAGACACCGATTAAGGCTCGGCTAGGTCGGGTCTCAGTCCAAGGAGAACGTCAAGGTCTTGGGTGACTCGGGGTCAAGTGAACCGGGTTCAGCCCGGGGTTGGATCCCATCATAGACGGTCACAAGGGATTTATAAGTGGCTCATGCCCCTTTCGTCGAGTTTATTATTTGTATATATATGGAATTTTAGATTAAATATGAATATCTTTTAAATTAATTTATATTAATATGATATGAAAATCAATTAGGTTAGATGGTTTGTTGTTCAGTTTAGTTTAAACTCCACCAAGGTTCAATTCTTCAGAGCATTATTTTTCTTTCTTATTCACATCTAATTTAATGTATTTCTCCATAATTTTTTTTTCTATAAAATAGCCATTTATTACATAAATTAGATGTCGTACATAATATAATTTGTTTGATAAATAAGTAACAACTTTTTGCTATTTTAGAGTATTGAGTAACTAAATGTATTGACTATTCTTGAATCATTGGATATCATACACTACTCGTGCCCCCCTAATTTATTCTGCGTTCATCACTGACTGTCAAGGTTCGCAAAATGGGGTCATTCAACATTGGGTCTAAGGAATGATATGAAATGGGTTTAGAAGCTTGTCCTATCGGAAGTATGAGTGTTATTTTCTCCTTCGTCCTTATTTTATATATTAGGTACAATGTATCAATATCGATTAAGCACGCGAGGGGGAAGCATTGACATATTAGTTTAGTTAGTTAATTAAGACTACGTACAAAAATATTACAATGTAAACGAGAGGACTCAAAATGATCAAATAGGCCAATATCACCGTTTGAAGAACAAAGTGTTTACAAGTAAATCAAACTTATATTTTGTTATGAATGCATGATGAAAGCCATAATCTACATCATCTACTAATTACTCTCTTATACACATTTACAAGTTAACCTTCTTACATCTCCATTATTTGTATAAGTAGATGATTGAACATATACTATTTGTCTAATGTATGATTGGAGGTAAATTATACAAGGTGAATTATTCACCTTCTTCCCCTCCTTATTTCCATACTTATATCATGGAAATTTACCTAGGTTTTACCTCACTTTCTCTTATAAACGGAGGTCATCTACCATTGCAAAACTTGCACCAAAGTAGAGTAAGAAATACATCTCTCTCTCTCTCTCTCTCTCTCTCTCTCTCTCTCTCTCTCTCTCTCTCTCTCTCTCTCTCTCTCTCTCCTCCCTTCTAATGATCAAAGTTTTTCAAGGTTTATTTAAGTGTCTCTTTCAAGAAAATTAGAGTGCTCTTTATCTTAATCTTTTCATAACATATATTAATATATAAACTGAATATTTTTTTGGTTTTATGGTTAACCGAGATTACAAAAGTCATGAATCGAAACCGAACCAAGAAACCGTCAATATTCTTGGTTCGATTGACCAAATCAATAATTCAAATAATATAGGTTTGGTCAATCAATAAAAGTGTCGGGTTCTTGATTTCTGAATTCGGTTTTTTGGTTTTGGATTTTATGGACACCTCTAGTGGAAAGATGTCCAAAGTATTGAGAAAATAAGTCAACCGGAGGTTGATAGCCCAGCCCAGCCGGGCTGGGCCCAACCCGATTGGCCCAGTAATATTAATAATAAAAAATTATATATGTTTTTATTTAAAAATAACTATTATATTTATATATATAAATTTAAAAATTATTTTCAAACAATACCCATTTAAAATTTTAACTAATGATAAGGTTTTGAAAAAATCAAACATTGAAGGTGTTATATATATAATGCTAACAACTCCTCACTATTTTAAAATTTTTCAATGTGAGATTGCATTTGTAGGGTAAAAATGTGTATGAAGCGATACAAAAGCTTTCCACATTGGAGATTCTGAGAAATGGAGGAGGTGAGTGGTGTTATAAATACACATGCTATAAGAATATATTGTACGTCAGAGGGGGCTAAATATAATTTTTTTTTACCGACCTAATTTCCTAGTGTAAAATCTATAATCATTAGTACTTAAAATAAATTCAAAATTGCTTAACCTTAGTGTAAAATTAGTCATATGAGTAAACAAAATCAAACACGGTATATTAGGTTTCCGAATTTTTTTTACTGACCTAATTTCATGTAAAACTCAAACCATTTGAAAATTAGAAATCCCCAAGTCCATTCATAGTTTCATACATTTAATCATAAACTCAAATTGAGAGCATCATAACAATAAGAAATCCCCAAATCCATTTGAAAATCTAAAATCCCCAAATTATTTCGAAAATCCAAAATAATTGAGATTTCCTTAGAGCAATAAGAAATCCCAAACTGAGACCTTTAAAACAATAATGCACTCCAATTAAGACCTTTAGAACAATAGGAAATCCCCAAGTTGAGAAATTCCAAACTAGTTTAATGCACAAGAGCCCGAGAACATCAAGAAACAACAAGTCGAATAAGATATCCCCATACATTCAATAATAAAGGCCAATTGAGATTTCCTTACAAAACAAAAGGCAATTGAGATTAAGAACATCTAGAAACACCAGCAGCGAGCGAGCACCAGGCCAGTCCGCCGACGGAATTGGCGGCTTTCCTAGTGTTCGGCCCTTTCTTCTGCAGTTCAGTGCATCAAGAAACACCAGAACAATGTTAGTAAAACAATATGAGATAACCGAAACGACTGAGTTACCGAAGCTATGTTGGGCTGTCGAAAACGAAGGTTGAAAAGTAGAACGCTGTGGCACGGTATGGGAGCCGCTGCCTTAGAAGCGATTTCGCCCGGACCGGTGGTGCAAGTCCGCTTAGGCGTCGCCCCCCAAGGATCACACATCTCTCTCGATCGCGTGCACTCGCCAAGGAGAGATTGGAACCACTGGAATTGCTCAGAGAGGAGAAGAGGAGAGAAAGAGCTTGCGTTGGTGTGTTCTGAAGGGAGAAACTGGCGTCCAATTTATGGACTTAATTCCCCAGTCAGTTACGAAAATTTCAGAGAAAATCTCGGAATTAATTAAAACGTGGAGGGAATCAAGGAAACTGATTAAGATCAGTTGAAGATATCTTTTGACCATTTCAAAATCGAATTTAAAATTCAAAAAAGAAAATAAGAAGTTACGGATAAGCAATCGGTTTACTATCCGAGACTCCGAACGCCCAAAACGTTTATATAGTTCGTAAAATTCGGCCCCACCACACCGCGCACGTGCCACGATGCCCGAGACCGAGCCGGCCGGACGGCGGCGGCGGCGCGCGCGTGGGAGAGTCTCCTCCTCTACACAACTAACCATACACTAGAAAAGGGGTATATATAAAGTGCCCAACTTCCTTTATGAGTACCGATGTGGGATTGCCCAAAAATGCAAATTGGAATTTGAAAGGTCCCACACACTAGTACACAACATTTTCCAACAATCCCCCACAAATGTAGGGTACTGGTTTTAAAAAACGGTTTAAAAACAAGTTTTGAGCAATTTTTAGAATTGATGCTTAAGTATTGGTATCTTACGATTTGAACCAACACATAGTGAAGTAGGGTAATTCTTTCATCAAAAAGTGACTAGAGTCTTGAACTTCTTGATTCGAGAAAAGTTCTCAACAACACACATCTCTTCTACAGTTCCAGTGATTCCGCGATATACTAACAGTTAGCCAATTTTTGCCTTGGGATGCTAAGGAGTGCTCTAGAAAGATCACCCAAGTTCTTTCATAGAAGGAGGCTATCCCTTCACACTCCAGTAGGTGGTTTCATCAAGTCCGTCTCAAAGGACCACCCATGTTAGGGCTATGAAACCATTAAGAGTCCTTGACTCAACCTCTCATTCTTATCGGTGAGTTCATCAAGTCCGTCTCAAAGGACCACCCATATCCTAGGCTATGATCTCATTAAGAGCTAATGCTCAACCTCTTCGTACACCACATCATAGAAATGGGAATAAGTGTACTCTCTTATGAGTCTTTTCATGGCTTCGTTTGACCCTTACGGGTATCCACCACGAATTCCTCATCTCATGGGCTTGAGTCCCATTTCCCTCGATGTATCTAGAACCAATCTTCTATTTAGTCCTTTCGTTAATGGATCAGCAATGTTCCTCTCAGGTCTCACATACTCCAAACTGAGGACTCCATTCGAAATCAGTTGTCTTACAGTTTCATGCCTGATTCGAATGTGCCTCTTCTTGCCATTATAGGCATTGCTGTTAGCTACACAAATAGCAGATTGTGAGTCACAATGTAGAGAAATAGAAGGAGCCTGGGCGCCCCCACAATGGTATGTCAGCCAGTAAGCTTCTTAGCCATTCTGCCTCTTGGCCAGCTAAATCTAATGCTATGAACTCAGATTCCATAGTAGATCTAGCAATACAAGTTTGTTTAGAAGACATCCACGAAATAGCACCACCACATAAGGTAAAAACATAACCACTAGTGGAGCTAACTTCATCATTATCGGCTACCCAATTTGCATCACAATAACCCTCTAACACTTGAGGAAATCCAACATAGTGCAGACCCCAATCTAAGGTGCCTCTAAGATATTTCAATAATCTATTAAGGGCACTCCAATGGTCTTTGCTAGGGTTATGAGTGTAACATACCCCTCCCACACGGGAACTGGGCTGTCAGGTCCGCAGCCCAATACACTCCAACCCATCACCTAAGAGGCCCAAGCCCCAAATAGGCAGGTTGTTGCCAAGGGTCCTCGAACCCATGACCTTTGGCATAACTTCCCACATGGGAGAGATATGTCAACCAAGTGCGCTGCACTTTTTTGTAACATACCCCTCCCACACGGGAACTGGGCTGTCAGGTCCGCAGCCCAATACACTCCAACCCATCACAGGCCCAAGCCCCAAATAGGCAGGTTGTTGCCAAGGGTCCTCGAACCCATGACCTTTGGCATAACTTCCCACATGGGAGAGATATGTCAACCAAGTGTGCTGCCGTGTGGGAGGGGTATGTTACAATGAGTATACCGACTAAGTCTACTAACAACATAAGCTATATCAGGCCGAGTGCAGTTCAACAAAAACATTAGACTCCCTATTACTTTAGCATATTCATTTTGAGATACACTATCACCACAATTCTTTTTTAATTGTAAGTTGGGGTCATAGGGAGTTCTTACTGGCACTACATCAAAATTGTTAAACTTCTTTAGCACTTTCTCTACATAATGTGGTTGAGACAAAGTAAAGCCATTTTCAGTTCTAGAGACTTTAACTCCTAGAATCACATCAGCTTCACCTAAGTCCTTCATTTCAAAGTGAGAGGATAAAAATTGTTTGGTTGAGTTTATCACATTAATATGTGTCCAAAGATTAACATGTCATCAACATAAAGACATATAATCACACAGTCAACACCAAACAACTTTGAATAAACACATGCATCTGACCCATTTACTTTAAAGCCAAAGCCAAGAATAGTTCTATGAAATTTTTTATACCACTGCTTTGGAGCTTGCTTCAATCCATAAAGTGACTTCTTTAATCTGCACACTTTGTTCTCCTGTCCAGGAGCTATGCAACCTGGAGGTTGTTCCATGTAAATTTCCTCATTTAGATCACCATTCAAAAATGCAGTTTTAACATCCATTTGATGCACTAACAATTTGTAGCTCAAGGCTAAAGCAAATAATGCACGAATGGTCGCAATCTTAGTTACAGGAGAATAAGTGTCAAAGAAGTCAATTCCATGTCTTTGTGTGACACCCTTAATAACTAGTCTTGCCTTGTATCTCTCTACAGAGCCATCTATTTTAAGTTTTTTCTTAAAAATCCACTTGCAACCTATGGCTTTGTTCCCTTTAGGCAAATCAACTATTTCCCAAGTATGGTTTGACATAATAGAATCTATCTCGCTCTTAATTGCGTCTTTCCAAAAACTGGCATCTAAAGAACTCACAGCTTCTTCATATGTTTTCGGATCATCTTCTATCATATGGATGCTAATGAATGTCTCATTTAATTCATAGTAGTCATTGAGTTCTATTATAAATGCAGTCACAAAATCAGGTTCAAACGAAGTTCCTTTCCTTTGTCTTTTACTTCGCCTAGGTTCTATGTCGTTATCATGCAATGATGGAGAAGACATAGATGATGATGCAATTGAAAGAATAGAAACATCATGATGCACATCAGTTTTCTTCAGAGGAAATATATGCTCAAAAAACACAGCATCACGATATTCACACAAAGAACGATCACTCAAGTTCATGAATCGATACGCAGCATTGTTTTCAACATAACCAATGAATACAGCATCAAAGGTCCTAGATCCAATTCCATCAACCTTAAACGAAAGCAGACCTACTTTAGCTAGACACCCCCACACTTTTAAGTATTTCAGGTTAGGTGCATGACCTTTCCAAAATTCATAAGGAGTCTTGTCTAGCTTTTTATTAGGAACTTTGTTAAGAATATGGATTGCTGTCAAAACAGCTTCCCCCCACATGTTATCAGACAAGCCAGAACTAGCAAGCAAGGCATATCATTTCCTTTAAAGTTCTATTTTTCCTTTCAGCTATGCCATTTTGCTGTGGACTATAGGGAGCTGTAAATTCATGAATAATACCATTTTTCTCACAAAATTCTTTCAAAGAGTTGGTGACATATTCACCTCCTCTATCGGATCTAAGCCTTTTAATTTTTCGATTCAATTGGTTTTCTACCTCGGCTTTATAAATGTAAAACATTTGTTCAGCTTCATCTTTGGATCGCAACAAGTATGATTTGGTGTATCTCGAAAAGTCATCCACAAAGGTGATATAATAAAGGGTCGTCTACTTTCTGTGTTTCTAAAATCAGCCAAATTAGAATAAACTAGTTCCAATAGATCAGAAGTCCTTTCTTTTACAGAATTAAAGGGTCGTCTAGTATATTTGGCTTCAACACACACTTCACATTTTTTATGACCTTTATCATCCAAATTCGGAATTGAACCCATAGCATGCAATCGATTCAAAGACTTAGTATTTAAATGTCCAATTCTAGCATGCCATAAATCCAAAGACTCGGCAATATAAGCAGAAGTAGATACACTCTTATTATCAATCAAAGTCTGAAGAACATACAAACATCCAGATCTATAGCCTTTTCCTACGAATTCACCATTCTTAGTTAAGATTATTTTTCCAGCTTCTATCACTTGTTTTATGCCAGCAATTTCAAGCAAACCAGAAGAAATCAAGTTTCTACGCAGAGAAGGAACATATAAAACATTCTACAGTAAAAGGGATTTTCCAAAGGTAAGTTTCAGAGATGCTTTCCCTTTTCCAAGGACTTGGGAGACGTTGGAGTTGCCCATGTAAACCTGATCCACTTCAGCAGCTTCCTCAAACTCAGTAAACATCTCCCGGTCAGCACATAAATGATTTGTGGCTCCAGTGTCCAACAACCATTCAGCTTTGCTGGCCACCAGGTTCACCTCAGAGATCACCGCAATCAGCTGCTGGTTTTCTTCAGTCAGATTGGCCTGCGGTTTGGGTTGATCGCCGTTGGGCTTATGGGCATTCTTCTGGTTGTCAGCCCTGCGGTAACACTGAAATGCACGATGCCCTGACTTTCCGCAGACATAGCAACCACCTTGCTTTTTCTCCTGAGGTTTTCCCTGCTTTTTGAAAGGTTTTTTCTGCTGGATTTTGTCTTTCTTCTGGAAGGAGGAGTCTCCCTTTTTGAACCTGTCAGTTTTGGAAGAAGACTCAACCAGATTAGTCTTGACTGAATTATCAGGAGTTTTAGGTTTAGGCTTATCTTTGAGGCGATTTGCCTCCTCAATCTTCATGTGGCTGGCGAGCTCCAAAAGAGTCATGTTCTTCTTCTTGTGCTTGAGATGGTTACGGTAGTTTGCCCAAGAGTCAGGCAACTTCTCGATCAGAAAGTTTGCTTGGAGGATCTCGCACATCTTCATCCCCTCAGCCAAGATGTCAGCCACCAGATTCTCGTATTCATGGACTTGTTCCATGATAGGCTTGTCGTCCACCATCTTGAACTGCAAGAACTTGCCACAAATGTATTTCTTTTTCCCAACATCGTCAGTAGAATACTTAGTTTCCAAAAGATCCCACATAAACTTAGCAGACTTATTTTTCGCCAGTAAATCAAATATAGGATTGGTAACATGACTGAGTAAGTGACCACGAACTGTTTTGTTATCAATTTCATATTTTTTCAAAACATCGTCACTTACAGTCTTATTACCATCCTGTTGTGCTTCTGGGTCAGGAGTGACTTGCTCTGGAGTTTGGGAGTCCACAGAGGAGTTCTGAGCAGTAGACGAGGAGGCGTTGGGATTTGGCTGGAGCAGGATATAGTCGACCTCCAACTGCTCAAAAAATATCATCATCTTCTGGGACCAACGCTTGTAGTTCGTTCCATCGAGCGGTTCAAGTTTCGACAGATCCAACAAGCGCTTGAAGTACGGGACGGTAGTCATTCTGGAATCTCACAAAATCGCTTCTAAATTGTGAGTAAAACAATATGAGATAACCGAAACGACTGAGTTACCGAAGCTATGTTGGGCTGTCGAAAACGAAGGTTGAAAAGCATAACGTTGTGGCACGGTATGGGAGCCACTGCCTTAGAAGCGATTTCGGCCGGACCGGTGGTGCAAGTCCGCTTAGGCGTCGCCCCCCAAGGATCACACAGCTCTCTCGATCGCGTGCACTCGCCAAGGAGAGATTGGAACCACTGGAATTGCTCAGAAAGGAGAAGAGGAGAGAAAGAGCTTGCGTTGGTGTGTTATGAAGGGAGAAACTGGCGTCCAATTTATGGACTTAATTCCCTAGTCAGTTACCAAAATTTCAGAGAAAATCTCAGAATTAATTAAAACGTGGAGGAAATCAAGGAAACTGATAAGATCAGTTGAAGATATATTTTGACCATTTCAAAATCGAATTAAAAATTCAAAAAAGAAAATCGGAAGTTACGGATAAGCAATCGGTTTACTATCAGAGACTCCGAACGCCCAAAAAGTTTATATAGTTCGTAAAATTCGGCCCCACCACACCGCGCACGTGCCACGATGCCCGAGCTGGCCGGACGGCGGCGGCGGCGCGCGCGTGGGAGAGCCTCCTCCTCTACACAACTAACCATACACTAGAAAAGGGGTATACATAAAGTGCCCAATTTCCTTCATGAGTACCGATGTGGGATTGCCCAAAAATGCAAATTGGAAATTTGAAAGGTCCCACACACTAGTACACAGCATTTTCCAACAAACAACAGCCTGTCATCATTTTGGTGTGCAGCGGCGCAGCGCAGGTGGCTGTGGCTCGATGCCGTGACGCCTCGATGGGATTGCCGACTTGGAACGGGTGGATGTTCAGATCTGAACCCCTCTCCCTTTGTATCGCTCTTACGTGAAATTGCAATTTTCAGATCTAATTTTTTCTTTATATATAAAAATCTCAGTGGGGGCTGCAGTGTAGTTCCGCCACATGTATATGAGTTTTTGAGTTGGGTTCTAGTGGAGCACTTTTGTTAGCTCATTAATTAGTAAATATTTATCATTATATTAACTTATTAATTTAAAATATTTAAAATTTTTTGGTTCATTTGACTTAAAACCGATCCAAAACTGGAAAAAAAAAACAGAACTGAACTACTTCAGATTAGTTTTTTTAATTTTTTAATTTTGCAATGGACCAGCTCGGCCCGGTCCGAACCAACCCGGCACAAAACCGGACCAGCCCGCAACAACCCGAATTGGGCCGGCTCAGCCCGCAACCAGCCAACCTCAGCCCAGTATAAAATTGGGCTTGCCCTGGGTTCGGATTCCTTGGCCCAGCCCGCGTCCATCACTAATTTTTTATACGAGAAATAAAGCTGATAAAATGACTACTCCCTCCGTCCCATTTGGTTTGTCCATATTTCCGTTTTGGGCGTCCCATTAGCTTTGTCCATCTTTTAAATATTTCCATTTTTATCTATATGTTTTTACACTTTTACCCTTATTCACTCTCATATATTACCCCCATTACCCAACTTTTTCATCACCTTTATCACTTTTTCCTATAAAATTACAAAACTACTCTCATCCAATCTTATATATTACCCCCAATTATCCACCTTTCTCATCAACTTTATCACTTTTCAACTTTTTATAAATTACCGTGTCAACCGTACTATTTGGACAAACCAAATGGGACGAAGGGAGTAGAAGAGAGTGAGCTATCGGCCCAATACCATTGCAATATAATAATGACATACGGGCCTAAACTGATAGCTCAATAGTCAACCTAAAAAATGGACATCCAATGTCAACCAAACCACAATTCTTTCTCTCAAAGATTAAGCATAGCTCGTATATGTTGTTAGCAATTTTAGATTCAAATAGAATTTGACTTGGAAAAGGAATTATTCATTGTTTGAGTAGTTGTTTTCCGTAGGAATGATTAATCGGTTTAGTAGTTTTCTCAGTCGAAGTATTATTGATTTAAAATGAAACATGCGAGGATAACCCCTCTGATCTACAAACTTGTTTGAAGTTATGTTGTGGGAAAATGAAAGCTTAAATAAATTATAATTCAAGGAAAGCTAAACTCGAGAAAAATTATGCACTCGGCTTTCAGCTCAAAAGAAAGACAAAAAAAAAGTTATGAAAATTCATCGAAGTAGTACGTTCTTTTTGCTCTGAATGAAATTTCACAGAAGCTATAGTAATGCAAACTAAATAAAGACCCTTTATGTGCAAAAACGGGTCCAACGAGCCAGAAGAAAACGTAAACAGGGACCACTAAACTTGCCTAATCTTAGCAATCAAGTCCATCATAACGCAGAATCAAAACGAATCACATCGCAGCAACTCATTGATTTCAGCTTTATTGACGGCAAATCTAGCGGTCCCGGTATCGGTGGTTGTAGATCTGGTGATAAAGATGGTAACAAAGGTGACGCCGCTGATAACAGAGACGGTGACGGTGACGGTGACGGCGACGAATCCGAAGATCCTGTCGACGGCGACGAAACCAGCGATCCAGACGACGGCAGCGAAACCGGCGATCCAGACGACGGCGACGAAACCAGTGATCCCTTCGACGGCGACGAATCCGAAGATCCAGACGACGGCGACGAAACCGGCGATCCAGACGACGGCAGCGAAACCGGCGATCCAGACGACGGCGACGCGATGGACGGTGGAGATTCTGACGAGTTGAGATCTGGAGCGTCAGGTTGCTTTCTCTTGTTGTTGGTGCTAAGCGCTCTGGCTTTGCTCTTGGAAACGTCTTTTGCTGCCAAATGTTGCTTGAGCCTTTCCATGTCTGAAAGCTTCACCGGCTTTACAATGAAATCCTCCGCTCCTTCCTCCAAACAGCTGTCAACATGAAACAGGCACGATGAGTTCAAAACAATGGCATAGAATCCGTTTGCGTCTTTCGAATTTCAAATTGAAGCTGCCAGATGTCGGACATTCCAGCTTTTGGAGTATTTATGTACAAATCCTCAAGTCCAGAACACAGATCTACAAACAGAATTGAATTTTGGCAAAGAATTGAATTGGAATTAGTACCGGTCGATTCGTGCGAGGACGTTTTCGGAAGACATGATTACAACTGGTATCTCTCTGAAGGCTGAGGATTCCTGCACACAAATCACAAAATTCGTTCAGAAAGTGTACGCTTCCTTCTATGGCGTTTGAATTTCTTCTAAACAAAAGGAGCAGTGAAAAAAACCTTGATTCGCTTGAGAAGCTCGTAACCAGTCAGCTCAGGCATAGAATAATCGGTAATAATGAGATCGACCTTCAATCCTTGCACAACGGAGGTCTTCTCTGTAACCTCCTGCTCATCAAGTCCAAGAAACTGCAAGGCTCGTTTCACACTATCTACCGCCGTCACTGTAAGCAAACAAACCGCCGTTAATGAAACCGAAATTGAGATTCCAATTGCGAACACTGGAGGATTAATTAGTTGTACATGTACATACCTTTACAGGAATAGATCTTCAGAAGCTTCTCGATGACTTTGCGATCGACGATGCTATCATCGACGGCCAGAACATGAGCTTCTTCTCCGAGCGAGCGAGGGAAGCCGAATCCGCCGTCCTCCGACCAAGGTCGCCGGGAAAACAGAGTGTTAACCGCCATCATTACAGCCACTGGAAAGTGCTAGCTAGCGATACGCGATTGAAACGGAATTGGGATTTGGGAGGGGGAAAGGAAGGAGGAGGTTGTGAATTGTTAAATGTATAATTTGTGTTTGTTTTTAAAGCTGAGAAGTAAATCAAGCCAAAAAGTGGGGCTCTGTAGGAAATCTGGCGAAATCTTGTAAGTTGCGACTTTATGAAGCAATTCACGAGGAGAGAGGGAAAGACGGATGGAGAGATTCGGCAATCCACTTCGGTAAGATCTCCAAATCCAACTAGTCCAAACGTCTCCCTCACTGCTTTTCATCTCGTATCGTTGCTCCTTCCATATCGCGAGACAATGGATTGGTGGAATAATATATCGGGGCTGATCTGTCACTCTTGACTTAGGTGTCAAACTACGACCGTTGACTGCTCCCACAGTACCAAAGTGCAAAGCTAACCCCTGTCAGAAAGAGAGACTATCTTACAACGTTATTTCGGGTAAGGTTTCAAAATACCGGTTCAGACTCGAGCATAGTACCAAAATTGTTTTTCTGTGAGAGATACTCTAACTCATAAAACGCACATAACTGACTCAATATTTGTCTAACGTTAGCTTCATATCCCACGGACAATTTTAATCTCCCAATACTGCATTGACTATAGAGGAATAGACTATAGAGGAATAATTGAATGGAAGTAATCATGATCTGTTATTAAGTCAGGGGCAATATATTTATACAGGAAGAAACATAGAACCCAAGCTAAGATATAATCCTAATACAAAAAGCTATCTTAAAATAGAACAAACAAATCTATCAAATATCTTTTCTATCCATATCCCCCCGCAAGCTGGACGATCGAGACGAGAGTCCGAGCTTGTCACGAAGAACAGTATACTGAGGCCGATGAAGAGCTTTTGTCAAGATGTGTGCAAGCTGATCCTTGGTGGAGATGTGATCAACATGAAGAGATTTTGCCTGAACTTGCTCACGAATGAAGTGATATGCCAAAGCAATATGCTTCGTACGAGAGTGGAGCACCGGGTTAGAGCTAAGTGAAGTGGCACCTAAATTATCACAGTAAACAACCGGCATTTGAGGTAGAGAGACTCCCAACTCATGTAACAGAAAAGTAATCCAAAGCAATTCAGAACAAGTGTCTGCAAGAGCCTTGTATTCAGCTTCCGTGGAGGATCGAGAGACAGACCGTTGCTTACGAGAAGACCAAGAAATTGGGGTTGCACCAAAGTAGACGAGGTAACCTGTGGTCGAGACATAATCATCCTTGTCCCCAGCCCAGTCGGCATCCGAGAACCCATGTAGACAAGTGGAAGATCGAGAAGAGATAAAGATGCCTAGCTCAGTCGAGCCACTTAAATACCGAAGTAACCGCTTAAGCGCTTCCTAGTGTGAGGTCATAGGGTTCTGCATATATTGTGAGAGTTTTTTGACTGCAAAGGCTACATCTGGACGGGTAAGGCTGAAGTATTGCAACGAGCCAACAAGAGTATGGTAGTCAGAGGGTGCAGGTAGTGGAGAACCTGACGACATAGAGAGTGTAACATTACCATCAAGAGGAGTAGATACTGGCTTTGTTAGGTCCATCCCTGCCTTGTGTAATACATCTTGAATGTATTTACGTTGGGAGAGAAACAAGCCTGATGATGTGCGCAAAACTTCCACTCCGAGAAAGTAAGAGAGTTCTCCTAGATCTTTGAGCGAGAACTTCCGAGCAAGAGAGGCCAGGAGACGATCAACAAAGGAGGGATCGTTGCCTGTGACAATAATATCATCAACGTACACTAGAAGATATACGATTTGAGGGCCATGACGGTAGATGGAAGAGAGACGCATCTGAAACTGAAGCACGAAACCCTAGTTGGAGCAAGAAGGCCTTGAGCTCGTTGTACCATGCACGTGGTGCCTGTTTGAGCCCATAGATGGCTTTATGTAGTTTGCATATGTGTGAGGGAGCAGCTGGATCA
Organism: Polygonum maritimum; assembly: GCA_963924305.1. NCBI lineage: Eukaryota > Viridiplantae > Streptophyta > Magnoliopsida > Caryophyllales > Polygonaceae > Polygonum > Polygonum maritimum. The sequence continues at coordinate 14,366,066 of OZ002728.1, forward strand.
AGGAAACCAGGAGGTTGACGCATGAAAACGTTCTCATGTAACGAGCCTTGCAAGAAGGCATTGTTGACATCGAGCTGACGGAGTGACCAACGTACCTTGAGCAACGGCCAATGTGAGGACGAGGCGCACTGTAACAGGTTTCACCACGGGGCTGAAGGTCTCGGAGTAGTCCCAACCCGGGCATTGGTGGAAACCTTTTGCGACGAGACGAGCTTTGTACTTGTCGATGGAGCCGTCGGGTTTGTACTTTATGCGGAAAACCCACTTGCAACCGACTAGATTATGAGCAGATGAGGGAGGAACCAAGGACCAGGTGTGGTTGGCTCGAAGAGCCTCGAACTCTGCCTGCATGGCCGCTCGCCAAAGAGGGTCTTTGAGCGCTTGAGACACGGTTTTTGGCTCATTAGGGTTTGCGACTTGGGCTGAGAGATTGAGTTTATGGATGGGCTTGTAGATGTTTTTTTTCGATCTGGTAACAATACCCCATTCGGGCTGGGCTGGTGGTTCCTGAGGGGGTTAGGGTTTTGTAAATCTGCAGGATTTTGCAAATTAGGGTTTTCTGGACTGAGCTCACGTGAGGGCGCGTGCGAGTGCGAGGCGGATGCGGACGACTCAGGTGTGATGGACCGACCATGGGTTGGAGTGGAGGGTGTCGTGGCTGAGTCTTGAGCGGAGGGGCTTGGCGAGGCTTGAGAGTCGTCAGAGTTGGTGATTGTGAGGGAATTGTGGTCTTGCGATGGTGCTACATCATTACTCAGTGGCAAAGCTATGGAGAAGTTCGTCCATTCATCACCAATATGTGATTGTGGAGTTGACGTAGGTATGAGCTTCTTGTATGGGAATTCCGTCTCAATGAATTGTACATGCCTGGACGTATATATTCGTCTTGTAACGGGATCAAGACATTGGTACGCACTCTGGGATTGGGAGTATCCAATGAAGACACACGGGACAGATCGGGGTTCAAGTTTGTGGGCTGTGTAGGGTCGTAACAATGGGAAACAGAGACACCCGAAACATTTGAGTTTGCCATAATCAGGCGGGTGACCAAGAAGTTTTAGGTATGGTTACATATAGGATAGAGTGGGTGTAGGTAGACGGTTGATAAGATAGACCGCTGTGATCAAAGCATGTGGCCAGTGGTCAAGAGGGAGACCCGAGAAGGAGAGCAAGGATAGGCCGGTTTCAACAATATGTCGATGCCGGCGCTCAGAGAAACCATTGTGTTCAGGGGTGTGGGGAGGGGTGGTGAGATGAGTGACACAATTGTTGCTAAGGAAAGATTTTAAGGCCAAGTATTCACCACCATTGTCTGAGTATAGAATTTTAATTTTGTATTTGAAGAAGTTCTCAGCTAGAGAATGGAATTTGATGAATGTAGCTTGAGTTTCAGACGTTTTCTTTAAGGGATAGAACCATATGTATTTGGTGAGGTGATCCACAAATATGATATAGTATTTGAACCCATCATAAGATAAAACCGGTGAAGTCCAAACATCGGAGTAGACAATTTCAAGAGGATGAGTCGAATGCAAAGAAGATTTAAAGAAAGGCAATTTATGACTTTTATTGATTTGACACGAACTACAATCCGATTGAGAAAACAAAGAACTGTCTAACTGAAATTTTTTTTGAAGCAATTGAAAAATAGAAGTTGAAGGATGCCCTAATTTGTGATGCCAAGAAGCTGGAGGAAGAGCTCGCTGAGCTGAGTAGGAGACAGGTGGTGAGGTTGGCCAATGGTAGACACCGTCAATACAGGGACCGCTAAGGAGCGTTGTTCCCGTTTGAATATCCTTAACAAGAAAACAATGGGGCAAAAAGACTAAAGCATAGTTAGTTTCGGAGGTGAATTTAGACACGGACAAAATATTTTTAGCTATGGATGGGACACATAAGACGTTGGAAAGATGAAAGTTTTTGATAGGGGAGGTAAGAGTAGAGGTCCCACCGTGAGTAATGTTCAAACCTTGACCGTTACCGATGTAGACTTCGTCGGGTCATGTGTATGGTTGATGCAGCACAAGGTTGGAGAGATCATTAGTTAGATGGTGACACGCCCCACTATCTACGAGCCATGTAGATGGAGTTGTGGGGGCGGCGGCGACGTGAGCTTATGGAGGATTGGAAGGAAAGCGAGCCGAGGAAGGGAACTGGACCTCAGGGTATTGCTGCCGGAATTGAGAGCATTGAGAAATCACATGCCCTACTTCTTTGCAGAATTGGCACCGCCCAAGAAAAGGTCTTGCATTGTTGTTGGGACGAGCGGAGTTGTACATGGTGTGCCCTGGAGTATGCGGCTGATTGTTCTGTATGCCATACCCAGAATTGAGGTTAGGATTACGTGGGCGGTAGCCTTGAGAAGACTGCTGCTGACGCTGCATATTATTGGAAGAATAGCCACTCCAAGATTGGTGGTGCATTGAAGATGCATTGGGTTGCCATTGTGAAGCTGAAGTTGGGAACTTTGACTTTGGCTTGTTTTGTCTTTGAGCATTAAGAGCCGTGGCTGGGGAGTTATCAGTGGACTCCTTCTTTAACTCCAATTCTTTGAGAATGAGTTTCTCATGAAGTTCTTCAAAGGTGATACAAGTATCACGCATGTTGACGGCATCGATAATAGTCTGATAATTGGCATCAAGGCCCTTTAGTATATAGTCAATAAAGTCTTCTTGTGCTAGAGGCGCCCCAAGGGTAGCAAGAAGATCGGCGGCTGCTTTCATGGCATGCATATAGTCCAAGATGGAGGAAGAACCTTTCTTGAGAGATCGAAGACGATCTTTGATTTGTTTCTTATGGCCACGAGAAGCCATGGCGTAAGTTTGTTTGAGGGTGTCCCACACGGCTTTAGATGTCTTAGCCTGGGTGACAAGGGCAACTACCGAAGAGGACAACGTGCCAATGAGAGCACCGTAAAGGATGCGATCCTGCCGTTTCCATGTGAAGTAGGCCGGGTTTTGTGTTGTTGCGTTGTCACCTACGATGAGGTTTTCAGGAGGCATAGGATGGGAGCCATCCAGAAATTTGAAAAGGTCGTAACCATCAAGGGTGGCCTCAATTTGTGTTTTCCAAAGCAAGTAATTTGTAGAGGTAAGTTTAGTGATGTTTGTGAGGTGAACAAGAATAAAAGGTTTTGTGGTTTCATGAGGATTTGCAAGGGTAGAAGAGAAAGGTGCAGCCATTACGTAAGGGTTGTGGTTGTGAGATCGAACAAGGTTTTGTAGAAGGGAGGTCGAAGATCGATGTTAGGCGTATGATACCATATAGAGGAATTGAATGAAAGAAATCATGATCTGTTATTTAGCCAGGGGCAATATATTTATACAGGAAGAAACGTAGAACCCAAGCTAAGATATAATCCTAATACAAAAAGCTATCTTAAAATAGAACAAACAAATCTATTAAATTTCTTTTCTATCCATATTGACAACCTGCAAGTTGTCACCTTCAATGATTAAATGGGAGATGCCACATTGAATGGCCTCTAGAATCCCTTGTCAAAGCGCGAAAGCTTCAGACTGCAATATGGACCGACGCCCGACAAATCCACCATCAAGAGATAACACTCGACCCCTGCTATCCCTGAGAACAAACCAATAGACTCATCTCCATCAGAACTCATAGCGCCATCAAAATTGAGTTTAACGAAATTATCCTGGGGTTTGGACCATTTGGTCGTTTTCTTTTTCCTAGCCTATCTGGTTTTTGTGGATGCCTCCTTCCTAGTGTCCGGTAAGTTCGCAAGCCTCCATTCTTCCAATTGTCGTTTGGTGAATTCCAACAATATGTTGGGATTTGTTTGGTTACGATTATCCACGTCAAGAACGTTTTTATTTCGGAGAAACCGAGCAAATATATCAACAGATTTTAGTATAAATTTCTTATCTATAAGTTTTATTGGAACTTGTTCATTGACACACCGTACATAATTTATAAGTGGGACCAAACGAATTTTAAAAAAAAATCTACCATGTTGGACTAAAACCCGAATCCGTTGGTTTGAATTGATTTATTATATTCAAAATATTAAATTTATTATGAAATTTGTGTTTTACTATATTTTATTATTATTATATGTATAGGAACAATGTTTTGCTTTTACATTTTACTTTATTTAAATAATTGTAAAAAAAGTGATACCCTTGATTCACTGGTTAACCCAAATATGTCTGGTAATCCACCATGATCTGAATTACTTTAACCCGAATTCAAATTCAACTCGAACCCGTTCGACCTGACACATTTGACTGGTCTAACTAATAATAAGAGTATATACATTTTTTGTGTGTCACTATTATATTAACTTGTATGCCGAGAGAATTAAGGCTTATACGTTAAACACTAATGCCTCGTCATATCTCCCTAGTTCACTCTATGCTTGAACCCACATTTGTAGGCTGTACTAATCAAAACTCTTAATGTAGGTTCAGTTTTAAAATCTACAGCTTCCTATTTCATATATGGAGACTATAATAAGGTATTCTACTTTCCTATGATCAATTCTTATCTTTTTTGTTTCAAGCTGATGTTTCAATGAAACTGCATTCTCAATGATAATAAGAGTATCCACAGTGAAAAAACCATGTAAATTTCTTAATCGTAAAAGAAAACAATAATTAAATATAATCAGATATTTATCAGAAAACATTTTTTAGATGTCAGATCAAATTCCTTAGAGCATCTCCAACAACTTCCCTATTTCTCAATTTTGGAGAATATTGGAGTGTTTTGAGGTTCAACGGCTTCCCCATCCCATTCTCTAAAATATAAATGGAGAAGAAAATGAGAGAAAATTTGGTAAGTAGGCTATTTGGTGAGATTTGTGGAGTGGGTAGGTTGCCTTGAAAATTTATGTGCTAACTAGTCGTTTTTCCAAAAATACCCCTGGTCAAAAAAAAAAATTACACGCGTGCCACCGCGTCCCAATTAAATCCTGTCATCCAAAAATCCTGTCACCGAAAACCTGTCATCCAAAAATCCTGTCACCGAAAAATTGAAAAAAACTTGTCACCACGCATAAAAACTTGTCATCGCTTAGAAAAACTTGTCATTGCGTAGAAAAACTTGTCATTGCGTAGAAAACTTGTCATCCCTTATGAGAAACTTGTCATCCCTTACGAAAAACTTGTCATTGCGTAGAAAACTTGTCATCGCTTATAAAAAAACTTGTCATAGCACACAAAAAACTTGTCATAGCGTACAAAAAAACTTGTCGTCACGTACAAAAACGTGTCGTTGCGTACAAAAACTTGTCATCACTCAACCTGTCGTCACGTACAAAAAAACCTATCATCACGTACAAAACTTGTCATTTTCTTAACTTGTCATCACGTATGCAACTTGTCATCAGAATTTATTAGTGTGTCTGTGTGGGATTTGAACCCACATTATTGTGCGTTAAGCACGTTGCTCTACCATTTGAGCTAATAGGCCATATTAAAAGTAATATATAGACAAATTTAACAATGCAAAATAAATTTAACTTGTCATCACCAAAACGCGTAAAACCAACTTGTCATCACCTAAACCCTTAAAATTTGTCTTAAATAAAAGTAATTGGCAGACTAAGCTCTTTCAATTAACTTAGCACATTTTAACAAAAATCAATTGAAGGAGAATGCTAACAGAAGACATGCTCAAATTTACTCAACCAGAACAGAACAGGCATTGCACTGACGATTAGCAAAATGGATAAACAAGAGAGCCATCTAGAGAACTAGCACCTATAAACACGGAAACTTTTAGAGAAGCATAATGATCGAAATTCCAATTATTTTCCTGCTCTCTACAATCACAGAACTCAAGAACGAGATAATAGGAAATTTCAGGTGAATTCATTCCCTAATCTGAAACTACAATGAAAAAGGGCAAACCATCAGAGAGTAGCCAACAGTGTGAGATCACTCACAAATTGCCCGAACCAAAACTGATGATCCGCACACCCTAATTAAAATTGTCCATACGAAAAGGCAAAACCTAACCTGTAAGAGACGATCCAGTCAGCGAGGGAGGAATCGGAATCGGAATCTGAAAGGCGGTTTTAGAAGAGCGGGTTTCCGGAGGAGGCTTGGTGGATCGGAGCGGGAGCGAACGAGGTAGACGGCGGTGGCGCTGATGGTGGAATCGACTCGGAGATCTACGGATTGGAAGGTGGAGGAGGAGGACGGAGGCCTCGAAGGAGAACGAATTCGGGCAGATCTGAGAGGAAAAGAGAGACGACAATCGCGCGAGAGAGAGCGGTGAGGAAGAGAGAGAAAGGAAATGGGAGGAAGAGAGAGAATCTAAAAAAAATAGGGTTTTTATAGGAAAAGAAAGAGACTATTTAATTCCTTTTTTTTAGATACAGCCTAATTACTTTCTAAATGCTGGAAAAGTGACCTAGCGGCCCCCTTCCCTCAGAAAATGAGGTAGTCATTTCCCAAATTTGGAGCAAGGTTTCCATTCTCCAAAATTAAATTCTTTTCATATTTCAATACAAACTTTACAAATATAGTATTTGATTTTTTATGTTTTAATATATAATTAAATATATATTCCTTTTTAGGTTGGATTGATCTCTATAATGGAGAAACTGTTGGAGTTTAAGCATAAATTTTTTAGAGTTTTCGAACTATAATTCTCCATTTTGGAGAAATTTTAAAGACTCTGTTGGAGATGCTTACAGAAAGCAGAAAGTAAAATAAGGAAAGAGAAAAGAAATTTCTCCTATACAATGTTAATTGTTGTCAAATTTGTAAGTTTTTCATAATTTCATCACGGAGTATTATGGCGCTCCAAATCCTCTGTCACACTGTTTGTGTCTCATAACGTGTCCCAACTATTCTCATTGGTCCACACGTGTTAATTAATCCTACTCAGCAATTTTAATTTTTTCTGCTAAATTAAAGGCAATAATACAATTCTTTTATCGTTAAAATTTTTTCTGCTCCAATTCTACTCTCTTCCTCGCTCGTTTTCGATGTCAGTTGCAAAGGCCCTCGTTCCTCTTCTCACAGGTCCATCAATGTCGCCCCATCTTCCACTATCAACACTTACTTCCAATTTCAATTCCTTTGTTCATGTTTATGTTCTCCCCCTTGTTTGAAATTAGGGGTTTAGGGTTTTAGCTCTAATTCCCCCAATTTAAACTGATTTGGATGACAAACTGGACAAGAATAGAGAGGAGCACGAGGGTTTCCACCGGCGCTCCAAGTGTGCAGGTACTTGCTTCTGGCCGTGCCCTTTCTTTCTCCTTCGTTTTCTGATATTCATTTAGCTTTGCCTTATATGTTGATCTCTGTCCTGGTATGTTACTCCATATGTCTTGAGTGTGCACTCCACCTGTTCAACAAAATGTTTAAACACTACCCGTGCCTTTCATCTCACAATTCCTGGATTTGATGCATTTGACATGGTATTCTGTTTTTTTGAACCTTTTGTATTATTATTATTAGTTGCACATGATGGTATTCTGAGCTTGGTGGCACAGTTTAGATGCTTGTCTGGTTTTCAAATTGCAGAGTTTGTTAATTGTTACTTGTGTTCCTCTTTATGATCATGAGAAACCAAATTGAAGCTCTTGCCTTTAACTGAAATCAGTGCCTCCAACATTGATGTTCTTGCATCCATCAAAAAAAAAAATGTTGTTAATCCTGTTTCATTCTGAATCATTCCTTTCTCGTTCTTGATTTCATCTATCTCTTGGTAAGTGTTCTGTTCAAATGTATCTCTTGAATAAAACTACTTTGCACTAATTCTGTATGAAGTTCACTTGGTGGGCTGGAACCTTGCTATTCATTTCATGTTTTGGTTGATCAAAACAAAGAGGAGCACCCAGTAAAATCAAATGTTATTATTTATGAGTTAAGTAATACATTCTAAGACCCACTATATTGCCTTCCTTATGGTTTTATAATTATGATCTAGTTTCATGGAACTTTCTTATTGTTTCATGCATCTAGCTGTAGTAAGATTTTGTTCATGATCAGGTTTCCTGTATTGAGCTTCATAACAAATTCATGATCAGGTTGCATATATTGAGCTTCATAACAAATTATGATTACCTTGACAAATTTATGTGCTAATTTTTGTGTGGAGTTTTTCTTAGATGTTGAAGTTATATTCTCTTCTAGCCTATTAGCTCAATAGGTAGAGCAATTGTGCTAATGCACAACGATGTGGGTTCGAATCCCACATAGGCTATTATTAGTAAGATTTGAAACGTGCTAGCAGTGTTTAAAATGGCGATGCGACGACCGTGGCGATGACCCCCCTGGGATCGCCATGGCGAGCCTCAGAGGCGTGGCGCTCGCCACATCAATGTTGATGTTAATTAGTCTATAATTTTACTCTAAAACTGATTTATTGAAAAATTAGGTTGTACGTACAAGTTATATTTTAAAGTAATAAAACTGAAAAATCATCAAACATAAAGAAGTTCTAAGTCTTAAAACATAGAAAAACTCAAACTGAAGTTTACTTAACCAACAGAATAGAATTAAATAGTTTGAACTTTGAACTTGAATTTTAAAAGGGGATATTTGAGCTGAAACTAAGTTCTGGGAGTATTTTGAATCAGTTTAAACACGTTGGAGTGGGTAAAAAACAGATATGAGAATCACTTTGGTATATTTTGAATCAGTTTTGCCATATTAAAAAGATCTTTGGTTCAATAAAAAGGAAATAAATATATATCTTAACAAAAAAACAGAGAATATCAATACAGAATATCTCTTAACCAAAAAAAAAACGTGTAAATCTGTTTTGCCATATTAAAAAGATCTTTGGTTCAATAAAAAGGAAATAAATATATATCTTAACAAAAAAACAGAGAATATCAATACAGAATATCTCTTAACCAAAAAAAACGTGTAAATCTGTTAAAGGATAGTTTTGCCACGCCACACACATATGGCTCGCCACGGTCGCAACGGTCGCCATGGTCGACATGGGTCGCCACATCGATGCTGTCTCGCCATGCCCTTTCATGGCGTTAAGGACTGCATTGCGCGCCATGGCGTCGACATTTAATACACTGCGTGCTAGACATCAGCAACAAAACAGTGAGAATAGTTTTCAAATAACAACCACATAATAGTGATTCCATGCACTTGTAGCATAACAAAAAATTATGCAGCAACACAAGAGTAGAACATGAGCAGCCACAACAACAAATCAGCATGTTCAAAGCCCAACAAAACAGTGAAAAAACCAGCAAATTAAGGAATTTAGCCTTTAATTTAGCAGAAAAAAATAGAATTGCTGAGTAGGATTAATTAACACATGTGGACCAATGAGAATAGTTGGGACACGCTATGGGACACAAACAGTGTGACAGAGGATTTGGAGCGATATTATGGATGCTTTGGTATTAAACTGAATGATAAAATGGTCTCCAAAATTAAGTTTGGATTGCCAAAACGGGCGAGAGTACGAGAGGCTTAGGAATTGCCAATCTGCGATGATCTTCCCTCGGGATTTTGGACAGCGAAAAGAGTAAATGAAGAAGAGAGAGAGAGGGAACGCACAATATTAATCGGAACATGTCAACGACAGAAGATTTGGATGGGGCCCTCAAGATTTAAACCTAAAGATTTCCTGTGGCCCCCATCTCCACCCATTTTCCTCGTTCATACGTTTCAGAATCTTTCTTTTGTTAACGATAATCTCCACCACCTAACTAAATTCAACCTTTGTTTCATTTATTTGATTCTAAAACCAATCACATTATCAACAACGGATAGTAATAGTAGTGAATTGCACAAACCTAACCACACGTCATTAGTTATATTAATCCCTCGTTTAATAAAAACATACCCCATCTCCTTCTGTCCCATAATATTTGTTCAATTTTTAAATCCGTCATCGTAAAATGTTTGTCCACGTTTTTTTTATATCAATAATTTTCTTGCAGTCTTACTTTTATCAAATCTCATATTTAATTATTATTATCCAACTTTTTCACCCATTTCATCTGTTTTTAACTTTTTTATCCTATAAAATTACAAAAGTACTCATATTCAATCATATTTTTTATCCAATTTATCATATATTTTTATTACCCCATATCCTTAATAACCGCAACAACCGTCCTTTAATTTTAGACAAACATTATAAGACATAGGGTATCATTTTATAATTTGTCTTTAAATTAAGAATTATGTTGTTTTTACTTCGATATTTTCAATCTTGTTAAGATCGTTTATATTCCATTATATGTTTAGGTAATTACTAGTGTAGTTCTCGTGCCTTGCACGAGAATTGAATTATTCAATTTATTGAAAAATATTAAAATACAAAACAATTGTTTTTACTTATTAACCATTCAAGCGAATTTGATTATATAATCTAAGTAATTTTATAAGGAAAGATAATAGTTTAGAATTCAACCATCTTTTATAACAAAGATCATAAAAAGATATGATATATCAAATCATTAAGACCGAGATATAATTTGACATAATTCTGTCATATCTTTCTATTACATTAATATTATTTATTTGGTAAAATAAAAATTCAACTTTATCAATTTGATTATTCACTCGTGTCAAATTATAATCGATTGTTTATTAAAATTATAAAATAAGAAAATTGATATTTCACAATTCATCTTCTCAAATTATATTTATGCTTATTAAAACCAATGGATTTGCTCGTACAAATTAGTCATAAATAGTTTACGCATTACACCAAAATTTCCAAATTTCTATTCATATAAAAGATTTGGTTGACTAATATAGATATTTTTATATAAATATCAAAAAAGATATGATTAACAACCATTTAAGCATTAATATTAAAATTTTCATATTTATATTATGATACAAAATTTTGAGTGTATGAAAAATTTAGAATAACAGAAAAATATCAACTAATCGTTTAAAATTTATGTTGAAGAGACTTGGATTGACTAATATTATCATGATCTTAAGTTAAAATATGATATAAAGACTTATTTAGATTTTAACTGAAAAATCTCTATTGTTTATTTGTTTATGAATCCTTATTTTATTATTGATAACTTTTCCATCAACTTTTATTTGTTTATGAAGATGGATGTGTGGGCATACGAGAATGGATAAGATCAGAAATGAAGATATCAGAAGCAAGCTGGGGGTGGCCAACATAAAAGACAAACTAGAAGATACGAGATTTCGTTGGTTTGGTCATGTTCATAGACGGAGTCCGGACGCTGCAGTTAATTAGGAGGTGTGAGCGTTTGAATTTAGGGGTCTTCAGGAGAGACTGAGGTCGGCCGAAGAAACGCTAGATGGACAGTATAAAACAGGATATCGGCTTGTTAGGGATTTTTGTGGATTTAGCGCAGTGCAGAGAGAGTTGGAGAGAGAGGATCAGGGTACTAGATAGCTGACCAGCCGTTGGTGGAGCTAGTACTCGTGTGTTTGCCGCCGGTTTTTTTCGCTTAGTCGGCTAGTTTGTTTTAGATCTAGCTTTCTTGTCTTTTTCTTGGTTTTGCTTTCCGTATAGTTATAGTTGTAGTTTGCCTTGTCGTATTTGGGGCTTTTCCGTTTAGTTTTTCGAGTGGTTTGGTTTTGTTTTCGCTTGGGTTGTATTGGGCGCATTCCATCTAGGTCTGGATTGCCCTCATCCTGACCCCCAGATCCTACGGATGTTGCTATTGTTTTTTATTTGTTTATGAATTGTTATTTTATTAGAATGACAATGAAGTTTTGTAATAAGTAAAATTTCAAATTAACTAACATTTAAATTTGAGATATTGAAAATATTAGGTGATAAGAATACAATCTAGATTGATTAAGGGTGTGTTCGGTAAATAAGTTAAGATACTGATAAGTTAAATGATACTGATACTGATTTTAAGTACTGATACTAATACTGATTTGAGGTACTGACAAGTTAAATGATACTGATGCTGAAAGTGAGTGTTCCCGTAGAAAGATTAGTTGATTAGTTATAATTCCGGAAATAAACATGCTTATTTTCAAATAAGATGGGGTGTAGCTTCTTATTTTCTTAAATACTTATAAGTAGTAGAATACTTATTTAAACAAATAAGTACTTAAAATTTTAAATTGTCGAATACCTATCTTGGATACTTATAAGTATCATTTAACTTATTTTAACAAATAATCTACTTATTTTATGTTTGCCGAACGCACCTTAATTAGTTATTGTAGATTGTACCTTTTTTAGAAAGTTTATATCCTTAAATTGGATACAAAATAAGGCTTATAAATGTTGTAACAATGTGAAACCAAATTCATTAGGTAATTTCTAACACCTTTGACGAGGTGGTTATTGTGGAAGAGGATGATGTGGAGGCGGTAAAGTACAATTTGAATATAATGAAATGATAAAAAAAAAGAAGGAAGAATAAGCGGAGTAATATGATATGTTATATTAATTGATGTAGGTAAAAGATTTGTAATTGTATAGAAAAATTACATGGAATTTTTGCCACATGATATGATTTGTAAAATGACATGGACAAATCTATATGATATGGCCTCGATCAAAAAAATCTATATGATATGGCTTAATTAATACTCCCTCCGTTTCACAATAAGTGTCGTTTTAGCTCTTAACACAGTTTTTAAGAAAAGCAATCATTCACTTTAAAACTTATAACTTTTTCTTAATCTTACCACTCATTACATTTTTTTGGCCAATGAATGAACAAATTTAGTCAACAAATACACATTTCAATAAAATTATCATTATTCACCCCTAATAAAGCACTTTGAAAACCTAAAACGACACATATTATGAAACAAATTTTAAGGGCTAAAACGACACTTATTGTGAAACGGAGGGAGTACTCTTTAGGCCTCTGTCCCAAAAGGTTTGTTTATAAAGTATAATTGACATGGTATTTAATAAAAGTTGAAAAGTTAATTAATTAGGGTAATATATAAGAATAAATGAGAGTAATTTTACAATTTTATAAAGATAAAAAGTTAAAAAGTGATAAAGTTGATGTGAAAGATGGATAATTGAGGGTAATATATAAGATTGGATGAGGGTAATTTTATAATTTTATAGGAACAAGTGATAAAGTTGATAAAAAAGTTTGATAATGGGGTAATATATGAGATTAATAAGAATATTATGGTAAGAAACTTATATATTGGGACAATTCGAAATGGAAAGATAGACAAACATTATGGGACGGAAGGAGTAAGTAAATATTAGATGATATGGTTGCACGATATAATGACATGTGGTAAAATCCCATGTGGCATAATTTGATAATACCATATGGAGAAATTCTAAATGGTGCAATATAGTGACTTTGATCGTTAGTGGTTTTAAATATGTATATAATAGATTGTCCATCAATGAGTATAATTTAGGAAAAAATATGTTGAAATATCTAAAATGATAAGTATTACTTAACGAAGGGAGTACCACTCATGCACATTGGACTTTGGCTTCTTCAATTAGAGACTTAGACTATGTTCGGGATAGGTTTTTGTAGGATTTTGAAGGTTTCTATAATTCAAAACCCACTTAAGTAGGTGTTTAGTGAGAGTGTAAGACACAGTTTTCAAGAAGGCTAAGGTTTTAGTAGGTTACTTGATAGAGATAGGTTTTCGAAAGATCATAACTCAACTTTTTTGTTTATTATTTTAATTAATAATACGTTTGGTAATATTTTCAAGTAAAATCTACATAAAAACCTTGCAGTATCGAGCACCATGTTAGGTTTTAATAAGTTTTACGAAAGAAAATCTCAACCATATTAAAAAACCTACACCTGCCAAAAAACCTCTTTAAAAACCTTTCACCTCTTCAAAAACTTTGGTTTGCCGAACAAGACCTTAGACCATTCCCATGCAGGGTCTTTGCATGAATCTCTCAAGTTAACAAAAAAGCAGGGGCGGAGCTACATTGGGGCCAGTGGGGGCCATGGCCCCCCCAATCCAATTTTTTTTACCCTATATTGTTCCTCTCTTCCGGGGCTTCGATTTGATATATTATATGCCTTAATCCGATATCTAAACAAAAAGTTATGAATATTTGAATATTGAACATTTGTAAACCAATTTTAAGTCATTTAGTTAGTATAAGTTATAAATTTACTATGTTTAACTAATGTAGTCGGCCCCCTCAATACTCTAATCCTGGCTCCGCCCCTGCAAAAAAGCAAATGAATTTAAATCATCATAACGTGTCAGATAAGTCTCTCCAAAGAGAAACCAATAGAGACGTCTTTCACGAATTGTTTTGGTCTTCCAACTTTAATTCGGTATCATTTTTCGTTAAAGACACACGAAGTGTTTAACCAGACTTCAAAACATAGAAGACGTTTTATCTACTCGTCATTCTCCTTAAATCTAAAGCTTTTATTTTTGTCTGCACTGAAGTTGAAAATTCCAATACTATGGAAAAAGATAATCTTACTTTTAAGAAAGTGCTATGTTCTAATTATGTTTACAACACGTGGATTGTTGACGTTAGTGTGAATAAGCAAAAGTATATATTTACTAATGATATCTTTTCTCAAATGTGGGTTTGTACTGATCGTTTGCAAGTAAAGGGATTTGTCTATGGGGCTACGAAGAAAAACAGCCATGCCTTTAAAAAGGTATTCTGTTGTGAGGTCTTGCGCTTTACAGATCAATCCCTTAAGGGTAATGCTAAAGACAACGGTAAAGAAACCTCTACCATGGCCTATGAGGCCTTAAAGGGTAGTGTCTCTAAAGGGCCTGCTGAAGCTGGCTCTTATGGAGCTAAGAAACATAAAGAGAAGAGTAACTCAAGTAGAAGGACAAATAAGGTTGAACTTATAAGAAAAGGCGACACCCAACTCTATGGAGTTGTAAGACCACGAATAAAATTTAGAGCCAAATGAAAGTCGTGTTTTGGAATAGTAGAGGGATAGGTAGAAAGTCGTTTTGGCTAGAAATTGACTCATTTTGTAAAATTGAACGTATCCAGATATTAGCAATTGCAGAAACTAAAACAGATAAATTGCCAAGTGACCAAACATGGAGACGTGCAGGGTTTGATAATATTGTGTGGTCCCCTGCTGAAGGAAGGGCAGGTGGTATCTGTGTGTTGTGGAAAGAACACCAACTCAATAGTGAATATGTGGAAATCTTGGTTCACAAAGCTAGGTACATTATATTGAAATATGTAAACCACCTCACAGGATATACTTTGGCGTTGTGTTTTGTATATGCACCCCCGAATGAAAACCAAAAGGATGAATTCTGGCTTGAATTTTCAAATTGCCTTAATGACACTCACCTCCCTGTTATTGTGTTAGGTGACTTGAACGAAATCCAAGAGTACGCAGATAAAAAGGGTGGTAATGCCCCTACGGTTAGTAGGTTTGAACGTATAAGAAATTTTAAAGACGATTGCGATTTGCGAGACATACCAACAACGGGAAATAAGTTTACATGGAGAAAGAACAAGACAGAGGTTGATAACATGTATGAAAAATTGGATAGAGTTCTTGTTAGTGAGAACATTCTTCAGTGGTTTCCAGATATCCGAACACATAATCACGCATTTACATCATCTGATCACTGTAAAATTTCGATAGAACTTATGAACGGGCAATTAATTAAGGCGGCTCCATTTAAGATGGAGAAAATGTGGTTAATGAGAAAAGATTACCGAAATGTAGTAAAACAAGCATGGAGGGCGAGCTTTCAAGGGTCCTTCATGTTCCAGCTAATGAAAAAATCTCGAATATTAAAAGAACATACAAGACAGTGGAAACGTAGAACATTTGGAAACACTTTTGAACAACTCAAGGAAATTGAGGACACATTGCTTGATCTGCAGAAGCAGATAATTGTGAGCCCACAACCAGCCCTTATACAGAAGCAACTCCGTTTCCTTAGGAAAAAAGAATGTATACTACAGTCTCACAAAACATATTGGAAACAAAGGGAAAAGACAAAACATGTCAAATTGTCTGACTCTAACTCAGGATATTTTCACAAGATAGCTACTGGAAGGCGCAACCATAAAGTGATAAAAACGATCGTCGCAAATGATGGAACGCATATAATGGGTGAAGATAACATCTGTCGAGAAATTAGAAATGATTTTCATAGACGATACTCTAAAGAACAAATTAACAATTCAGTACTTGAGCAATACCTCTCCCTTATAGAAAATGAAATATCAACTGAAGACAATGTGTACCTCACGAAACAGGTAACTAATGAAGAAATAAAGGTGGCAGTCTTTCAAATTGGTTCAGATAAGTCTCCAGGACCAGATGGTATGACAGCGGAATTCTACAAGAAATATTGGGACATTGTGGGCCCAAGTGTAATCAAGGCAGTGAAAGGTTTCTTCCACTCTGGAAAAATGTTGAAACAAAGCAACCACACCTTTATATCACTTCTCCCGAAAAATGACAACCCTTCGACAACATTCGACTTTCGGCCCATTAGCTTGTGCACGACGATTTATAAAACAATAGCAAAAATATTGACAGAGAGATTAAAAAGGGTAATGCCTAAAATCATTCACCCCTTGCAAGGAGCGTTTGTGGCAGGACGGGCAATACAAGACAATGTTCTCATTGCTCATGAAATTTTTCACTCATTCAGAGGAAGCCAGGCAAAAGATGGTTGGATGGCTGTTAAACTAGATATGGAAAAAGCGTATGATAGGGTAGACTGGTCTTATCTATTCCAGGTGCTTATAAGGTTCGGTTTTGATGAGAAATTTGTAGAATGGATTCGTCAGTGTGTATGTACAGTATCTTTCTCAATACTAGTTAACAGTGGACCCACCGTCCCATTCACTCCCGAACGAGGGATTAGACAAGGCGACCCGCTGTCGCCGTATCTTTTCGTGATCGGAGCAGAAATTCTGGCACGAAAACCGCAAAAGGTAAGCGAAAGCCCAAAACCATTAATTGGATTCCCAGTATCTAGAGGTGGAATGAGGATACCATTCCTAGCCTTTGCGGATGACATGATAATATTTGCAAAAGGAACCCAGAATGCTTGTAACTTAATGAAAAGCATTGTCGAGGAATATTGTGCAGCTACAGGTCAAAAAGTGAACTACCACAAATCAGCATTTCACACCTCAAAGAAAGTTGGAAATCAGCAGAAACAGAGTATTAAGCAGGCATTAGGAATTAACACAATGACAAATTTAGAAAAGTATCTCGGATGTCCGATCATTAATGGCAAAGTCAACAAAGAAATATTCCAAGATACCATAGGAAATGCACAACGACAATTATCAAAATGGAAAGCTAGTACATTATCTCAGGAAGGTAGAGCAGTTCTAATAAGAGCAAATCTGGCTACAAAACCTAATTACTTGATGCAAAGTTTTATGTTACCCAAAAACGTGCACGATGAAATTGATGCGATCAACAGAACTTTCTTCTGGAATAAGGATAGACAATATAAACCCCTAGTGGGTTGGGAAAGAATATGTAAACCAAAGGCATATGGAGGCCTAGGGATAAGGAAAGCGACGGATATGAACAAGGCCTTGCAGATGAAATTGTTGTGGAAAATTCTCATAGAACATGATAATGTATGGGTTAGAGTAGTGAAAGAAAAATATCTGCGCAGAAACACGCTTGCAGAATATAAGATTAAATCTAACACATCATGGCAATGGAAACAATTGATTAAACTCAAGTCGGAATTTGAAAAAGGCCTCAAATGGCAAATAGGGAACGGAAAGTCAGTCAAATTCTGGACTGATAATTGGGTGATGCAAGAGCCGTTGGAGAAATTCGTAAATAGAAATGCTATAGAGAATACTGCTGTTAAAGTGGAACAATTTATCTCATCGAACAGAGAATGGAAAATAGATGTGTTGCATAGAACTATCCCTACAGAATTAGTAGAAAAAATCTTAATGATACCCATCCCGCATAATGAGATAGAAGATAAACTTATATGGGCACCGAGCAAAAATGGATGGTTTTCAACAGAGTCGGCAGTAAGTCTAGTAACAAAGGAGGACGGGATGAGCCCGAGTCCGAATGATTGGATATGGAAATTGGACATCTACCCAAAGGTAAAGAATTTCTTATGGAAAATTGATATGAATGGACTCCCAACGAAACAAAGGCTCTATGAAAAACATGTAGCGATCCCGCAAGGATGCCCAATGTGTAATGGTACCAATGAGGATTCAATTCACTTAATGATAAGCTGCCCACACACGCTAGGGGTTGTAAAGAGCATAAATGTAACCACTGAACGAACAATTAGGACATATACTCCTCCACAACAAGACCCGAGGAAAGTATTAAATGATATTAAAGGGAGACTAGGGAAGACAGATTTCATTGAGCTGGCAGTAACCTGGTGGAGCATATGGCATCAACGAAACAAGATAATCTTTCAAACAACGCATAGTGACTTAATCCAAGACTTAAACTTATACATCCGTGCACAATTGAAACAATGGGAGCGAGCAAAGAGGTGGCAAGAGGATGAAGAACAAGTACAAGAAATGACGGATCGAAAACAAGCAACCACACGAAAGAAAATAAATAAATGGAAAAAACCTAAACCTCAATTTGTAAAACTGAATTTTGATGGATCTAAGATAAGCAATGGGAATGCTGCGGGAGGATCGATTATTAGGGATGAAAATGGAAATCTGATAACAGGAACCGTAAGAATATTTGGCAAAGTATCAATTCTGATGGCTGAAACTCTAGCATTATGGGATGGAATACTAAAGGCTAAACAAACCAATATCCGGAAAATTGAAATTGAAGGGGACAATGTAACGGTTATTAAAGCCGTCAAAGGCTTAATTAAGTGTCCATGGGAAATTGAAAGGATTGTAACTGATATTCTCGTATCCTTGCAAGGATTCGAGTCAGTCCAAATTTCACATGAGGGTAGGCAATGTAATGTTGTGGCCGATAAAATTGCTAATTTGGGCCACAGTCACTCATGGGATGTAATTTCGAAACACTTAGAGCTTTTAGCTCTCATCCAACTGGATGCTCTAGGATTCCCACCCTAAGAGGGATCTTAATTCTCACCAATTCAAAAAAACAAAAAAAAATAAATAGAAGACGTAGCGTAGCCCATCCATTGGACAAGACAAATACAATTATCAACTTTAACAATAATTTATTGAATTGTTATTACAATAAATTTGATCTATTATATGATTTTTTTATATTTTTTTACTATGCTTCTATAATTGAATATAAATAACAAAAATCTCAAAATTTATTAAAATGTTGTATACTTGTAATCATAGATCGTAATTTTATTAATAAAAATATTATGTTTATAGATGTAGTTTTACAATATTTATATGCATTTAGATGTTTTGTGCAAATAACAAAAGATAGTTTTTATGCATTATAGATGTAGTGTTAAACTCGTTTGCTGGACAAGATAATTTTTATATTTTATGTTAATTATTATCTTAGATGATTATGTTTTTGAATATCATTGCATGTGACTAAACATATAAGTTGTTAATTGAATTACAACATAAAATACAATATTTTTTATTCTAATTATATGTGACAAAGTCTAAACAATGTGACAAAGTCTAAACAATGTGACATTGAATATCATTGCATATAAGTAGTTTTTGAATATCATTGCATGTGACTAAACATTGTGACAAAGTCTATTTGAAATGACCACATTATTGAAAATAATTTAAACTATTAATGAATACTTGATCTATTATAAAAAAAACTTTTTAAATATACTATCTTTACACAATTGAAATGAAATAAAAAATTATAATTTTTTGAAATTGTATAATTCTAATCATAAATCATATTTTCAATAGAGGGCCTTATGTCTATAAACGAATAGTCTTAGGAATATGAACTACTTTTATAATGCTTATTTATATTTAGATCAAAATATACTTCACGATTTTTTTGTTCAAATAGCATAAGTTCACATGTTGTGAAAGTTGTATAAAATAGTCATAGTCATATATGTAACACCCTGTCTTTACACCGGAGAATTACTTAGTAGTAGACCTCACGAGACACAACCAAACTAGTTTAACAGCTGAGCATTTGGATCTTGCAACACGGGCACCGCGACCAAACAAGAAAACATCCAACTCATTTAATGAAATAAAGAAGACTTATCTCAAAACCAAAATGTTATGAACCAACCCTCAAAACAACACTAGAAACGAATTCCAACAACTACGTTGACTAACCACAACTCAAAACCCAAAAGTCAAATAAACTCCTACTCGCTTAACAATATCGAAAATACTACATTAGGAAATATAGTAAATAAAAAAACACCCGAAAACTAACTGTTGCGATACACGCTACCGCTCAACACCACCATTCCGCTGGGGCTCGATCATGCCGTTTTGATTACCTGGACTGAAAAAATAGTTCCCCGGAGGGTCGGATCCTACTCTAACAAGTTAAAATTAGCAAAGCAACTACGAGACGTTTCAAAACGCTCTTCTTAAAGTCAGCAACCAAGTGTCCACAAACACACACCTAACTCTAGTCCATTCCTAAATCCAGTCAGTCATAATCAGTTTTAAAGTCCAGATCTAAGTCAGTTAAACTATTCTTAAAATCCACTTAGCAAGTCAGTCATTCACACTTTCACAAGCTACGACATAATCTCGCAATCCGTAATGATACACTCGGAGACAATGATCAAACAAAGTCATACAAAACATCACAACATCCATAACAAACCCACAACACACATCAAACCCGCACATAATTGGCAAAATCTGTTGCTCATTTTCAACAGGCAACCTCCACTACTCATTTTCAACTAGCGGCCATAGACCGCTCATTTTCACTGGTCGTTCCTAAACAACTCATTTTCAAAATCCAATCAAACAATCATTCATAAATCATGTTCACTCATAGCACAACAATCATGAAAAAGCGTTTTAAAATCGATCAGAACTAGTTCCCAAAACCGATCTCATAACCACAATGCAAACCCTAACAAGTTAGAATAGAATCGAGTAAGCCGAAAATCGACTTACCTCCGAGATGAACCTTCAACCACTCCAATGGAACCCGAACTTGCTAAGACAATTCCCAAGATGAAGAATGAACGAGAACACGATAGCCTTGACTCCCGATGGAAAGAGGCAACGAAACCACGCAAGAAACATGGCGGAGGGAGGTTGTTATGGTGGGTGAACCAACCAAGGATGTGTGTGTGGGAGAGAGAGAGAGAGAGAGAGAGAGAGAGAGAGAGAGAGAGAGAGAGAGAGAGAGAGAGAGAGAGAGAGAGAGAGAGAGAGAGAGAGAGAGAGACCAACATGATCGAAGAAGAGGGAGAGATGAATATATAAGGGAAAAGAAGGACGTGGAAGAATCCAAGTTGTCATCCTTCTCAAACTTTAGGATGATGTTTATCAAACATCTTTCGATGAGGATGGAATAGAACTTCAAGATGATGTCTATCTTAAACCTAATAAGGAAATAATCTTTCTTCACCACTAAGAATAGACGCATGGATAACTTCGACAAATGGAAGGATTTCATAATTTAATACCTCGATAAGAACATGGTTGATCGAGATTACTTCAAGGCTAAGAAACCCGGGCACCAATTTCGAGAAACCGAAAAAAATAAAAAATTTCATGAATATTACATTCTACCCCCCTTAAAGAATGTTTCGTCCCTAAACATACTCGAAGAACGAACGAGAACTACCGGATGCGACACAAAATCTACACGAGACCCGAGGGTTCACAACAATATGACTCATATGATATGATATGATTTATTTAGTATATATACTTCTTTTTTAAATTACATCTCTATATTCTTTGTATTTATTATGCCAAAATATAAGACTTTTAATTTTATTTGATTAATCTATTCATCCTCAAAATTTTGTGACCTAAAATAGTGGATTAAAAATACAGCATTTATTTAAGTTGGGGAAGAACTTTTCAAGTTATTAAGAAGATTAGGATAGAATATATTCTTTTGTATATGCCATTATATCATAGAAATATATTTATCATGGCAGAGCCATTTCCTTTGGATCCATTAAGCTCATCTGGTTGCACCAATTTCTACATGAACTTCATGCCGTTGTATAGCCACCACCCATCTTACTTTGTGATAATCGGAATGCCATGTATGTGTCTGTTAATCTTGTCTTTCCATCAACGTTCTAAGCACATCAAGATCAATTATCGTTTTGTTCAGAAGTAGGGTGACAATGGTTCTCTTAAATGATTGACATATTTAAGAAAGTTGTAGGCACAATGCAATTTCAATCAATATGTTCTAAGATGCACGTTCATACTCATCCATGAGCTTGCATGGGGGTATTAAGATATAAGATATTCTTTTGTTCCTTTATATCGGCTTAGAAACAATTCTAGAATCACTCGGAGCTTAAGATAACTTAATTATCCCGCACTGTCTATATATTATCTTTGTATAAATACGTTATCATACAATCAATGAAAGCAATAAGATTCTTTCACTAAACACAACTCTTTACAATATGAGAGGAGATTGAGGTGATTAGTACCTCGTTCATCCCTACGCTTAATCCCCCTTCTCATCCCACTTCTTGTCAAGCTCTGGACGGGGCGCAATAAATGTGATAAAACACCCTTTGTATATTATTTGATCACTTGAGGTATATTATAAGTCTAAGGCCATCCGCAACGGTGAACCCGAAGGTGGGTTCTTAACCCCCTTCAATCAATTTTCTCACTCTTCCACCTCATTTTAAAACTCATTTGTACTTTACTCTCACAAGCCACATCCATATTTCATTCTTTAAAGTCCAATACCTTTATTTTAATTTATCTCATTTTATTAGATTATAGTATTGAATTTAAGATATTATTTAATAATATGATAAAAATTCAATTATATTACTTTTAATAATTTATATCATTTATGTAATAAAGTATGAAGTTAAACTAATATTTATGACAAACAATACATATTATTTCACTTAAATTTGAAAATATGAGAATATTAAATCATAAACATAAAAAATTGTAAGAAAAAAAACACACCATAATATGTATAAAACATATTGTAATACCCGGGGTTTTTAGAGCAAATAGTTAGTTTAAAGTTATTTTACAATATTCTTTCGAAACTAGAATTTGGAATAATGGGATAAGTTAATCTTATCACCCGAAACCGTAAATTGTATGAGTTATATTTTTATAAATTCTCGTCGGGAATTATGAATTAAGTAGACGAAAATTTTTATTTTTTAAAAATATTTTACTGTTTCGATTCCGGGTACTTTAGGCACTCGGCGCCCTGGCGATTAGGCGCTAAGCACCCTACTAAGTACTAAGTTAGGCATTTCTCGTCCCGTTATAAATTGGCACTCCGTGCATGGTAGGTGAAAGATAGTAGCGATATCGTTTCTTTGACCTTGGATCGTGACTGTTGACTCTCTATTACGCTATGGACATTCGTATTATATCGTATTTTGTGAAGCAAATTGCTTTCTCATATTCTTCAGTAACTGAATTAAGGTTCCTTACATATCATCTTCATTTCCTGAAATATTTGGCTTGAAACTTTGAGACAGGGACTTGGAATTGGTTCAGAGTAGAACCTATTCACGGGATAATTATTTCGTAATAGGTCTTGTACTTTTTTGTAGATGGTAGTGATAGATCTCTTTTAATATCATGACGTGGGTATTATTCAATGCTCGATGGGCACTTTTGTATTATAGTGAGGTACAGTGAGGTATTCTATCTTAATTGAGCCTATATGAGGGTTAAGGATATGAGTTAGTAAGAAGTCTGTGACAAATTTATGAGGTGTTCGTAATTTTATAATCGTTTGATTATTCGTGATTCATCTAGTATTGAATAACCTCTCTAGGTTTGTAATTACGAAAATCCTTATATAACCTTAGGTCTGGATCAGTTGCAAAGTCTTTCATCTAGTATTGAATAACCTCTCTAGGTCAAACCCGAAATTATTGGCGGTAACACTCCTGTAAAATTGGGGATGTTACATATATGATACCTTATAATATATTTATTTCATGCCAAAAATTGTAAAGTTCTGGTGTGACTTGGAGCCGTAAACTCGTAAAGAGTTGTTTGCTATTCACCTTATATTGCTTTTGGAAAACATGGTTTCATGTGCATTCCATGGCCAATAAATTTTTGCATCCAAACAGAACTTAACTATATTGTACTTCAAAGCTCAAAACTGCCAACTTCAAATAAGATTCTTACTTAAAATTTACTATACAGTAAAGCTTTATTGTTATTTTATATTTAAAACCCCCGTTGTGGGTGGTCTAAGGTTGAGAAATATAAAACCATAATTCATGAGACTTGAAGCGGTGGTCTAAAGATATTACGTATTTTTATGCAAACTAAAATGATGTAGAATTGATTTTAAATAATGTTTTGTACTATGTGTGTTAACGATACACTATAACTCTATAAGAAATCAAATTTAAAAATATTAGATGAACTGTTCATTTAAAATACATGTAAAATGATTAACGCAGTCTAAATCATGCGCCCTCTATGTTAATAAAGACACTTTTCGATATCTACTTCCCACAAAAGTTGGAAAATAAAATGGTCCTCCTCGTCCAAATTTGTTTGCATACTGAAACATCAAATCCTCTGGTTGTATATTGAATGTCCTTACCAGTGTGAGGCACGTTTCGTTTTTTTTGGGATCAATTTTCGTTTTAGATAGATCTTGCAAGATCTTGATTTGAGGTTTTGGACCCATCAGGCCCGCCACATTTCATTTCATCCAACAAAGTAAAGTTGTATATATAAGAACGGGTCAAAAATGATCTAGAATGTTTGAAATCAAGGAGCCCCATTTTAGCATTTTTCATTACTAATCAAAGAGGCATCCAGGAATGTTTCGGGCCCGTGCATATTTGGAGGAGACTTCAATTGTGTTCTCAACAGCTCGGAGAGCAAGGGGACAGTCGAGTTGATGTCTCCGGATTCGGACCTTTTTCAGGACTGGGTTGATGAGGCTGGCCTTATCGATATGGGCTTTTCGGGGAATGAATTTACTTGGACAACGGGGAAGACGGATCAACCTTCTAAAGCTCGCAGACTCGACAGAACTCTCATAAACGCCTCTGCCAGATTGGATTGGCCGGATGCTGCAACTAGGCATTTGCCTGCTTTGGGTTCCGATCACTGCCCTATTCTGCTTTCTCTGACGCCGGTGAGGAGTACGAGTAGGAAGCGGCGGCCTTTTCGTTTCGAGGCGGCTTGGGTGAGTCATAGTAACTCCAAGAACCTTGTTGAGGAGATCTGGCAATCCAATGGCACGATCACAGGAGCCCTGGCCTCTTTCAAGGACGTCTTGATCAAATGGAACAAGCAAGTCTTCAGGAACATTTTCTCGAGAAAGTTGGAAGTTACCAAAAACCTTGATCGTGTTCAGCAGGCTGTCGGGTCGGGTGTGAGTTCGCTTCTGATTGAGACTTAGCGGAACCTGCAGAATGAGCTGCGTATTATTCTGAAACAGGAAGAGATGCATTGGTTTCAGAAGTCTAGGGAAAAATGGCTCTGTTCTGGTGATCGCAACACGACCTACTTTCACCTCTCTACGGTGATCAGAAGGAGGAGGAATAGAATCGACACCTTGCAGGCCGAAGATGGCAAGATTTTTAGGGAGCCCAAGCTTGTTGAAAGGCATGCCATTGATTTCTTTAAGGAGCTGTATTGTACGCAATGTCGGGCTAGTAGTAGTTTGGTTTTGCCCGAAGGCAGATTCCCCCAGATCTCTCGTGAAGATTGGACTTTCCTTGTCAAACCGATCAGTGATGAGGAGGTTTGGACTGCTATGAATGACATGGGGAATTTGAAAGCCCTTGGGATTGATGGGTTCCAGGCTTTCTTCTTCAAGAATTGTTGGGGGCATGTGGGTTAGTTCGTCAAGGAGTTTGTTCTTGATATCTTTCAGAATGGGCGTCTTCCGGAGGGTTTAACGAGACCCTTATTGTGCTCCTTGCCAAAGTGGCCAAACCAGACAAGATTTCGCAGTTTCGCCCTATCAGCCTATGTAACGTGGTCTATAAATTGATCACAAAGACTATGGTTAATAGGCTCAGACCTCTTCTGAACGACCTTATCGAGCCTATGCAAGGGAGTTTCATCTCGAACACGCTCATCTCGGATAATATTGTCCTCGTGCAGGAGGTTGTCCACTCGATGTGACTAAAGCAGGGCAAGAAGGGCTGGATGGTTCTTAAGATTGATCTTGAGAAAGCTTACGACCGCCTTAATTGGGATTTTGTGGTGGAGACTCTCCGGGATGCGGGATTCCCTTCGAGATGGATCGAGTGGGTGAAGGTTTGTATTAGCTCGTCGACTATGAGGCTGCTTTGGAACGGAGAAATGACGGAGTCTTTCTCTCCTTCCCGAGGTATCCGCTAGGGGGATCCCCTCTCGCCGTACCTATTCGTTCTTTGTATGGAACGTTTGAGCCACCTCATTAACGATGCTGTCAACGGCGGTGATTGGAAACCGATAAAGGTTACTCGCAGAGGGCCTCTTGTTTCGCATGTTCTTTTCGCTGACGATGTGGTTCTTATGGCCGAAGCCTCAGTTTCGCAGATAAGGGTTGTTATGGACATACTTGACTCGTTTTGCTCGGTTTCGGGTCAGAAATTAAGCAAGGCCAAATCCAAACTGTTTGTGTCCAAGAATGTGAGTCAAGACATGATCGAGGCGCTTAGCGTGGAGAGTGGGTTTGAGGTGACGTCGGACCTGGGCAATTACCTCGGGATGCCTGTCTTGCACATTCTAAAGACACCTTTGCCTATATTGTGGATAGGGTGAAAGCCCGTTTGAGCTCGTGGCGGTCAAGAACTTTAAGTCTTGCGGGCAGGATTACTCTCGCTAGATCGGTGTTGACAACTATCCCTGTTCATCCAATGGCGACTGTTATGCTACCAAAAGACACTTGTGATAAAATTGACCAGGTTATCCAAAATTTTGTCTGGAGTCAGGATACTAATCGAAGGAAACTTCACTTGGTTGCGTGGCAGGATATATGTAGGCCTAAGTGTGAAGGTGGCCTCAGCATCAGGCCTATACGCGAGCTGAATTTAGCCATGATCGGGAAGTTAAGCTGGCGTTTTCTTCACGAACCAGAGGGGCTTTGGTGCAAGGTTTTGGCTGCCAAGTACACTAGGGAGTTTGGCGGAGATGTGAGTAATGTGTCGGCTGTTTGGAACGGGATTCAAACCGGTGTGAAAGAGGTTATCTTGAAGGGCAGTAAGTGGAATGCAGGGGACGACTTACAGCTGCGGTTCTGGATCGATTCGTGGGTTGTCGATGGCCGCTTAATCGACTCGGCCTTAGCTCCAATGTCACCCAGGATCAGGGTCGAATGGTCCGGCGCTATTAGGATGATTCTCTTGGCTGGAATAGGGATCTCCTCTCTGATTTACTGCCGGAAGACGTGCTGCTCAGGATCGCCTCGATCAAGCTCGCGGCGCCGAACAACGTCAGTGATACTCTGAGTTGGAAGGCGAGCTCGGACAGTAATTACTCCGTGAAGTCGGCCTTTGCTTTGGTCACGGGATCGGGAAGTTTACAGGGGGCTGATGGCGTGCATAATAACGGCGTGTGGAAGCTGCGTGTGCAAGAGAGGATACGCATGTTTGTCTGGCTGGTGTCGAAGGGTGCTATCTTGACGAACGCGGAGAGAAGACGGCGGCACATGACGCACTCGGATGTGTGTCCCTTGTGCAACGGTTGCCCCGAAACGCTGCTCCATCATTTTAGGGACTGCCCAAAAATCTCCCCTTTATGGTTATCCTTAAGTATTCCTGCCCATGTGGCTAATTTTCATTATTCTGGTTTTGCAGAATGGTTGCGTGGGAACATTTTGGCACGCGGGAGTAGGGACGAGACGGTGGGCTGGCCGGCGGTCTTCTCCACCGCTTTGTGGTGGATCTGGAAGTGGAGGAACGAGGTGGTTTTCGGCATCACTCGTAGGAACCTTGCTGAGGCGGAGTTTATTCACAACCAGGCCAGTGAGTACGCGCAAGCTTGGAGGGCCGGAGGGACCTTGGTTACGGTACCGCCGGAGGTCGAGATTGGAGTATTCTGGGTTAAACCACCCAACCAATGGGTGAAAATACATACTGATGGTTCCGTCGGGTCGGATGGCATCGCCACTGCTGCCGGAGTCATTAGAGGTGGCGATGGTAATTGGATTCATGGTTTTGCCCGAAAGATAGGCCGCTGCTCGGTGCCTTGTGCGGAGTTATGGGGTATTCTTGATGGCCTGCAGACGGCGTGGGATATGGGCTGTAGGAATGTCCTCGTTGAGTCGGATTCAGCCCTTGCTATTGACTTGATCACGAAAACTAGCAACCGACGCATCCTCTTGCTAACCTGGTGACCCATTGCCAGGACCTTATCAGACGAGACTAGAGTACTCGTCTCAACCACGTCTTCAGGGAAGCGAACTCAGTCGCCGACTCCCTCGCTAGGCATGCCCATTCCTTACCCCTCGGCTTGCACTCGCTCGTGGAGCCCCCTTCAATTTCTATCCCGTTTTTGTTTCATGACTTTTGTGGGCGTGCCACTTGCCGCTTTGTAAGACACTAGTTCTCTCCTGGGCTCTTTTGCCCCTTTTTTCCCACCAAAAAAAAATATTGACATAAGTATAAATAGAAAAAAATAAACAAAACATTTAGGGTAAAAGAGCTTAATTTTCATAGCATCTTTTATTATTTCTCTATTTTGATTTATCATTACTTTAATTTTCAAACAATAATAAAACATTCCTAGTGTTCTAATCAAATAGTTTGCTTTTTTTGCATTCATATTGTAGTTTGTAATTTAATTAATTGATTACTTTTCCTATCGTTTCAACTAAAATTAATATATAATGTAGTATATATTTTTATAACTTGGGAAAATATGTTTTCATTTATTAACTAACAAATTTAGTTTGAAAACTACCATTCTACAAGGATACATATGTATATATGGAATTTCTCCATTTTTTTTATACTTGCACTAAAAATTAGAGAAATTTGGACTAAATCACCCGTTAAATAGGCGAATTTACAATTAACCACCCATGATACAAAAATTTGTTTTAAACCACCCATAACTTCAATTCCGTTAACAAATAGCCACCCATTACCTTATTCCGTTAGATTTTCCGTTAAATATTGTAAATTTACGTACTCCCTCCAATTTAGGTAAATATTGTAAATTTTCCGTTAGATTTTTCAAAATATTACATTTACCCAGCCAATTTAGGTATATTACATTTAACAAAAAAAAATTTAATTAGAGAAATTTTTTTAATTAGAGAATTTTTTTTCAAAATATTACATTTAACAAAAAAAAAAAATTTTTTAAAAAACCAAATGGAATTAAGTGGTACGGTGGTTGCTTCTCCTTACGTGGTCAAAAGTTTTTTTTCGTGTCGAATATATAAATACCGCGGAAGATGGTTTGATTAATAAAGATTGGTCCATATTACGTACTCCCTCCGTTTTAAAATATTTGTTCATTTGGACATTGCATACGCATTAAGAAAAAATGTTATTCCTATATTACCCTTATCATAATGTAGAAATAATTAATTTCTTAAAGAAATATGAAAAAGTATAATAATTATGATAAGTATAATTATTAGGGGTATAAACGAATGGAACTTTTATAAAAAATATGAAATGAATAAGTATTATGAAACAAGAAAAAGTGGTCATATGGACAAATTTTTAACCGGACAGAGTATGATATTAATATAAATGTAATATAAACAAGAAAAATGTAATTGCATTTGTTTTTTTAAAAAAAAAAAATTGTTGAATGTAATATTTTGAAAAAAAATTCTCTAATTAATTTTTTTTTAGTTAAATGTAATATTTTGTGAAATGTTTTTTTTTTTAAAAATACCTAAATTGGCTGGGTAAATGTAATATTTTGCAAATAATTAGTAAATTTACAATATTTAACGGAAATTCTAACGGAATAAGGTCATGGGTGGCTATTTGGTAACGGAATTGAAGTTATGGGTGTTTAAAACAAATTTTTGTATAATGGGTGGTTAATTGTAAATTCGCCTATTTAACGGGTGGTTTAGTGCAAATTTCTCTAAAAATTAATATTCACATAGCCATCATCATCAACAACGTAGTTCTAAATTTGTCATCTAGCTGGATAATGTCGATCAAATATAATAAATAGCATGATTATAGATTAATATATCTAACATACTTTTATGGCACGCCTTAGACCATTATGATAAAAAAAATACCTTATTAATATAATAATAATATTAAAAATAATAATCTAATGATAAATAATAAAAATGAATACAAATAGTCAATATATCTTCTTATAAAGCTACATTTACAGTGATGAGTATAAATGCGGTTTCCATGTATAATTTGAAAGAGGTAGTAATGTCACGACAATAAAACAAACAACTTATTTGTAAAACTTTAGATTATTACATTATTTTATAGCATTTAAATATCACAAATAGAGTTATTAGTTTATGCATATTAGCAAAATGTAAAAATTGTTTCATTATAATTAGCTTTACTTTATTTTTGATAAATTAATTTGAGATCATTTTAAAACATTAAGTAAAATGATCTATAATGGAAAAAAAAATCGAAAAATGTGTCGAGGAGTCTCATGACCTATGAATTAGTTAAGAGCTATGAATACCACTACAATATGTTGAATCTTTTGTCTTTGTTCTTCACAATGTAAATTATCTAGGTAATGTAGTAACCATCATTAATGAAGGCAATAAAAAAAAGTTTTAGTATATGTTATTTTAATTAAACTAATTAAATTCCTTATTATATATTTATGTAAAAGATATGTTGGGATGTTTCTTGATCCCAGGCCTATATTGGTCCCAACGTGTTTTCATGGTGTTGAACACTTGTGAAACATTTAATGTAGTTTTCTAAGTGTTTCAAGACCATTCAAGTATATATGAGTAAAGGAACAAAAGTAGGATCAATCGATGTTAACAACTTAGGGAACAAAGTATTAGTTGAAGAGCTCGTTGATTCCTGATAGTATCACCAAGGGATCAAACAAAGGACTGAAGCTAAATAAGGAAATTTGGACCAACGCGTGGGCGCCAAGGAAGGATATTTTCTTATATAGAGAAACGCCTATAATTGGATGATTGAAGATATATCTTTTATTAAGGATATCTTTTATTCCATTTCCACGATAGCTAGAATAAAATCTAATTTTACTTTATTTTATATTACTTAGATATAATTAATCCTAGCTAATAGTATAAATAGAGGTTAATGTCCTAGGTTATTTTCGAACGAGCTTATAGATTTATAGAGAGCTTTGTACGATCTAGGAGAACACATGGAGACCTTGATTTAGTTGTGTACTAGGTTAAGAGTGTGAGTTCAGTTTACATTTTCAAGTTGTAAGTGGTGTTCGGCGCTGAGGGATCAAAGTAAGGTCTCTAAGAGTTGTGTACACCTAGAAGCTTTGGTTCGTGTTTGTAAGTTCACACTTGATTAATAAGAATTGCAGTATTCTTGTTCGTTACTTGTTGTTTAATTTTCACTGCCCAGTTCGTTGATCCCATTCGAAGGATCAATATTTGTATACTAACACACGTAGATCCAATAAGATATAATAAAAATTTTGAATTTTGGTAAAAAATTCTATCTTTTTTAATATACCACCTTATCGTTTAACATTGATCATAGCCTCACATCATATTTACAAAAATATTGATTTCGTCACTTCATTATTTGGTTTACTTAAATAAATTTATCTTTTTATGCCTAAGTTATTTTGTATATTGTTTTTACCTAATATGATACTATCAAACCTTACTATAAAGAAAAATATTATCCGATCTTATTTGATTTATTAAGATATTATCTTAGTACAATTATTAGATATTGTTAGTGATTAAATCAATAAGAGAAATTATTGAGATATCAAAATAACTTTATTAATAAATTCTTAGGTATCTCTCTATGCTACGTATTAAAGTCGAGAGTTTTTGAGCCTCCACGTTAATTTTGGTCCCACGTCATACTAAATTAATTTTATAAATAAATTATATTTTAACAATTATGATTTTTGGTTACGTAGTAAAGTTACATATTTAGAAAATATGATTTGTTAGGACATCAGTAGTATATTTATTTGTGTAAAGTTTGATAAGAAAATATGATCTACTGAACATAAGTATCATATTTATTATATTTTATATTTAGGTTGGTTTATAAGACAAATCAATTATTGATATTAACAGAAATTTTATAATAAGAAAAATATACTACGATCAAAGTTTATATGACAAAAACAAGTTAATTCGAGTTAAACATAATAGTACTATCATGGTGTATTTTATTAGTAAGTGGAATTAGATGTACATAAGTTCAATTATATAATGTATTCAAAATAATTGTAATGCTTAAAATATAGTCATACATGGTACAACGGGTTAAGTTGGTAAAGATAATATCATCGTAACATATAAAGATATCATAAACATATAATTTGATTTAATTAAATAAACACATTAAAATAATATCTTAATAATTAAATAGTGGTAATATATAGGCTAATATTAAAAATAATTTAGTTGATAACGATAATTAAATGCGAGTAATAAAAATGAGGTATATTAATTTAGATTCTTATAATAAGGTTTTAGGAAAAAGAATGTAATCAAGTATAAATATTATGTCTTTTATGTATTTTTTGAGTTATACGAACTTCAAAAACAATGTCACTTTTTTTTAAGACATGTTCATACATTTAAACTTATATTATATTTTTCTGTATTAATATTCGATTATAA
The DNA here is from genome assembly GCA_963924305.1 of Polygonum maritimum. NCBI lineage: Eukaryota > Viridiplantae > Streptophyta > Magnoliopsida > Caryophyllales > Polygonaceae > Polygonum > Polygonum maritimum. Next base: position 14,398,803 of record OZ002728.1, read on the forward strand.
AATATCTAACTATAATTTAATATTTTAAAGTCAAATTATCGTACGTAGTTTTTCTTCTATACGAAATTTCTCAAGACGTGATAGATAAAGCTAGTTAATTAATTAATGTAAAGGTGGCTATTGCCTATTGCATATTGGTATGCTCATTGAGATATTCTGTATTAATATTCATAAGATGCTCATTGAGATATTTTGGGGAAAAAAGTAAAGGTGGCTATTGCCTATATTGCATATTGGTATGGTTATTATACAAAGTTGTTTTCTTTGAATAGAGTTCTACTAACGATTTCGACCAAAAAAAAAGAGCTCTACTAACGACGAGTTCTTATGTCTCGCATCAACCTAAAGCCAGGACCTCGAGTAAATGGCCGGGAAACTTAATTATGTTCAAATCTAACTTCAACGATTTTATTTATATGTATAGTTCAATGACTTCATTTGTGAGGATGCATGCATGTAAAAGTTTGAATGCGGTTTACAATGACTCTGCATGGTGTTATTATCGGTTCCTAGCCAATATATATAGGCTAAGCTAGAAAAGCTTTACCTTCAAATTTCCTTAATGTAAGTTCCGAAAAGTTTCATGTGCTCAGCCCGTAAAAGAATGAATAGAGTTATACCCTCATCATTCAATGGCCTGGGCAACATAAAGGCTAAACCCTCGAACGAGGTCACAGCCGGTCCCATGAAGACGGGTCGCCCCCATCCAAAGTCCGCATCATAAGCTGGAAACCTTGTCCAGCTAGAGATGGCAAGATTTGGGCACTGAAACGGTGGTGCCCAACGGCCATATAGATCAGGATGGAGCTCGAGGTAATCAAGCGTGGACCTTAAATACTCGTCGTCGATCATTTTCAAAGCCTCATGGATCCTACTAGCAGCGTACCAAGTCGGCTTCGACATGAGTGCTCCAGCTTCTGCAAAGGGAGTCGTGTTTACCACGGCATTGCCAAAGTACCCGGGCGGTAGAGGCGGCCGCAGCCTTGACCTTACATTGGTTGCAATGTTAAGTGTTGTAGCTTGAATGTAGGCTAAGCCATACGCCTTGCACACGCACTGCCAAATATGACCCGATAGCACCTCGAATGTGCTATAGTTGGTCGCGTGACCGCCTTCCTTGTAACACTTGGCCTTGAGAGCATTGAGCTGGTCACTAGTGAAGTTGAACCTTTTTGTGATGACGTCGTTTTGAAGTCGACTCGTTGGACCAGGAGATTGTGTAATGACTTTTGGAAGAGGTTGGTATTCGGTGTGAGGAAATTTGGGCTCGAGACAGTCCCTAGCTCGGAGGAGGGTCCGGTCCATGAAAGGTTGAATGGTATGGTCTAGTCCTTGAGCCATGCAAGCCCATGTGTTGATGAAGTGTATCATAGATGTGCCATCTACAATGAGGTGAGAAATTCCTACGCCAAGTGAAACTCCTCCACATTTGAAATAAGTAAGCTGCACATCAAGAGGAGCACGTTGAGTCACGAGTCAATCTAGCTCAATGAACATGTTGACCACGGCATGCAATTAAGAATTCTATTCTTCTATTCATAATACGGAGTGTTTCTTTCGTCCAAAAAAAATAATACGGAGTGTTTCTCGTACAAAAACATGTCATTCTTTTTTTTTTGTTCGAAAAAACATGTCATTCTTTTGAGCTTATTCCCCTTTACTTTGCGCTTTGGCTAGAAGTGTTCTATTATTTTGAGTAATTGTTTATGTGTTTGCTCATATATATAAAGCGATCAAATTCGAAACTTATCTAGTAATTATGGCTGAAATGTATAACTTATATTGATGATTAATTCTTTTGGGTGTTTGGCATACTACCTAATAGTTTAATATTTATTTCTACCAAAAAAAAAATAGTTTAATATTTATTTCAACCTAAAACAAAATAGTCTAATATTGATTCATGCTAATGTTGTAAAAATAATGCACTTTTAAGATACACTTTAGCTTGTCATTAATCTCCTACAAGTTTCTTCTAAGTTCCGCTTAACCTTTTAACTTGTCTAGACGGCGCCTAGGTACCCGTCTGAGCTGCCTAGACAACTGTATAGGCCACCTAGGTGATTCATCTCCGCCTAGCATTTCTAGAACATTACATGTCGTATATTCGCATGTAATATTCATTGTACGTAAGATCCAATCTCGTATATTCTACGAACAAAACTTAATTATAAATATAAGATTTAAAATACCTGAAAAACACACAAAGGATAGGAAGAAATCCCGCTTAAATAATCTACGTTAGGGATCAACCTCATAAACTCCGGGGTAGGAGTAAAGTCACCCAAATCATCTAAAAACAACGTTGTTTCGGCCTCTACGAATAAAACTCCTCCTTCGTTGCAATTGATCTCGATCCTTTCATCCTTGTTTTTCCTCAGTCGTCCGGCTAAGGGGTAGAACCGGGCCAGAGCCCGGCTTAGAGCCTCCTTGACCCGGTTTGCGTCGAAGAAATCAAGCGACCCATTTGGTCTATAGTAGTAAATGATGGGTACATGAACGGCGAATGCGATGTTGTCCAAGTTAGAGGTCCACATAATCTTCTTTGGTGTCTCCTCCGCCGGTCGAACCGTTGTTGAATTCTTCACTTTGATTAGCATCTTCTAAGTTTTGGTGGCATACTGGCATGGGTTCCTGTGTTTTTTGGATCATTTATTTAGATCTTATTGAGAGACAATTAATTTCAGTACAGAGTAACGTCGTAACTCACTTAATTCGACCAAAAAAAACTTACTTCAATTAAATATAGAAGGTCAAATTACAACGGGCAAATTTTAGACCTAATCAGGGTAGATAGCATAGTTATCTTATTTAAAATATTAATATCATATCAAAACCTAACATTGAAAAAGGAACATACGAATAAACCCATGAATTTCTTATGCACGTATTGAACATAACAATGAAAAGGCACGCTATATCATATGATCGACTTATATAGGATAGTTTACTATATAATTTGTTAAAGAAATTCAATAAAAAAAATAAACAAACCTGCATATTTTTGTCTTCTTTGCAAGTTACGGAAGGAATCCACCGAAAAATAGCAGCCCAAAAAAAAGACTAATCTTCTTCTCCCGATGAAAGGTTAAAATTAATGGATGCAACCATCTATATACTACAAATTTAGGTAGTGTCCTTTTGTTACCTTTTTTAATTACATTATCATATTATTTATATAATTTACATTGTAAAGAGTAAAAACATAAACTCTAACATAACCTAGTGATAACTATGGTTATAATCATATCATCATATCATCATAACTATATACTAAAGCGGAGGTTAGAAATAATATTTAGCCCGACACGTGTCACCTCTTCATTGGATCGCACCACTCATCTTTAATAAAACAATTCAATTTGTTTAATTGGTTGAAATTTCATTGTAGACCTCACATTAGATTTCTTCTTATCTCCTGATTTCCATTTTAATTATTTTCTTAAGAAAATAAATTATTATGCTAAAGCAATTGTCAAGAGATTTTTTTTCCTTTATGGTGCATATTAATTCATGAATTGCTTGACATAAAGCAATTAAGATTGTAAATAACGTATGCTATGTATGCTATTGTTAAATCTATGACATATATAACCAAAATCTATCACGACAAGTGTCAACTCCTCATTGGGCAGCATCATCAATCTTTATTAAAATAATTCAATTGGTTAAATTAAATTTGATTGTAAACTCCACATGTATGTAAAATAAGAAAGAATATATATCATTGAAATTATATCTATAAAGTTTTCTTATATCTATAAGGTAACCTATAAAAAAATTGATAAAAAGAATATATTATAAATAAAATAATGTATCATTAAAATAAATCTCAAAAGAAATAAATTAAATAAAATAATAAAGATTTTATATCAAACTATTAAAGTAAGTTTTTTGTCAATTCAAAATCGTGTCTTGAAGGCATGGGAACTAATACTGGTTAATAACTAATTCATAGGTCACGTATTCAACTCTCATTAACACAAATAATCAAGTAATTATTAAGGCTAATTTATAATGGTAAAGATCTCACTTAATGTCTTAAAATGATTTTAAATTAATTTGCAGTAAATAAAGTACAACTAATTTATAATGAAATAATTTTAGCATTTTGTGATATTTAGATGCTATTGTATAAAATATCTAATAATCTATAGTTTACAAATAAGTTGTTTAGATTCTTACATGATAGTCATGACAATACTAGCTTTTTTAAATTTTACACGGGAATTATGTTTATATCCATCACTATAAATGTAGCGTGCTTTATAAGAAGATACATTGACTATTTGTATTCATTTTTAGTATTTATCATTATATATATTATAATAAGATATTTTTTATTGTTGGTGCCTAAGGTATGTGATACAAGTATGTTAGATACCATTAATCTCAATCATGATATTTATTATATTGATCAGCATTTTAAGATTAGATGACAAATTTAGAACTAATAATAATGCAAGTATAAAAATAAATTGAAACAATTGTGTATGTGCATCCACGTAGAATGACAGTTTCCATACTAAATTAATTAGTTAATAATTGAAAACTAAAAAGATGATATACAAAAAATTGGAAATTTTCATTGTTGACTGAAAAGGCTTGAAGTTTTTTTTTTTTGCAAACTTGAAGTATTTTTTCATTAGAGTTAGATAGGTTAATAATAGGTGGCGTCTTATATCCCACCATCTATGCGAAATAAACCACGACTCGACACACGAGAGAAATAAATCACATGATAACATGTGTCAAGGGACTCCTTCTATAATATATAGAAAGATGCTCAATCGTAAGAAAATTGGCAAACCATATTGCATTGTATTTAGACTTGTTAACACACCCAAAAATCACGCCTAACTCAACCCACAAATAGTCAATTTTGAAATAGATATTATAACCAAAAATTATAGCCTAACACTCCGTGTTTACATCAGGACAATACTCGTTAGTAAACCTCACTCGTACTACTTAGGCTATCTTGAAAACCCTAGCTAACGGACCCTGATCCCTAGGCACACACGCATTAATCATCCGCTCCATCATTTTATCAAGGCTCTATCGTTGATTTTGTAAGAGTATAAAATCCGCTCCGACCTAATGAATATGGTCACTCATATGATTTTTCATCAAGTCAATTCGATTCTAATGATTTTACTTTGGAAGAGATATGTAAAATTAAAGCTTAAATCGATCTAAAAATGTCCGCATCACCTTACATCAAGAAATCAAGAAGAAAAAGCATATATCCAATCAAACAATTTGATCAAAAGAAATTCAAACTTTGAAAAAGAATTACCCAATCTATATCTATATAAAAAAGCGATTCCTCACCTTTGTTTAATGTTGTTATTAAAATTAGATTTCCCTTTTACTTTATTATTCCTTTCGCCTCCAACGTTTTGCCTGCGAGCTGCCGTTTTCGCTCCTATTCGCCTCTGTGTTTCGCCTCCCAGACTTCCCGAGTTTTGCCTTGTGGCTGTGGGGATTGATTGATGCCGTCTTTTGCCCTCCTTCGCCTCTTCGTATCGCCTCCTCCTACAGGCCTGGGTTGGCTTCTCGGTGAGGTACATCCATTCTTTTTTTTAACCTATTATTAGGGCCTCCCAAATGCTTCTTCGCCTCCCAGTTCCATCGGTTTTGGCTTCTTGGCATGCCGCCATTATTGTCCGCTACACTCTGCGCCACCTCCTCGCGGTTTATAAACATCCGTAGACCGTAGTCCTCCGAATTCCCCTATCTCGGTTCCCAATTTCCTTCTGGCTGACAATCTAAGGGAGGGTTCAGGCGAGAGCATCGTTACCGGACAGGTAATCTCTATTCGATCTTGTTCGTATTGCTGGCTGTGTAATAGGCGTAGGAGTAGGCATGTTCTCAAGTTTATATGTATTGGTTTAAAGGCAATGTGATGCACTGTATTGCATTGAGCAACATCGCCCATTGCTTTGTGTCTGCCCCTAGAGGAAGGGAACATATACAGCCTGAAGAGTTTGATGATGATTGAGGAACTTGTAATTCCTTTGGACTTCTATACCTAATATTTGGGGTGTAAACCAAACTCTTCTGCACTGATGTTAAATTAGGCAATTCCAATTGTTGTTTTGTTTGTCTCACAGAGAAGAGAGATATAGGAAACTTGAGTCTAAATTTATATAGAGCATATTTGCGAAAGCATGGCCTTCAAATTTCAAGCACCAGGGTTGAATGCTTGATGAGGATTCAAGAGCATTGAAGGTAGCTGTATGCTCCATTTTTGTACTTGTTCTGTGATATTGAGATTGTAGTGTTGTATTCTCACTTAATTTGTTGCATTATTGTGGAGGAATTGTTACTTAGGTAAGTAGTTGCTAGCATGTATTTTTTCGCTTTTGAGAATACAACATTGTGTTTACTTATCTTTGCCTTTTTTTTATCTTGCTGTGACATTGAGATTTTGTTTGCTATGTATGGGATGTTTCACTGTTTTTCTTCTTAGTGACTGGAGTTTGGTCTAACCATTTACCGATTATCGAAGTATCAACTATCTTGTTCCACGGATATGTGCTCATGTTTTAAAAATACTTTTGACATCTCAATTTCTTTTTTAGCTACTAGCTCTTTAGCCAGCCATATGTTTACTACTTTTACTTCATCTGCTGCTTTTTATTAGGATAAAGGATGGTATGGGTGAAGCTCTGTATCCGAGATCATCATTTGGTATTTACTGCACAAGTATTTCCATTTGGCTTTGGGTTATATATAGCTAAGGTAATGATCCATTCCATAGTCATGTGAACATATAAATTATGATTGTGTGCTTCCATTTTTAAACAGGGTGTGATTGAATGTAGTGTTGCAGTTTATTACATGTATATATACATGTACTTCTAAAATTTATTGAAACACCATGCTCTAATAGAATGCATATATTAGAAAATTGTGTTTTTTTGAGGATACTACTCATTTAAACAAAACTTTGCCGGGACTCATACAAATTCCTGTCTGGCTGGGAACTGAACCATCTTGATGATAACTTTGGATCTTCAAGTGAAAGAATGGTTCGAAGGAGGAAAAGATGTACGTTTAGGAGTTTGGAAAGCTGCCGATATTGAGATACTCAATACTTTTCAATTGCTTACTGCCAAGCCTGTAGTTTACTTGGTAAACTCTTTTATTTCTTCTGTTTTGCTATCAACCTCAGTCGTTTTGGTAACATCTCTTTCTTGATGTTAGTCCATTTGTTGTGTTGAATACTGAAGAATGCAATAATCTTGGTTCATTTGGGATCTTGATGCCAGTTTTTAGTTTTACTCAAGAAACCAGAATGCTGCAACTCTGTTTGAAACCTAGATATAAAAATTAGCTAAACTGATGAGATATCCTATTGATGCAAAAGTAATGTTGATGACATTTCACCCATTTTTTGTGGTATTACAACTTAAAAAGAAGATTTTTATCCTAAATAATAGCATCATGTTATTATAACAAAATTAGGGAATCAACGGTAATTGTAATATCCGGCTCCGTTTCCGTTTCGATTCCGTTTCTCGCCTTGAAAGTTATTTCGGGTTCCTTGTGGCTCAAGCATAATCGCTTCTTTTCCGTCTTGACCTTATCCTAGCTATATTTCTTGGAGTATAAGTAACTGTTTTAAAGCACCTCCGTCTCGCCTGAACTGTGCATTCTCGTCAAGTGATCGATTATATTGGTCTAGTACCCTTAAAATCATGTTAATTGATAAGTTATATTTTCTCCCGTTAACTTCCAAATTTTCAATTTTCTTATCATTGGTCATCTCCGTACGATTCTCTTGATCTTGATATCCACTGCCTTTTTAATTCATTAATTAACCAAATTTTATAAAACAAGAGATCGTAACTTCCTGTATGATATTAATAAAGTAGCTAGGTTATACCTAATTCCTATATATGTACATATCGTTTCCAACGCTTCATGCGTACTTATTCCCTACCGTCTCCGCTGCTCTGTGTGTCGACCCAATCGCTCCTCTTCTCAAAGTCTTCCGTCATCAAAGTCACTATCGGTGAGGGTTTTCTATTATGGTCCCTACCTCCATAGCCATAGTCATCAACATTCTCGGTGAGTCCCTCTTGGGCCGCGACTTCACGGTTTGTTTTCCTTGTCTTCCTAAGTCGGTGGGTCGTGGGTTTGGGCAGGAAAATTGGGAAAAAAAAATAGAATAAATATGATTATGGGTAATTAGAATGGGAACGGGAAGACTTATTAATTATTAAGGGCGTAGGTATTTCAGTCAAGCTTAATTAGCTTGGAGAGTTGTTGGCCAATATGAGTAAAGTCGGTTTCGGTTCGGGTTTTGGGGTTGTTTCGGGTCTTTTATCCTTCTTTTAATTAATAATCATCATCTTAATCTAAAAATGCGTTTAATAATATTAAAATTATTGTTTTTAGGAGATTGATTTTGCTGAGTCATTGTCATTCCTCGTTCATAGAGAATTCCTTCGTCTTCAAGGTAAGTCGTTCTGCGACTTGCTCGGCTAGGTGGTTCTATTCAATTCTGGTTGGATTGCATGCTGTGCTGGTGGGATTGGTTTTGGGGAACTAGTCCCTAGAGTATTATTTTTCTAAAATATTTTATTTGTATATATATATATATATGTGTGTGATCGTATGTGTTTATGTGTGCAACTGGTTTTCAAAAGGATTTTATCGTATTAAAGATTTTCACGTGTTTTCTGTGTGTTGGCATCTACCGGTACGGCCTTGTTCTCGGATTTCCGAGGAGAAGGGGACTTCTAGAGGCATGGTCGTATGGCAAGGAGAGCCCCTTCAAAATTTATAAAAATGTTTTGGCGAGTGCTCTAGTAGGGGCTCGACCAGGGGTTAGAAGTGTGTGGAACAATGGCTGGAGGATGCCTTAGATGCGGGTGCTGTGGGTGGAGGTCGTTAACACCCCGCCTAGGATTGTGTATGTGTGTGTGTGTGAATGTGTGGATTCGTGAATGTTTGTATGAGAGAATTTATTATTGTGATGCTGCTAGTGAATTTGAATGCGTGTGACTAACTGGACTTAGGACTGGACTAGAGCTATGCGTGTGATTGCGGACTTGTTTGCTGACCTTAGAAACTCGTTTTGAAACGTTCTGCTAGTATTGTATGTTTTCTGACTTGGATTAGAATAGTAGCTGACCCCTCGGGGAACTATTTTTCAGACTGCAGGTATCTAGGAATCCGTGTAGGGACTTAGCGGATTGGTGGTGCGAAGCGGTGATACGTGTCATAGAATGGGTTGGGGTTTTGGGAAGGGTTATTGCTATTCTAATTTATGTTATTATTTGAATTATCTTCTATAGTTTCATATCGTATATTGTTAGTTGCGCTTGGGGTTCGGGGAAGTTTGTAATTATTCGCCTGGTGTTGAGTTGGGATCATGAACTGTTTTGTAAACATTTAATTTTTTTATACAAGTTGGATGTTTTTCAATGTTTTCTCGCCGTGCCCGCGTTGCAAGATCCGGATGTTCTGTTGTCGAACCAGCTTCGTAGTGCCTCGTGAGGTCTACTACCGAGTAACACCTTGTTAGAAAAACGGGGTGTTACAGTAATTTTGGTTCATGGTTCGGTGGTTCAATGATCAACGGTCGTATGAGAGGACGGTTTAATAACTTGTCATTGGGCATGGCTGATCCCAACAAACCGAAAGGCCTCTCGTCTTCATCTTCATCTTTATCTTCATCCTCGGGTCTCAAACGAGCTTTCCCTTTACGTATCCTGGAAACATTGAACAAACACCAAATCTAAGATCTATTCTTCAATTTTGGTTATAAATGTAAGTCCGTCACAAAAGAGCTCATCTACGACTAAGCTGTTCAGGTTCATCTTCCTGTTCGGCTTCTTCATAGTCGAAATGATTTGACATAGAATTTGTAGTGCTATCTCTGATCAAAGGCAACCTGTCATGATCAACATGGTTTGATGGTCTCTGTGGCCTATCCGAGAACAATGCATCGTGTCTTTCTAATACTCTTCCCAACTGCTCATTCAACTCAATTGCTCGAGAAACCAGTCTCTCATCCCTGTAATACCAATATGCAAGTCCCCCAATGTTAAGGATGAGTATGTGAACTTATGTCATGCTTAGGAAAAAGGAAAGTCCACATTTGGTTCAATGCGGGTAGTTAAATTTCTGGGAAGCTATTTCCCAGGAAATGTATTTCTCAAATTTTGAATTCCGGGGAAGTAGAAGAATATAGTTGGTTCAAAATAGCTTCCAGTAATTAAATTGTTACCTTTTTCCTTGGTTCAATTTAACAACCCAAGAAAACACAATCTGGGATATAGATTTTTTTTTTAAAAAAAAAAAAAGAAAGAAAATTTTCCAAGAACGGGTGACTTCTAACTGGCCTAAAATTTTCCAAAGGAGATTATTTTCCTAAATAATAGCATCATGTTATTATAACAAAATTAGGGAATGGATAAAATATAACAAGAACGGGTGGCCTAAAGCGATTGTGAGAACAATGCAGACATGCCACATAAATATGGCCTATAATACATAGGCTTGCTAATCAAACTATAATGATAAATGAAACACGTAGCGACTTTCAGGTTCAAAAAACAAATACGATTAACATCAGTCATAATTGTCCACTACAGGAAATAGAAGAACAAATAGTAATAATAATATTCATGAGTGGGAGCCCAGATAGTATCTCGGCTTCCCATTAACTAGCGGACCGCACCCGTCCGATGGACGGGTATTTGCTCTCGGCTAACAATAGATGTACATGTATTTTCCTATGCTTTCTAATTGTATAGAATTGCGACTCTAATTAACAACATACCCCATACAAAAAGATTAAATATATTCCTAATAAAATTTGGTGATTGGCTTCTCAACTCTCTGAATTGCAAATATGAATCCATGAACTCCTGTTTCATACTTTCATGCATTAGGGTTGGTGACCAAGAGATTATCACCGACAATTTGTATTTTTTCCCCGATTTCTGTATCCATCAAACAGCAAGTTAAAAAAAGTGAAAACTCAATTTACGCATAAAATATATCATCTTCACCTGCCACATGTGGCCACATAAATACCAGAAAACATTATAATCAAAGATACAAAAAATTACAAAACACGAGACTATCACTTCTTAAACTCTATCATCACTTTAGCAGCTTGAATAGCCATGGCATGATCCTCATTACATACAAGATTACCACTAAAACCCAACTTATCTACCAAATCATTCTCCGCTTTTCCTGTTTACCTTTCTTAAATTTCTTCATCATCTTCTACTAATCCATTGTCATGGGCTTTGTTAAGCAGCATCTGAAATGCGCCTTGCGAGCACTATTCATGATCACGGTCTCAGCGTGCTCGAGCATCCCAAAATATGAAAGGATGACACTAAGAAAGAAGGCTTACTTTTCCCCGCATGGCAACAGCACGCCCACGACCAACTCCAAGTGCTGTGCTCTTACCCTGCAAAAATACATCAACAGTCAAAACAAGCAACAACATCTGCTAGCACAAAGATCTGGATTGTACCTTGATTCTAGCGTCCAGACGTTTGAACATAGGAGCATTCTTCAGCATATCAGGTATGATCATAAATCTGGGAAGGTGAAAGAGAACTTCTCAATTAATCTCATAAGACAGCTATGGTTATTTATTGAACATGATCAAACCATCTAATTAGGAAATCTAGACCAACATAATATGAAGGCTCAGCAAATAATCATTCCAAATGGAAAAGTTAATACTATCAAACAGGCACGGAAGTTTTCAGGATCACGTGAAGATTATACTCTCATAAGGCAACATCTTTTATCTTTCAATAAACTTTCGATTTAACAAAACAGCTGCTTGGATGAAGTCTCAGAATTGCATATGTTAAAGGAACGGCAAAGAACAAACAGATCTCACTACTTGCAAGGCAAGAAACAGTTCATTTAAATCCTTTATAGAGGTTGTGCATTATCTAGATAATCAAGGAAAAATCTTCATCAGACATTCAAACTAAGTGCCTCTCTAAACTATAGGGAACAAAATCACATTCATCAAATCTCTCTAAACTATAATTTATTTCACATTCACCAACAAGTGACAATCCCATATCTGGAAAACCTCAGTTCCATCTTGAGTGTAGAAATGCAAGGAAGTTACGAAGAGGCCAACCAGGTTTGTTTGGAGAATGAGAGGGATCATAAAATCCAAAAAGGAGCTGCCAAATCCAATCATGTAAAAATCTGTTAGTAATAATACTCTAATCCACAATAACCAAATGATAAATCTGTTATATAAAAAACCAACAAAATACTATATAATAAAGGAAAATGGACATCAATATAAGTCAGAAACCTTCTAAAGTAGAGGAAAAGATCCTCCAATTAACATGCATTAAACTCCACCCATGAGATGAAAAACATAGATACATGTTAGCTTCAACTCTATATTAAGTTGATGTTTTTATAATCAGGCACATATGCAGGTGTGCATGGATCAAAACGCCTTCTTAGTTCAGATTTCGGACCTTCCCTCAAGTGGTAACGCTCATTCTTAAAGTCGCATCTAACCTACTTTTTCCTATTGTCTCGCTTTTACTCATTATAGTTCTATAAGAATTACAGTACTTAGAAGCCAGTTTACCAGTACAGATAAAGAGGGATATTGAACCAAAATTTAAAGATTTACAGGCCAAACCTTATCCACATCAAGATTTACACGCCAGTTTACCAGTACAATTTTCTATCTTCATGAAACCAAGAATAGAGATATCTGGCAGCTAAAAGGTGATTGCTAAGCTGAATGCAAGTAATAAAATCACACACCAAGGAAAACAATAGAGTACACTATGGGATCAAAACCGGCAATTAACTGTACAAAGGAGCTCACCAGTGAGTGGAATAGGGGATTCATCAATTCCGATTTGATTGAGCTTCAAAGAAGAAAATCGGTGCCAAAATCCCACTATGGAGAGATTGTGTGTAACTCTCTAGCTGCAGAACATCATTCATCAAGCAGACTTTTCAAAACTTGGAAACCCATACCTTTAGATGCTATCAAAAGAGGCCCGCTCTTAGAAACCTGCATACATAACCGTTTAAAGATTAAAAACAATGCAATAATGAGGCGTCAAAGACAAAAGGAATTTGTATGGATTCAAAATCCAAGGACCATGAGATTGAGCAGAAAGGAATCATTAAAAGCACCGTATTTTCGTTTCCAGAGCTCTGGTGTTCTGGTTGCCCCGGCTGAGGGGTGGACACTACAGGGGCCTCCCCATGGACCGCCTTTAAAAAAGCAACACACAAAATCACGAGCCCCGTCATTACAAATCAACGGCATGTTTCCAGACATTTCGAGGCAAAATCATGCAACGGTATACCAGAAAACAATAAGTTGAAAGATTTGAGAAATTGTGGGAACAAAACAATCCTGAAGCTTTGCTTGACAGCTTTTAAGCACCTTGATTTCTACTACTGGATCGATATCCATGGGAGCATCGTTGCCATCACTGTGCTTAGGCGCCTCCAAACTGATAGGCTTGACCGCCTCCAATGCTTTATCAGTGAATTCCGTATGCCCAGTCCGTTTCGTGTGCAAATCACTCTCCTACAATACACAAAATTGAGCCAATCAAACAACCCTAGGAATCAATTAAGCAAATGAACCACACCAAAAACCCTAGAAAAGAGCAATTGAATCGATTAGAGTGAAGAAGAGGAGACATTAGGCAGCGGAAGCGTGTGACAAGTTTCGGATCTGTTCACCGCCGTCGGAAACAAAGCTCGCCGAGTCTGATTCTCAGCGAGAGTTCCGCGGTTCAAGATCTCCGCCGGCGGAATCGGATTGTTACACTGCGAATCAAGAGAGAGGCAACGGCGAAGAGGAGTCGGTCGCTCGTTTCCACCGCTCGGGAGATGAAGCACACGATATCCGGTGAGATTCGGCCGATTGCAGTGGCGGAGACTAGGCGGAGAAAGAGCAACGCTGTTTCGGAGGAAGAGCAACGTCGGAGGCAGTAGCTTTGGCCGGACAAGCGGCGGAGGCGGCGGGAGGAGATAGAAAGGCAGCAGAGATCTTTGAAGGTGAGGCGGCGGCGTTCGACGCCGAGCTCCATCATCCTTTGCCATAGCTCGTCAGGGAGAGAGGAAGCCATGGCTTTGCAAGGTGGGCGTAATATTTTTACCTTGCGATTTTATTACTCATAATTTCTGAGAGGGAACTTGGAAAGAGAGGCGACTCTCCATCTCCAACGACTTCAATGTTCCTCATGGAACCTGCAGTAGACGAATCGTTTGCCCCAAAGACACCAAAGAGAGCTGGCAATTAGAATTTTAACTAAATGCAAATAAGGTCTTTTTCATTTATTTGATTTAAAAAAAAAAAGAAACTGGAGTGAATTGACAACATTAAAGCAATTGGTTGTGTTGCCTTCTTCAAGTTGTATAGATTTTATGTAAAACCTTTCGGTTTGTTTTGATTTAATATTCTATGAATAATAATAATAATAATAATAATAATAATAATAATAATAATAATAATCAAACAAGCAGTACGTAAAAAGAACGAAATCACAAAAACCTACACAAACAAGTAACTAGCAATTCTACCTGCATATACGGCCACATTAATCCATCACACCTCATTATTGCATAATATTTCGCTCATAACAAACCAAAAACAATTATAAAATAAGTTTTTGACTACTACTAACAAACAATATAGATAAGGGAATATCAACACAAATTCAATTACCAAATTAATTAGCCGTGTTTCAATCTTTTATTAACAATATATTTAATGCCCGTCCATCGGACGGGCTCAACCGGCTAGTACTTGGAACAACATAAGAGTTGGGCGAATGAATGAACGAAAAGATCAATAATGAACTGATCTCAAAATTTAGCTTTAGTGCTAGGTTTAGTGAACTTTATGTTATACTTGATAAAGAAAAATTAGATACACAAAGGTAGATAATGTATCAACCTTTATGATTTTGAAAATGACTCATCATTTGTATTTACATATTTTAGTATCGATGTTTGCATTCTTGAATGTTAATTTTATGATGGAAAAAATATATAAAGATAAGAAAGGTAATCTTTTTGGATTAGATAATTGTTTGACTCTTTTAAAGCTTCAACAAAAATGAATGGTTGGAAAAAAAATCAAATTTCAATTAACTTGGAAGATTATGACAAAAAAAAATGCTCTTGAACTTGCATCCTTGAAGAGGTATATTAGAAGAAAGGTTGTAAAACAAGCAAACAAAAAGCAAAATTTAACATGTAAGGATTGTAAGGTGATGATGAGAAGAGAGAATCCTCAAAAGGTCCAACTGACCTGGAAAAAATTAGTGTAATCATAACTATATACTAAAACGGAGGTTAAAAATAATAATTATTTCAACACGTGTCAACATTACATTAGACCACATCACCTAACTTATTATAATAATCTAATAGGTTAAACGTTGACTATCGTCTCCACATGTTTGTAAAATATGAAATCATATCTACAAGATTTCCTTGAATATATAATTAATTATTACTACACTAAATTGGAGATTAAAATAATATATGTCAACTTCAAATAAATATATAATCAAATTAATATCATTATATACAAGATATAATAAACCACATAAACATTTATAAATTCCACATATATAAAAGTTATATATACATATGATTTAGACTTGAATTTTTTTCCAAGATAACTACAAAATAATAATTATTATAAAATAAAAACTTATTTATAAAAACAAGTATTCAATCCTTATACAAAAATTATAATCCTTTGAATCTTAGTTTGATTAAAATAATATATCATTAAAATAAAACCCATAAGAAGCAAATTAAATAAAATAATGCAATATTTTGTATCAAACTATTATTTTAAAGACCTTTAAATAAAATTTAAAGTGATTTTTAAGTTAAATCAAAATCGTGCCTTCAAGGCACGAGTCCGGCCGATACTAGTAAGGTTATAAAGTGACATGCCGAGGGCATAATAACTTGAAATGCTCATTGGTATTGAACGACAAGATATAAAATTTACATTCCAAAGAGAGTGTGATATTTTAGATTATTTTTGTTTTTGTAAAGTTTCGATAAAAATTAATTTATCATTTAATAGAATAAGATTATAAAGTATTTTTATTTTTGCATTAGTTGAATAAAATATAATTAGTGTATATTCAATAAATAATGGGATATTTTAACTAAAATATTAAATAAATAGTTCTTTGGTCATCCAAATGATAAATAAAATATGTTATAGTACTTACAACTTAATAATTAATATGCAACGTAGAAACTAGAAAGGATGTCGAAGTTATAGCTAAGAAGAAATTTGAAAAAATCTCTACAACTCGTATAATTCTCTCAATTGTCAAATAAATGCATGCATTTTTTTTATTTTGCCATTTTATTTGTAATTGCTACGAATGCATTACTGTTATTCCTTATTCTTTATATATATACATATATCATGCTATAAGTATAAGATTACTTCATATTATAGTTATTCGACACTATAATTATTTGTTATTCATTAAACTTTTATTATAGATTCCACATTAAAAAAATTATTTATATGCATATGCTTTCAAATTAAATTTTCTCCAAAATGTCTATTAATTTGAAGTACTTATTGTTATAATAATTAACCAATCCTTATACAAAAATAATCTAACCCTACAAATGTTCATTCGGCTAAAAAGCTTAATTATAACAAAAAAGCTATATTATTAAAAGAATTCTCATAAGATATACATAAATCAAATCAAATAATTTTATATTTTATATTTATTTTATCTATTATTTTTTGGACAATTTCATACAATATACCTGCATAATTTATTAATTAAAATAAAATTGTATCATGAGAAAGATTATTATTTTCACCTTTAAAAATTAACTAGTTATAACCCCGGGCCTTGCCCGGGATTTTTTCAAATAACATTTAAAATATAATAATTTATATATGATAAAAATATTACAAATCAAATTTATTGTTTATATAAATTTGAAAAGTATTGCAAGAGCTGCAACATTTAGAATCGATTAATTGGTTAATTCTATTAACATGAACCTATATAAAACAAACTCGAATTTGATGGTGTGAAATCTCAATTTTACACTTAATAGCCATAGGTTTGTTCTTGATATATACTATCCCAATCGAATTTGATCAATAAGTTTATTCTCCATCTATAATATCTTAATCTTGTACTTCATCTGAAATCAAAATTAATAAATCATCAAATTGACATAATTAATAGTTTGATTCTTGATACATTGATATATTTTGATAAAATTATAAAATCATCTCCATACATATTCAATATTTTGGATTATTATGACAAATATGCATATTTAGGATTAAGAAATATTTTGTGTAATTAAATATTTGCATATGAAAAATATAAATTCAATTCATATTTGACTTGTCAAATGGACCGATACGGTCGAGTTCTATCATTTTGGATTGAGTGTAGGCTCGAGTCGATCGGATTACGGACCAATTTAACTCTTTCCTTAACAAACTATTAATCAAATCTAAAATTTGATTTAATTAATTATTAAATCCTATGAAGTAGATACTTTGTGCACAAATTTTCATGTCTAAGTCGAACAAATTGTAAGATACATATTGTACATTTTTTTTTGTCATAATGTATGTATATTTTTATGTGAGTACTTTTTTTGAGAAATTATCTAAAGACTAACATGGAGCGAGTATTGTTTTTTAATTAAACATTAGAAAACTCCTTAATTCAATTGATATAAATGTAATTATATAACTCTAAAAAGATGGTATGTGTGATATACTACGCATATAATTGTATCATTGATATAAATGATACTCTGACTTGAAAGCAATCTATTATATATATTTAAAACCATTAAGAATTGAAGCCATCTCATTGTGACACTTAGGATTAGGCCACATGTCGCTTCTACGTTAAGCCACCTAAGATTTTGCCACATGTCGTTATATCATTAAGCCACATCATTTATTTTATATTTTTTAATTAAGCCATGTCATATAGATTTGTACACATCATATTCATGATTTTTTTTAAATCCATGTCATATTTGTCTAATTTTCTAAAAATATATCTTACCATTTTAATACCAAATCTTATTTATTTTCTATAAAATTTTGCATTTCGAAATTAAAAAATAGTATAGTGTAGTGATGAAGATTAGTTTCCATAAATTGTGAGATCTTTATGATTAAATACTAGAAAAGTTGATATCATATTAGGTTAGAATAAATATGTATGATTTATTTGGGAATCTTGACCTAATTTTAATATTTTTAAATACAAAATTTATATTTAATTATAATAAAATCTGCATTTTAAAATCATAATATATGTAATGTGAATATTTGTTTTTTTGTTGTGATTCCTTCACTATATGGCCTAATTCTAATTAAATCAAATATTTTTTATGGTCAAAATTTAGCAACAAAACTTTTTGTTTGATTCCGTTTTTTTAATCAATTTGGATCTTCCATATCTAAGATACAATTAGTTTTGATTTGATTTGATTTCCCAAAAAAATTAGTTACGTAGTACTACTTTAAATTTTGAAGTTGAACTAACCATATCTTTAACAAGCTTGCCCATTAATATTGGTATTTAATTGATTATGTCCTCTTTCTTTCCTATTTTGAATATTTTTATGAAGAATAAATTATCACCCCCACTTTTTTTTTTAAATCTTTACAACATAATATTATTTTTCAGAAGTCCAATTAACCAAAAAAAAACTCCAACTTTTTAGGCATTTCAACGTATCAATATTGCAGATAATCAATCAATCAATCAATATATATTATAAAAGTCCCGCTTTACTAACAAATTTTATATGTTTTATTTTTCTTAGAATTCTAATCTTTATCTATTTTTCTTACCCATCTAATATCTATCTTGGGAGACATACTATTTATCTTTAAAATTTCATTAACTATTTAAGCTTTTAGTTTATCATTTTTCTTACTCATATCTATCTATCTATCTATTACTATATACTAAAGCGGAAGCAAATTCCGTTACCATATTGCGTCACATCACCCATTTTATTAAAATAATATATTTTATTTAAATTCTTTTGTTATCTATTAAATTGGAAAATTTATCTTTCTACTCCCTACTTGAAAATTGTATATTTTGTTATCTATTAAATTGGAAAAATTTATCTAAATTTTATCTACTAAATTGATATGTACATGGTACATCTTATATAATAAATTTTATATACGTACATGGTACCTCTTATACGTACATAGGAAGTCACCCATCTAAATATCAATGATGTTTCGTATAAGGATTATATAGATTTTGAAATTTTTATCTTATTATATCTTCAATGATGTACGTACAAGGATTATATAGATTTTGAAAATTTTATCTTATTATATCTTCAATGATGTACGTACAAAGTTAAGATTTTTAAAATTTTATCTTATTATATCTTTATTAAATATTCTCTTAATCCTTACCCATCTAAAACTTTTTCCCTATAAATACACCTCTCATTCACTCATTCTTCTACAATTAATTTACGTTTCTCTATACCATTAGTTCCCAATTTTTTTTTGAGATAGCTTTGTCAATCAAAGGTATATACTTTTTCATCATGATGTATATATGATTTAGTTTTGTTTATATTCTAAATCTAGCTTATTGTTGTTATTGTTGTAGGCTACTATAGAGATTCACTCTTTTCACGAGCTTACCAATCAAAGGAACAAAAAATATACAATTTTTGGTCGTCTCTTGAAGATGTGGAACGTTGTTAATACTAATAATGAAATATCGTCGAAAGAGCTAATTTTTATAGATGAAGAGGTTAGAATTTCTACACAATCAATTACATATTCGTATTGTTTATGTTTTTTTTTTGCTAATCAATTAATTTCATTCTCTTTTTTTTATAGAGAAATATTCATGCTTGGATAAAAAAAACATGGATGAAATTCTTTGACACTCTGGTTGAAGATCACATGTATTGTATATCAAACTTCGGTTTGAATAATTATACCGGGACCTATCGTTATAGTCATCTTCCACTCAAGTTGATGTTTTTTATGAATACCAATACGATTGAAGTTAAAGAATATTCAATCCCTCATAATGCATTTGATTCTGTGGAGTTTGATCTCATAAAAAATAAGTCAATTAATGATAGCTATTTAGTTGGTAAGTTTTATTTGTTAAATTTGTAGATCTTTAAGCGTATAAAATTTTATTTAGTTATATTATTATTATTATTATATTACTATTTAGTTATTTAGTTGATAGCTATTTATAATAATATTATTATAAAATATTATTTAGTTTATGTATAAAAAATAAATACATAAATAAAAGTTATTTATATATGATGATGACATACAAGAATTATTTCATTTTATAATCCAAAAAATAAGCGTCGTTTTAAAACATAGTATACATATTATAATATTTGTAATTGTTATAGTAAATTCATACAAAAAATAATAAATACATAAATAACACCCCCGTACAAGGTACGGGCCATCTGCTAGTAATATCTATCTTTGAAACAAAATTATCTATCTTTAAAATTTCCTTCTATAAAAGATACATATTAAATAACTTATCTTTTCAATTACCATTTTAGTCTATTTATGTAAGAAGTAGTATGAGAAATTCGAATTTAAAAAATAATTTCAAAATGGAAGCCACTTTTTCTAAATAAATTATTATTTTTATCTTTGATACTAAATCAATTTATATTTATTAAAATTTACTTAAATTATATTATCATGTTCCTAATTAAACAATCAAATTTGTGATAATAGGGATAATGATATATATTAACCATTAGAGACAAATTTTGAAGGATCAAAAAGTAAGTAAACTTTATTTACTAAATTGTTCCATAATTAGAATATGTTTAATATTTTTATGACCTCATATGTGTAGTACTACAAATCCAAAAAATATTTTGTTTTGTCTAGAAAAAAATAACATTTTCATATGCTAAAATTTTCATTATATGTTTTCACTTATTCATATGCTAAAATTTTGTTGTGCATGGCACGACGGGTACACCTAGTATACAACTATATATGTATACCGCCGATTAGGAGAAAATAAAACAATTTAATTCTTATTTTCATCTAATTTTTAGCAAAATCTATTACTATATACTAAAGCGGAAGCAAATTCTGTCACCATATTGCGCCACATCACCCCCTTTTCAAAAAAATCTATCTTATGAAATCTTGATTTTATCATAGTCTTATAGATACTTAATTAAAATATTAGTTCTAGATTAGAATTTGTGTTGTTTAATTAATTATTCTATCCAAATATAAAAGTCTCTATCTTATCATTATACACATTTAATTAATACAAAGATAGATCTATCATAAATTGATTTAAAAAAGTATTTTTTCGTCGTCAATGGTAGCAAAGTGTACCACTATATTTAACAAAATACTTATTCTATTAAAATAATATATTAAATACATTTTTACTATCATACCATATTAAAATATCAATAAAAAGCATATGTTATATTTAACATATATATCACTAATATTTCATATTGATTACACTTTAGAAAAAAAAAGATAGGTTTCTTAATTAAGATAATAGTTCGAGATAATTTAATTTTCTATTTAACTTATTAAATATTATCTATATATTAAATATTATAATATACTCCCTCCGTTTCACAATAAGTGTCGTTTTAGCTCTTAACACAGTTTTTAAGAAAAGCAATCATTCACTATAAAACTTACAACTTTTTCTTAATCTTACTACTCATTACATTTTTTTGGCCAATGCATGAACAACTTTAGTCAACAAATACACATTCCAATAAAAATTATCATCATTCACCCCTATAAAATCACTTTGAAAACCTAAAACGACACATATTATGAAACAAATTTTAAGTGCTAAAACGACACTTATTATGAAACGGAGGGAGTATTAAGCCGAATTTTATTTAAACTTGTTGATTTTATTATATAAGTTAGTTTACGTAATTTAATTTAAATGCAATTTGTATCAAGAATATATATATATATATATATATATATATAGATTCGCGATCAAGTGAGAACAACTCATACGGTGTAAAATGCAAACACCTTATGGCCGTTAGATCTGGGCAAATCAACGGACTGATTTTAACACGCAGCTCCCCCTTGCTTTTAACTGGGAAGGGCATTTTCGTCTTTTTGCCCTGCTTTACTGTTCATCGATCTCCCCCTTGTTTCTCTACGCTCGCACAGAGCGTTTGTTTTAGCGGATTGTTCATTGATCTCTTCGGCTCTCTTCTCCAACAAAATTCGATTGTTTTTCAACTGTATTTTCGTCCTTTGGCTCTTGTTCAATTGCTTCTATGGATATAGGTAACGATTTATGATTTTTGAAAGTGAGAATTTATGCTTTGCTAGTTTTAGGTTTTCCTTGAGCAAGATAACTGAGAACTTGTGAATTTGACATAAGTTTGGGTGTATGATTGGTGTTTACATGATTTGATTGCATTAGAAAGTGATTTTGAAGTTTTCGATTGACCGTAGAAGCTGATTATGTACGTTTTGCCCGATTGCCTACCATGTGTTCGACAAAATGCCTCAACCAACGTGCTTAAATTTACATGAACCGTTCAATGGATTCCAATGAACCTTTACTTGAAAGTTTATGAACCATACCGATACTCTTTGTGAACCAAAAGAATACCCGTATTTGGCCATTTGTAGTGTGTTTTCATGTTGTTTCACTCATAGCTTTTACGTTTCTTTTGTAGGTTGTTCATCAAGTTCCGGCCATCCTAACATTTCTCATTCGGATGGTGATGCTAGTACTGATGGACTTTCATTGAATGACAATGATGCAAGTACACAAGTTTTTATATTGGATTGAAAAATCACACTTACTAGCTCAATCTGTTTAAGTAGCCTTCTCGGTACCAATTGCACAGCTTCTTTTAGGCCTACCATGTAGTCAATTTTTTCCCAAGTGTTTACACACTTTTCGCGTTTTGTCATACATGAACCAAGTGATTCATATTCATGAACAATCGCGTAGAAGATAATGAACCATCGCGTAGAACATAATGAACCATCGCGTTTTGAGGATTAAGCTGTCTTATATGCAGTTTCACATTAAATGAACCGAATGACTAAAGTTCATGAATCGACAAGGTGAACCCAACGAACCAAACACCTGTCGTTTATGAACCGCGATTGATATGGACTTCATGAAAAGCTGGACGCACCTTTCGCACGATAATGATAACGATGAGCACGATAACGATGCCTACATTCTTCACTTATCACAAGATTGTTCTTATTTCATTACTACTTGTACGGTTGAATATAAACTTCAAACAATGTTTTGATATGTGTGTTTGAGGATTCAGTTATCTTCTATGCACTTTAACATTAAATGAACTGTATAATTACACGACATGAACCTACAAGTGGAACACAATGAACCAAATTCTTTTATGTTACACAATTTACGCATTTCATATATGAACCGAGTGATTCAAATTCATGAACCATTACGTCGAATTCAATGAACCAAATAATTATACTTCATGAACTTAAAAACAGTGAACCTACAAGTGGAACACAATGAACCTCTAAGTGGAGTACAATGAACCTTTTTGGTCAAAATCATTTTATTTACAAGTTTGCCACCGTTTTTTCCGTTTTCCTTATATCATCCTTTAATCTCTACCGTCAGATCCGAAAGATCTAACGGTAGAGACTGTTTCTCATTTTACACTATAAGGGTTGTTCTTACCAGAACCAAACTCTCTATATATATATATAATGATACGGCGAAGTCAATCTTTCTTATTTGGGAGGAACTGCACACTGTAGTATGAGAAGCCACACGCGCCAATAGGAGCGTCAAGATTTGGACATTACTGGTTGAAGGAGGTGAACGAAAATATACTTAAAAAAGAAACAGAATGTGGAGGCATAATTTGAACAATGCAAGTTTGAAATGAAAGCGCACGAGGGCTTCGTTGGATTTGCAAGACGATCCAGAAGGACGGCCCGACCCTGAAAGTCGGGACAAGGTATTGTTTCGTCTACCCTGGGGAGGCTTTGCATGCCTATTGATCGTCAATTCTTCTCCTTCTGCTTCCTCCTGATCATACAAAATTTGGTGTTTTCCCCCTTTTTGCTTCCATTGAACGCATAATTGAGGCTCTGATTTGTGATAGGGGGTGTAGGAGGAGGAGCGTCATACGAGCGGATGGAATAGGGCTCGTTCGTCGGCCAGATCGCCAACGTCCTCCAGCTCGGACGGAATGCAGCGCCTTCAATCGTCCCGATCGGCTCGCCTAGGTCGAGTTCAGGTTCCTGGTCATCGGACCATCTATTGCAATAACCAGGAGGCGAACGCCTTCGCCAAATTCAAGGTTATTTTTCCCCGCCAACCATTTAGCTTTCATGTGTTTGATGGATGGCTCGTCTAATTATTTTGGAGATGTTCTCTTGATGTATCATCTGTATCAGCTTGTTGCATAGGAGCTTTTTTTTTGAGCAATTTTGTCGAAATGTTGAAAGTAGAAGGAATTGAAGTTTTTAATTATGAGGAAATATGGCTCATGCTACGTTTTTCCCCCAACTTGTGATGAAAATGATGTTGGGAACTGAGAGTGGTGGCAAAAATAAATTCCCTGGGACTTCAATGTATTGCACATTTGGTAGGATATCATGGAAACAGTTGTTTTGGATCCATGAGCATTGATTCGTGTGCTTAGTTTACCAATATCTACTAGGACCATCCTTCATCTAGAATGCATTTGCCTACTTTCCATTCTCCGAACAGTTGATATCCAGCCCCTCATCTCAAGCATGAACCAGCCCAGCCAAGTTGAGGAGTAAGTAGTGGCAGAGGAGATAGGTGGAGAAGGCAATGTCAGTGTTGTAAAATCTGAGGAAGCTGCAGTTTGGGTCCTTGCTTCTTGTGTTTATTGTAAAGAGAAAAAGAACATGATTTGGTGGTGAAAGGTGGTCTAGATGTTGAGGATAGAAAAATTGCAAGTAATGTGGTCAGATGGTATATACGTCTGTGTCCTATAAAGCCTAAAACAATGCTTAAAACTGACCAAAATAGCATTTTTAAGAATTGCTTAACTTGATTACTTGAATTGTACTTAACAAGCCCTGAAAACCGACCAAAATACCCTAACTGATTTTGAAGGTGAAAATGGTAGTGTCTCCGAGCTTCCTCTTACCTTTTTTTTGGTCATCTTTACCACTATGGTATCCCCTTTGAGCAAGTGAACTTGAAGTGTTATGTGAATCTCGTGGCATTGATTGATGTATGTTAATAGTTTCAAGTGGGACATTGCTGGTCTTCTTTCCAGGGAATGTGTGGTTTGACTTTGAAGGTGGAGTAAAGTGAAAGCTTTATAGATTTTAGAACCTTTGATTTTTTATTCCTGGAATCATTATCTTCAATATTGATTTCAAAGTGATAAGCAAATGTCTCCCTAGTTGATAGCATGATGCCAACTTCTACCTTATCATACACCCTCCTTGAAATCATAAGGATGAAGGTCCACAATTCCTGCAAAATGCATGAGAGCATATTTCTCTTTGTCAATGATAACATTATATGCTTTTCCATGATCATTTTTGTTAAGAATGGCCTGATTGAAATGCTTCAATTTAATGCTTGGTGCTACATGAAAGGCCTCCTTATAAATTGCTGCTGACCAACTTTATAGTTACATCTAAAGGTCTTGTTGTAATGTAATTACATGATTTCAGGAAAATTCGGTGTCGACGACAAAGTACAGTATCCTTACCTTTCTACCAAAAGGTCTGTTTGAGCAGGTATTCTCCTGGCTAATGAGTGAATTAGAGATGCTTTTCTTACTTCCCAATTATATGCTTTCGCCCCCTGTCGATATCACTGATCAATTTAAAATTTAATATTGACAGTTCAGGCGAGTAGCCAATCTGTACTTCCTCATGATCTCCATTTTATCTACAACACCTATAAGGTATGGTCTCTTAGATGATAATGCTTGCATTTGGAGATTGCAGATAGAAAGTTCTCTTTCACTATTTCATATTCCACCTACTTTATAGAGTATGACTCTTCTGTTTCTAGAAAAAGTGACTAGATTGAATAAGATTGTTAATTGTTTATATTTCCACAGGAAGAGTGGCTGCTGTAAAATAAATAAAATTTATGCTCCTTCAAAGCATTACGTGGAGTCAAACAAATAAAAGAAAATTTGGGTTAAATGTAGTTGAGTGGGTTTTGGGGGATAGAGAAGTTTTGGTAATCACGCTCTTCCAGAAAGTGGGTTGTGATTGAATGAGATTCTTGTAATTCAACAAAAAAAAAATGCTCAACATGCTCTCCTTTTGAAGATAGAAAGCTGACCATTGTTGCTCATCATGCACATAATCCAGATATGTTCATTATGATTCTTTATAATGATTCATACCCCCTGATTTTATGGTGATTGATTATGCGTACACACTCAAATTATAATAACGGATTTGTGTGACTTCTACCTTTTGTCTACTGTCTCTTTTCTTCCAGGACATTGATCTCTAGGAAAACTTGTTTCCTTTATACTTTGGTAATCGATTCAGTATGTTCTGTTTTAGAAAATGCAAGGAGTGATGATAAAACTTTTTCTTGTAAAATGCATTCTTAATATCATCCAGTATCCATACTCATCTTCCATCGTTTCGATTAAAGTTAAATTTCAAGTATAAATGGATTATTTAGTTTCCAACAAAGCAGTGCGATGAAGCTTTGCAATTTGTTTCAGCTCATACGTACTATTATGTTGTGTTTATGAAGATGCTTTCGTAAATTGAAAATAATAACATTTGATGAGTGAAGGTGCTGTGTTAATACCCTTTGTGTCTTCTGCAGTCCAGTGAGTCCAATTACAAATGTGCTTCCCCTTAGCATAGTGCTTCTTATTTCTCTCATTAAAGAAGCTTTTGAGGATTGGGTGAGTTTGAAACATGTGTTTTTAACACCTTTCCTTTGCTCATTGTAGCTTGAAGGTGGTCTTTTTACTTAACTGCCATATATATATGGCTTGAAAAGACAGCTAAATGATTGCGTTGTGACCTAACCCCCTCTTTATTTTCTTTTGGATTTTAATTTTGACAGAAGCGCTTCCAAAATGATTTAGCTATAAATAACTCTCCTGTAGACGTACTACGGGGTGGCAATTGGGAAACTATTCCATGGAAAAGGTTACAAGTAGGAGACATAGTACGAGTGAGTATCCTTATCTCAATTTTGTATCTACATTTCTGATCGTACTTATTATTGTAGGAAATACGTGTCTGTTCTAAAAATCAGCTCAATATAATTGTGTGAGTAATAACTCATAAAATGGTACTCTTAATGGTTTTCCAAAGAGATTGCTTCGATCCTTTGGGGTGTTCAAGTGACATTCTCAATCAAAACAGTCCAAATTTTTAGATTTCATGAAGCAAACTAAGCATGAAACTTCTATTCCCTCATGAATTATCTACCTTGTGAACATTGCTATCTAAAATGAATATATTACTCAAACATTTATGTGGCAAAACTGCTAAAATTATGTTGTTCATTGTTCTGAATGCAAAGGTTAAAAATGTTTTCGTAATCAAATGTGATTTTAGTTTGATGAGTTCCCTTATGAAGGAAAAATATTTCAAGGCTTTGTTTGGATGAAAAAAAAAGGACTTTTGTGGCTAGTTTATCAACATTGTTTTGGTAATTACTTAATTAATACTTCAAAGCAACAAGTGCTTCAAAAGCATGACATTCAAACAGACGTCAAGTTGCATGGCAATACCTACTTATCCATTTATTTCAATAACTCAGTCTGTCACCACAGTATCACAACCACCACTGCCAAAATTTTATCCAATCAAATAATGTGCTATTGCAGATTAAGCAAGATGGAAAATTTCCTGCTGATATCTTATTCCTTGCTAGCACAAATCCTGATGGTGTCTGCTATGTAGAGGTATGCTTTCATTTTTAATTATAATTTTCTCTCTTTACTCTTTTGTTTAAATGCATATCTATTTTCATGAGGGTACTTTGTACTCCTTACGTCAAAGTTCTTTTGCTTCTTATTCTGATAGCCTGTCGATTTTGTTAAATTAGCTTATTGTTTTTTTCTTTTTATTCATATCTGCTAATGATTTTATTTGCTTATTTTCATCACAGACCTCAAATCTTGATGGTGAAACTAATTTGAAGATTAGAAAAGCACTTGAAAAGACGTGGGATTACTTAGCTCCAGAAAAAGCGTTTGAATTTGATGGTATGTTCCTTTATTTCATGCTAGAAAATGATGTGCCCTAATATGGCATTCTGGGTGAAAGCTAAGCATAAGGCATAAAAACTATCCACAAATATATAAGTAGTGCCTATTTTTGGACTCTTGTGTTGTATATTTGATTAAGATGAAGAAATTAGATTTCTGTTTTTGACAGATGCAACATTTTGAAGCATTAACATTGCATTAACATCTGTTCCTCTTTGGGTTATATCATGTCGCAGAGGTGGCAACTTATGTCCTCAACTTGACTTTACTCATACGTGATATGACTGAATGATATTTGTAGTGCCTTAATTGCTTTGATCTCATGAACTAATTTAATGGGGATTGTTCAGCATAGTTTAAGGTAATATGCGCAATGGTTCTTGAGAAAAGTGAGTTACCTTGCTCTAATTTTTGCTGCAAGTTCTGGAGTATGATCGAAGACATTCAAATTTGGTTAGCTTGAGGTAGAAGGTACATGAGATAGCATGATAAAATGAGGGATGAGTGAAACTGAGATTGTTTATGAATGATGAATTGTGATTTGGGTTTTAACTAGATCATTGGTTGAAGGATATAGCATATACAAGTACTTACAGCACAAATAGATAGGATGATCATTTGTATCGAGTGAGATTTGGAAAACCTATTAACAGTCTTTCTGTCCTGAACAATCTACTTAGTTCTTAGAATTTGAAATAATTTGTGATACACATCGTATAATATATTGCTTATAATATGCTTTCAAGGGTTGTTATCTTGACATGTCGTACTCACATTTTCAGGTGAAGTACAATGTGAGCAGCCAAATAATTCATTATATACTTTCACTGGAAATCTTATTCTTGACCAGCAGACGCTACCAATCAATCCAAATCAACTTTTTCTGCGAGTATATATCATGATTTTCTTATGTATCAGCTGTTGCATGTTCTATTTTGATCCTTTAGAACATTTGAGATGGTGCATAAATATGCAATCGCATACCTTTTATGTGCTCAAAGGCGAGTATGGTCAATTTTTTCTTTCCCTTATTTAACGCCTTTCCATTTGCTTTCTCCTAGGGTTGTAGTCTCAGAAATACCGAGTATATTGTTGGGGCTGTTATATATACCGGTCATGAGACAAAGGTACCTCTTATTATTAGTCTTTTTTAGTTTTTCACGCTTCTTTCTGTAACTTTATTTTTGGCTTTTGTTTAATGTTCCTGATGTAAGGAGTCAGATATTTGTGATTCATGGTGACAGTATTCTACTATTCTGAATAGTTTGTGTTATTTTGTGGAAAATTCTTGCTTCAAGATTTTTGAGTTTTCCTAAGCTCTACTCTTGGTCTGTTTCCTTTTACAGGTCATGATGAATTCCATGAATGTTCCTTCAAAAAGAAGTACATTGGAGAGGAAACTTGACAAACTTATTCTTGCTCTATTTGCTACATTATTTATGATGTGTATTGTTGGAGCTTTGGGCAGGTTTGATCTCTCATGAATTTTAAACTGATTCAGTTTATTTATACTTTGTGTTGATGAGTCCTACTCTAATTATGGAATCATGGTCCCTGTGCAATGTTTCAGTGCTACGTTCATAAATCGCAAGTACTACTACTTGGGTCTTGATGGAAATGTTGATGACCACCAATTTGATCCTAGCAACAGATCTGTGGTATCATTTTCTGCCATGTGTATAAGAGATTTTCCATATACTAGCTGGTCATTTAATTCTTTTCATTTTTGATGTCTAATCTGTAGGTTTTCATCTTGACTATGTTTACACTAATTACTCTGTTCTCCACCATCATCCCCATATCACTGTATGTTTCAATTGAGGTGAGTGTGATGAGCTTCAATACTACATTGTCTCTTTTACTTTGCAGCACTTGACCTGTGAGTTTTAAATTGCGTTCGATTTTTTAGGGCATCAAATTTCTACAATCTATTCAGTTCATCAATAAAGACCTGAACATGTACCATGCTGAAACCAATACACCTGCACAGGCACGGACATCCAATCTTAATGAGGAGCTTGGACAGGTAACCATGTTGAAGCAACTTCATGATGTTATTGTGATGTACATTGTCCTCATATGAGGTGTTATTTGTCTATACTTGAAAATATTGAAGTTTGAGTTTGCAATTCTTTTTCTTAGAAAGGGGGATAATTTGAATCTGGCGTAACAAGGTGCTTTACATCTCTCTTAAACCCCATTCTTTAGGTGGAATACATATTTACTGATAAAACTGGGACGCTGACAAGAAATCTGATGGAGTTCTTCAAGTGTTCGATTGGAGGACAAATGTATGGAACTGGCATTACTGAAATAGAGAGAGGAGTGGCAAAGCAGCATGGTCTTAAAATTGAGGAGGTATATTTAATTCTATATAAGAGTGATCTATTTGGTTACTCAACAGAACTGACTGTAATATATTTGTCACAGGTGCATGTATCAGCTACTAAGGTGCATGAAAAAGGTTTCAATTTTGACGATGCGAAGTTAATTCATGGTGCATGGAGGAATGAGACAAATCCGGATATATGCAAGGTAATTAAATTTTCAATAGGCCCCTTCAAATTTTATCAAGATGTAATTTTAATTGCTAAATACTGTCAAAGAGCATCTGGTGCTAGCTGTTCCTATGGTGCCTGCTACTTTGGATACATCAGTTTTGGAATTTTTTATTTCTTTGGGTTCATCCTGGCTCTGAGAATAGGCACATGACCAAATTTTACTCTTCAGGCTGGCAATTTCGTTACCACAGAATCAGCAGAATTAAATTAGCACAAAAAAAAAAAAAAACCAGAAAAGGGGAGGCTTCAAGGTGCTATAAAGCCACTTTTAAGGAAGCTTGCTATTATTTTCTGGTTATAAGATTTACGTCTTTTTGTTTCAACATAGAATATTTGTGCTTAGTGGTGCTCCACAACCCTGCGTCTTTTCCTGAAAACATAAGTGTTCCTTTCCTACCGAGAATGATAAGCTACCACAGAATGAGCCGATCCTTGTCGCTCTTACCAATTCCCCTTTAATTCTTATCCCATCATGCAGACAAAGCCACGTGATCAAATGGTGTTTGGGCATGTCGTTGATACATATTGTCCCAATAATTTACTCCTTTTTTTTTTGTCAGCAACAGTATTTTAAGTATTGTTAAGTGAGGATTCTATCAATTAATACTACGTTTCTGGATGGTCCCTCAAAAGCTCCTTTAAATTCTCTATAATTGTTGTATTTTTGTCCAATACCAGCTACCAGAGGCGTGCTGGTTTATGCTTTCAGTTGCAGATGATCTTTGTTTACTGACTTGTTTGTTGATGAAGGAGCTTTAGGGTATTTAAATAGAAAGTTCTGTAGTTCAAAGCCCGTTCTCCTCGTCAGCCATACTTTTGTTTGCATGCCAATTATGTGTAAAGGATACAGAATATTGAGGATTTCTAGTTGCACGTCTGTGGTCACACCATGCAAAACTTTGAAAATTACCCGCATCAAGTATTTTTTTTGTCAGAGAGTCTTGGTTAATGCTTGTGTAAAATCTATGTAGGAGTTTTTCAGGTGTCTTGCAATATGTCACACGGTCCTTCCTGAAGGTGATGAATCCCCTGAAAAAATTGTATACCAAGCTGCTTCCCCTGATGAGGCTGCTCTGGTGACTGCTGCAAAGAACTTTGGCTTCTTTTTCTACAGGTCTGCCTATTATTGTCTGCATATAATTAGTTGCCCCAGATGCTATAGAATGATGCATATAAACACACTTGGTATTTCAACAAGTGCTTCATGATATTCTTAACGGTTGTAGTTCTTCAATAGTGGTACTTGTTAACTTATTTGATATTCTTAACCGAAATATGCATTCTTGTAGTAGAAGAAAATTTATCTAGTTACTGGAGAATAGCAAAATCCTTCAGTCATATTTGAAGTGTATTTGGCTTATTGATGTTGAAGTTTGTAAATTCAGGCGCACCCCAACTTTGATTTATGTGCGAGAATCAAATGTTGAGAAGATGGGTAAGATCGTGGATGTCTCCTACGAAATTTTGAATGTTCTCGAGTTTAATAGGTGTGTTTATCACTCTGAAGTTCGTTTCTTTTTTATCTTTTGAAGATCTTATATATTCTGGTGCTTATGCAATTTTTCCTTTTTCTGTCGAATAGTACAAGGAAACGCCAGTCTGTTGTTTGCCGACATCCGGATGGTAGGCTTGTTTTGTATTGCAAGGCAAGTACCCATTTATCTGATTTATGAAAGCAATTTATTTGAGTTTGTGATGATTAAGAAACTGAATCTTGTACGGAATTGTTTTACAGGGTGCTGATAATGTTATCTATGAGAGATTGGCTGAAGGAAATGATGATCTCAGAAGAATAACAAGGCAACACTTAGAAGAGTTTGGGTCTGCAGGCTTACGTACACTTTGCTTGGCCTATCGAAATTTGGATTCAGATGCATATGAATCCTGGAATGAAAGATATATTCAGGCAAAATCTTCTCTGCAGGACCGTGAGAAAAAGTTGGATGAGGTAATTCTTTTGAACTGGTTTGTAATGAAAAATCATAATGCTTCATTGTAACAACAACACTTCCAGTGCATCCTGCTATTGCAGGATCGGGTAGTCGGGATATGTGGACCCATACCCTTAATATGTCGAGAGGGTGGTTCTGATAGACACATAGGGAGCATGAAAAAGGTCAACAAAGTACAGATAAAAAACAAGCACACGTTACAAGGGGGGCAGTATGGAAAATCATACCAAAAGAGCACACTTAGCGACCCTCACCACATCCTAAGTCCTAGACACAAAAACCCTACAAACCGATTTAAACGTCCAATTAATTTTACCTTTTTATCAAATTACTGTTCCTTTTCTTTGTGCTGTGTGTTTGGCGGTTTTTTTTTTTTTTTTTTTTTCGTCCCTGAACTATGTAATGGTAACCGAAAATTTATGTATCTAGAGTCTAAGCTTTACTCAACCATATTCGTGCTTAGTGTACAGCTGTGCATTCCCATCAAAGATCAAGGGGGTAAATAATTAGAAGATATTTACATACAATCTCATAGAGGAGCTCATGCATTTGCAACATTTCTCATAGATTTTTGTTGGATCATTGAATTAGCATGAATCTTCAATTCCTCTAGTCATGAACAAACCTTATGTACAGTTTATAATTTGCCTAGTGAGCTTGGCGACAAGGTTTCTCATAATTCTTAGACATCAGATATTGAATACTTCATTACTCAAGTTTTTCTTAGTTACTTCTTCAATGATTGTTCTCTGCATCTGAAACAGTATTGTCAACTGATTGGTTGATGTTTGGACAACTGTACTCAAGTGTTGCTATGCTGCAGGTTGCTGAGCTCATAGAAACGGACCTTATTATGATTGGTAGTACTGCTATAGAAGATAAACTTCAAGATGGAGTACCTTCTTGTATAGAAACTCTCTCTAGGGCCGGTATCAAGATATGGGTGCTGACTGGAGATAAGATGGAAACAGCAGTAAATATTGCCTACGGTTAGCGTCAACATAAAAAAAAATTGCATCCATTCGTGCATGTTTTCTAAACAAACTCTTCTCTGTGCTGCAGCTTGCAATTTGATAAACAATGACATGAAGCAGTTTATGATAAGCTCAGAAACAAATGAGATCAGAGAAGTTGAAGCGAGGGTATGTGGCATATCACCATTATAATTTTGTTTTTTAATCCATTTTAAAATCTGATCTGATGTTGGCTTCCAGGGTGACCCAGTAGAAACTGCTCAGGTTACAAGGGATGCTGTCAATGCCCAGCTGAAGAAATGCCTTGAGGAAGCACAGGAATATCTCCGTGCTGGCTCTGGACCTAAACTAACACTAGTAATCGACGGGAAGTGTCTGATGTATGCGTTAGATCCTGCTTTGCGTACAATGCTTCTCAAACTAAGCCTGAATTGTACTTCAGTAGTTTGCTGCCGAGTTTCTCCCTTACAGAAAGCACAGGTATTTACACAAGCTTCAAAAACTGTGTTGGCCTTCAGTGTTCTCTGTTTCGTTCATTAATTTGTGCAATTCTTGCCTTTATGTCTTTAGTATACAAAATCAAATCATCAACAACAGGTAAATTACTGTTTTTACCATTCATAAAAAGAATATTAGAAAACTCGTACACCATAGTGTTAGGACATACAAAATCCTAGCAAAAAATGGAGATCATGCGAAGAGAAGATTGTCATTGATAGTATAGTATGGAGTATCCTTCCTAATTATTCTTCTCTCTTCCAGAAGTAAATGGATCTTATTTTAATGGGTAATGTTTCTTTTTCAAAATATAATTATAGTTCACATCATGTGTAGGTGACAACTCTGGTAAAGAAGGGTGCCAATAAAATCACCCTTAGTATTGGAGATGGTGCCAATGACGTTAGCATGATTCAAGCCGCTCATGTTGGTGTGGGAATCAGTGGAATGGAGGGAATGCAGGCAGTTATGGCTAGCGATTTCGCAATTGCACAGTTTCGATTTCTTACGGATTTGCTTCTTGTTCATGGGCGGTGGTCTTATATTAGAATCTGCAAGGTTGTCACATACTTCTTTTACAAGAATCTGACTTTCACCCTGACTCAATTTTGGTTCACCTTCCAAGCTGGATTCTCTGGTCAGAGATATTATGATGATTGGTTTCAGGCATGCTACAATGTGCTTTTCACATCCTTGCCTGTTCTAGTACTTGGTCTTTTTGACAAGGTTAGCAATTTTGAAAACTTTATTTCCAATTCAGAACACCTTTTTTTTTGTCTATATAAATCAGCTTCTTTTTTTCATGTCCCAAAGCATATAATGCATTTTCTGTTGTTCCTGGCAGGATGTTAGTGCTGCACTTTCCAAGAAATATCCCCAGCTATACAGGGATGGTTTAAGAAATACGTATTTCAAGTGGGGTGTCGTGGCAATGTGGGCGTTCTTTGCAGTCTACCAGTCTCTTATTTTCTTTTATTTTGTCACTGCATCCGGCACTAGTCCTCAAACATCATCAGGAAAGATGTTTGGGCTTTGGGATATCAGCACTATGGGATTTACATGTATTGTTGTCACTGTCAATTTACGGCTTCTCATGTGCTGCAACAATATTACAAAGTGGCATCACATTAGTGTCTGGGGGAGCATATTGGCCTGGTTTCTGTTTATTTGTATATATTCAGGCATCATGACCAAGTACGATAGACAAGTAAGTGATCCTTCCTTCACTTGTTCAATCTTGAGCAGCTTTTCGCCTTACATTGATCATTCCTTCTGATTCTTCAAATTGCTTCGACTGCAGGAGAATATATTCTGGGTCATCTATATCCTCATGAGTACTCCCTACTTCTATCTTGCAATTGTTCTTGTCCCTGTTGTTGCTCTCGTTTTCGATTTCTTTTCCCAAGGGTAAGGTCTCCTGACCAGTATTCCCTCCGCTTCGCTTCAGAATTGTTGTCACTAAAATCTTGGTTCATAATATTTATCCTTTGAGATAAGTAATTAGTTGTAGCTAGAAAAAGACTTTTCCATAAAAATCGCCCCCGTACATTAATTAGTTTATTTCGATGTAGCCTTTGAAAGAAAATGTGACTCTCTTCCCCTCGGTTTTTATCGTCCTTAATACCTGTATGATCCATGGCATAATTCTTGAATTGGATGATGATGCGGTTGCAGGGTACAAAGATGTTTTTTCCCGTATGATTACCAAATCATTCAAGAGCAGTATCGTGACATGGCAGAGGACAGCACAAAGAAAGAAGAGTCTCTACAGGTGGACAACAATCTGAGTCCAGAGGAAGCAAGAAGCTACGCTGTATCTCAACTCCCCAAACAAAGCTCAAAGCACACTGGCTTCGCATTCGATTCACCCGGGTTTGAGTCATTCTTCGCCTCACAGGCGGGCGTGCACGCCCCGCATAGGGCCTGGGACGTGGTCAAGAGAGCCAGCGCTGTTCGTTCTATCTTTAAACCCCATCGTAAGAGCTGAGGTTTTGAGCTTTGCTGATTCCCACCTCCACATTTGTAAATGCTGTATAGCATATGCTGTCGTTGTTTAGATCTTCTCTATTGGAAAGGAGTTCAAGATACAGTCAGCGGTGGCCTTTGTGTCGGGTGCTGGATAAAACAACATTCTTTGATTTTTTGTAGCACCAGCAAAAATATATAAATAAGAAGTCAAATGATTGCATGCTTTTGATTTTGGCTCGGGCGATGTCACTCAATTGGCAAAACTGAACATTTTGTGAAATCGTAAAAGGAAGTAACCGCTGCCAAATGTGATCTGAAATCATACACAAACGCTTAAGGCTCCGTTCATCCATTAAAAAAATAAAAAATAGTCTTTCCATTGACTCACGTGTGTATCACGTGACATCCCATATGGTTGAATGAAACCCCAATCTGGAGCCTCAGTTTCGTTCCCCTTCCCAAATCTGTTTCTTGCAAGAAGAAGAAGAAGAAGAAGAAGAAAGATGGCGGTGGAGTGGATTCTAGTATGCCATGGTTTGATCACACTACTGGTTATAGTATCCTTTCTCTGCGGGCAATGGCCGATATTCCAAGGCACCTTCATCGATAAAGTCCACTTCTTTCTCACTGGTGGTGGTTACGACTATTTCCTGTACGTTTTCCTGCTCTTCCATCCCTCACATTTCTTTCTTCACCCTCGAGACGATGCGTTTTCAATTCATGTCTGAATTTGTATCAGGCGATGTGTCGGCGCCATCTGTGGGTCCCGGGCAACCGATGCCGTGCTCTCCGTAGAGTTCTTCTGTTGTTACCGTCCTAACCCTATCTTGCAGGTCTGCTCCTTCCTCTTCCTACTTTTATTCCTCACTCTTTCTAGGATTTTATATCAGGCGAGGCATGAGCTTTGGCAGATCAAAAGTTGAATTTAAGTAAATTAATTGAATGCACATGTTTGTGTGATGAATTTGAAAATGGAATGGTTTATCTTTCTTCCATTGTTTAGTTGGTGAAGACCTCTCATTTCTTAGGAGTTTTGCTAGTTGTATTTTGGAAGACTCCGTTATCATTTATGAGCTTTGACAGATCAAAAGTTGAATTTAAGTAAATTAATTGAATGCAAATTATGCAATGAATGCACATGTTTGTGTGATGAATTTGTTATATGCTTTTTTTAAAGAAATTCCACAAATCTTGTCTTAGCCTTGAATTGTTTCTTATGTGCACTTCTTTTTGCTTCAGATCATATATCTATCTTTAATTGGAGGAATATACTACTTAATTGCAAAGTCATGTTTTGTATACCTCCCTTGTTACTATCTCAGTGAAGTTCACAGGTATTATTAATTTTGTCTTTTCCGTTAACAAGACTACTAGATGGATGAATGTTTGTGATACAGGGCGTTTTTTGGCCTTTCCTTAAATGTTACATATTCCTGCAGGTATATAAGCGTTTTAGCAATTGGTGTTGGCATTGTTCTCTTTCTATTGACTAGCTTCTCAGACCCTGGAACTATCACAAGAGAAAATGTTTCTCAATATAACTCTGTTTATCCCTATGACAATATCATATACTCTGAGAAAGAGTGCACTACTTGCCAAATTCCAAAGTGAGTGAGTTTATTCATGATCAGAATATTTCCCTTATTACTTCAGTATCCACTTTAATTGATTAGACTATATTGTCTCAGACCTGCCAGATCGAAGCACTGCAGTGTATGTGACCGCTGTGTTGCGAGGTTTGATCATCACTGTGGATGGATGGTCTGTTGTGTTGTGTCTATTTCCCTGTATTGCTTAAAATTATATGCTGTAAATTCTGAGGCTCGATGCTGGTTATTTCCACTGCAGAATAATTGCATTGGAGAACGGAATACTAGATACTTTATGGCTTTTCTTCTTTGGTGAGTGTTATTTCTCGATACTTGCACTTTCATAATTGTTTAGTTTGTGAAATGTAGTTGATATGCAAGGATTATAATTGAAGATGGCAGTCATGTGTCTATAGATGTATTTGAGCTTTAGGAGCATAGGCCAATGAATTGTAAGAGATTCTACATGCTAAAAAAAAAGGAAAGAATGCATGTATAGCTGTGATTGATTTATTTTTGCAGGCATTTCCTTCTCTGTGTTTATGGAGCTGTGGCACTTGGCTTAATTCTTGCTGGCAGAATGAAAGAACTTAGAGTTGTGTACATTCTAACAGGTATATGTGATCATTGCTTGAAATTAGCATTTTAACAATGGCTAGATGTGGGTATAAAGTGTTTGTGCTTTTGCTACAGTATATTATGGTGTTAAGGATTCATATAGAGACTTGGCTCCACATGTGGTACAGGTGAAGTCTCACTCTTTCTCTGATTACCTCTGTCTTTTGCTGTAGATGTTGCATGTGTACAACTATTCATTCCTTATGGATGTCTGTTATTCTGATTCTTTTTGAAACACATTTTGATTATCATGTTTAGAAAAATAGCATTCAGTAGGGAAAATTTTGTTTGCTTCTACCTGTTGTAATGGTGCTCTTGAGACTGCCCTCTGTCCATGATTCCTTGACAGCTTAAAACCCGTAAGTGCAGTCAGCAAACAATGAACTATTAAAGCACGGAATATATAATTTCTCTCGATGAAATGGTTGCATTTGATTTATCCTTGGTTTTATTGCCTCTACTTGGCTTACAATTTACCAAATTAGTTTTCCTTGATTCAACAATATTTCTTTCTTTGTGAACAGTGGTTGTTGAACTCCTACAACACACAAGTACTCATTGTGGTGTTTCTGTGCATTGTTTCTCTTCTTATGGGGGGATTCTTTGGGTACCATGCGAAGCTCTGTTTTACAAATACAACCACAAACGAGGTATGTTTCTGGCTTCTGTGAATTTGCATCTCAAGAAACTATCATGAGTAATGACAGAAAGTAGTTGTGAACTCGTTTATGATGTGCTTACCAGAGTTTCAAATGGCAAGACTACTTGAGACTAAAAAATAAGATAAATGAAGCAAAGGCCAGTTCTGAAGCCTTGAAGGTAGGTATTTCTGGTTTGGGCCAAGAGAAAAAGCCCGTTCAGAGCAAATGGAGGGACTTATTCAGAAGGTCTCCTTCGAAAGATGCGGAGAAGGCAGTTAAGAAGAACATATATGATAAAGGAATCATGGTGAACCTCTGCGAAGTCATCTTTCCATTCTCCACAAGATCTTCGTTTCAAGGATCAAAAGCAAAATCTGAATGAGGGTGCAGTAAAGCAAGTATTAGCTCCACCTCCTCTATTCCTCCGGCTACACATGAACCAATGTCGTAATGTTCAGATTCAGTGGAACTATGTGATTCGTTCAGGGATTATGAAGTTTCATGATTCACTACTTGAGAATGTGTGCTGTTGATACTCAGTGCTGGGTTAGTTGTATATGAGTTGATGAAGCTCCTAACGGGTGGACGACTTGTAGGAATTCTAACAACTTTTCACTTCTGAATACTAGGTAATGGCCCCGTGGTTGCACGGGGGCTGATGTGTCAGGTGCTGGATAATACAAGTTCGTACATTCTTTGATTTTTTGTAGCACCAGCAAAAAATCAAGCCGCTATCTAGGTCGATCATTAATTTATGTATACAATCCATTATTTGTTCTAGCTAAGCCAATGGCGGTGAATGTGTCCTTAAGCTACTATAATCAACCAACGAATAGGAGTTTGGATCACACTTGCAATAAAAGTTATGTGCAGATACACTACAATCAAAGCGTGCATCATAAGGGATTAAAATGCATTTCTGAATGATACTATTACGATTCATGGCATAACATTAAAAATATCGTATCAAAAGTGCATTCCTAATTTGATTGCATTCATTTTTGTTTGAAAAAAAGGACCACTACTAAGGGAGAGGGGAAGAGCATGAAACCAGATTGTAGATGAAGTACATTTAATTTAGATTGTAGATGAAGTGCATCTAACAATCATTAATGCATCTCGTACTGTACATAATACACCTCGTATTATACATAACTCATAACTTATAGTCTTTCAGCCTTTTATAGATTACATGATACAGAGGGGCAGAGTGTTGAACATGGTGAACGATAGAATTGGTTTATTATAAGCGTGTGCAAACTTATTTTAGAAATATCAATCTGCCTCACATGTTGGGCCTATATGCAGTAAAAGGAGCATGCTTTTCAGCCTAATCTACAATCTGATTAAATGCTAATAGCTTCTGATTCCATGTCCATAATCACAACTTCAGCTTAAGAAGTCGCATCCACTCTCGGCATTATAAAGGTAGATAGAATCTTTAGTGATGCGGAAGAGAATAAGAATGGAAAAAAAAACACTTTCTAATGCATAGCCTACACAAATCAAACCAATCAATAGGAAAGGTGTTTGAGAAACATTAACAATCACATGATTCGTATGCTTGTGTTCGTGTTGTTTGGTGATGTTTCTATCAAGTTGTATTAACTCATGTTTGGAAGAGAAAAAGAATGGAAACAAACACTTTCCAAAGCATAGCCTAGACATTTTTCTTGTAGGGGATTGGATTTGGATAAGGGAGGAAAGGGAAAAATCGAGGCTACCTTTAACAAAGGCACGAAAAGAGGTTTCGAGCAACCAAAAAACCTGATTTGTAGAGTAGTAATTCGTACCCCCACAACTTGAGAGACTCAAGTCGACAAGCTCTGATACCAAATGATGCACTCCGAATCCAGGATCGACCGATACTGGTTCGATTGAGTCTTGTGAAGGTGTTCTTGATTTGATAATGTAAGAGATTCAAACTGAATTATTATTAAGGTGGCAGAAATGTGTGTTTACAATGAAAGGGAAAGAAAGGTCTAGATGAAAGAAAGTTCAAGCTAAGGATTCGACAAGAATCGGTTAAGGCTAGAAGCCAACGAAGGGGACTCCCCCCGTCCCGTTCTCCCTTGAGGAGAAGAGACCGGATGAGTAAGACTTAATAGCTCTTTTACTCAAAATCCAAAATCCAATCTGAGATTCGACCAAAAAAAAAAAATCCAATCTGAGAAATATGAAGGCCTAGGCGTGGGAGGGCAGCAACACTTGTAGTGAGCGCAAAGCTTCATGAGGAGGTGAGAGAAGATTGGCGGCCAAGGGTAAAATAAGTACTCTTCCTTTTTTTATCACAATAAGCACCAAGCAAGTGAACGAGTATCTTTTTTTTTTTGGTAAGAAGTGAACGAGTATCTTTTGCATTCATTTTCAGGTGTATGTGTACGGCATAGTTCTTCGTCACTTCTAACAGCGGCTAAAGGTGAAAATGAGCTGATAAACTAGAGCAGAAAAGAGAGCAACACGAAAGTTCTCCAGTTTGTAAAAGTACAATGTTAAATTGGGATAAAAATGATTAGACTTGCTTAGTGGAAAGCAGCAGCTTCTTCCTTGAAATGATTTAATAGCTCTTCCATGCTCATAACTTGAAGCTCCTTCTGATCCTGCTTATCCCTCTGTCTAACAGTCACCTGAAAACATAACACCACAATCACAGAAAATTCAGCATCAGTTTCATTGTGCCATATATTTTTCCTTTTCTCTTTTTGTAATTTCTGTATAGTGTTGTTAACATATTCACATGTGTTCATGATTTTAATGAAGACAATGTTCATAAAAGATACTGCATATCAGAGTAGAGCATCTTAAGATTCGCATCCCCAATATAGTTATTTGGCATGATAAAAGTAATGGAAACCATGGAAGATCGATGGCTACTGCTTGGATATAAGAGCAACACCAGCAAAGAAACAAGAGCAACACCAGGAAAGAAACAAAGCTCGCCATGATCCATAATATTTTAAGAGAACATAAGATCATACCGTAGTGTTCTGTGCATCTGTTTCTCCCACAACTATTATGTAGTTATACTGTGCCACTTGAGCTTCCCGTACCTGCAACAGGAAACACTCGTTAGATATGACCAGAATTCACTCAGAAAGAGGAAGGAGCTTATACGTAAGGCCAATCCTGCAACATCAGACTTTAAGTACAGATCACTAGACAGATTATGAGTATGTTATTACTAGATAAGAGGAAATAACAGTCATCAAATGAATATTACTCTTTTCATATATACCAAAAAATAAGGAGTGTAAGAGGGGTAAACCTCACCTTTTTATTCATGGTTCTATCAGATACATCTATGTCGACATAATAACCACCTTGATGGATCTTACTCTGGACCTGCAGAATTGGACAATTAATCTATAAATACCCCAAGCTCAAGCTTGTTTGACAGTCATCAAATAAAGATTACTCTTTTGCACAAGCTTGTTTGACAGCTAATCTATGCAAAATTAGTTACAGCCCACCAGAAGAAAGAACATCATACCAGCTTTATCTCTGAAACTAGGTACACAAACTTTATGTTATAAAATAGATGGTGTGGCTCATGAAACATTCATCAGGCAAAGCATGCAATTTTTATAAAAATGTGAGACCTGATCCTATTTGTATCCTATATTTAGAATGAACTTCTGTTCCGTTTGTATATCTCCTCTTAGGTGATTTCAAATTAGGTGCTGCCCAATATTGTATATAATAACGAGACCTGTCGTTAGGTGCTGCCCAACATACCTGTCGTGCACAAGTAGGATTCTATTTAGGTGATTTCAAACTCAGAACACTATTGGTTCAGGTGATTTCAAATAATGCAAACATTGTATATAATAATAAGACATGCTCAATAGAAGAAAAATTGAATAGAAGAAAAATAGTAACTGCACTGAATGCAGGGTTAATTCACTTAATTTTAGAGTGTATCAAATAAAAGGTCTGCGTAATGGGTCACATATTTTGAGCCTTCTTTTTTTTTTTTGGTCAAGCCAGGCATAAGCCTAGGCAGGAATATTTTGAGCTTTCTACAAGTCCCACCATAATTGGTTAAGATTAGCACATTTATTAATAGTTCAGAATTAAACACTAAATACCATCTGAATATAAAACTGGTAGCTGAATCTAATTAACTACCTCAAGAGCATATGTATTTGATTTCTCTGAAACGGGGCAAACAATCGTCTGGCGAGGACTGATCCAGAAGGGCCACTTCCCTTTGTAATGCTCCAAGAGAATAGCAAACATTCGCTCCACAGAACCTAAAACAGCTCTGTGTATCATAACAGGTCTTTCCCTCTTAGAGTCATCTTCTGCCGAGTACGTCAAATTGAACCGAGATGGTAGCTGAAAATCAAGCTGCAGGAGAAATATACTAGGTTAGTAGCAGTCATAAATGTAAACAAAGGCTTAGTTAGGACATAAAATGCCATGACCTGCAGTGTAGCACATTGAAATTTCCTCTTCAATGCGTCCGAAACACTTATATCAATCTTCGGTCCATAAAATGCACCATCTCCTTCATCTATCTGTGCATAAAATAAGCAACATTAAATCCATAACCCAAATTTTAGCCCTCGATATCCCAAGAACTGATCATTTTACCATTGCTGAAGATGTTATCACAGGAATTAAGGACAAAACTAAACAGCTGATCAGAGAT
Source organism: Polygonum maritimum (assembly GCA_963924305.1). NCBI lineage: Eukaryota > Viridiplantae > Streptophyta > Magnoliopsida > Caryophyllales > Polygonaceae > Polygonum > Polygonum maritimum. The sequence goes on from OZ002728.1 coordinate 14,442,554, forward strand.
AATAAATCTACCATACTTCATCTAATGAAGATATCCATATATCAATATACAGGAAACATTATGAAACCCTACTATAAGTTCATCTATTTTTGCTCTCAGCCTGTAACAACCAACACATCTTTACTTTCTCAAGTCACAGAAAGTACCTAGCTGTTCTCCAATCAATGTAGTATACACACATACGTACTTGAACACTACATATATATGGTTCGCAGGTTCGGAGATGAAACAAGAAACACTAACAATCAAATTTACTCATATCCCAATCCAGCTAAAATCGCAAAAACGTAAGTTCATCCCATGACAAGGGATTAAAATAAAAAAAATAGAATTCAAGTGAAACTAATTTATTGTATGAAATGAAATTCTGCAACCTGTTAAGCTACATATTTGAAAAGATATGACAGGATTTTATAATGTAGGTCCCAGTTTACACATGTAGCTGAATATGTTACAATATCAAAAAACTTACATTGGGTCCTAGTTTACACACACATAGATGGATAAGTTATAGGATTTAAGCTTCCCATGAATTTGTCACGTGTTACTAATATAGTAATATCTAGTGCTCAGAGGTTACCATAGTGTGAAATGATTGCAAGGACAAACACCCATTCAACAGTCATATAGATATGAGCTACATCAATGACAATGCACAGCTGTGCCCTATATAACAGACTATTTGGTTGAAGAAGGGCAGAAATTTATTTGTTATATACTGGCCAAAAGTTGCTAAGATCAATTATTTTCAATATTGTTAAGAAAAGGAAAAAAAGACTTGTTTTCATTCTGAAGAAAATGGGCATTGATAGGATCAGCACAGATTAACCAAATCCATGAAGACATTATAAAATGTACATATATGTATGTATGTATCCAAGAAGAATATTCACCTGCCAAGGCTTGCCAAATTCATCCAATGCTTCACTGAGAGCTTTCTCAGCCCTTTCCCATGTTTCCAAATCTCCCAGATACTTTTCCGGTCTCTAAATCATCAAAAATGTAATGTTGAGTAGTACAAGAGGTGCATATGCCAAGTCAAACAAAGATTTAGGGAAAAAACAAAAACGGAGCTGAGAGAGGGAGAGAAAGTAGACAAATAAAGGGGAAACCAAATGATTTGAAAGATCAAAAGTCAAAATGAAAAAGGTCAAAGTCAGGAAAGGTATCAGATAGCAAATTAGCATCCTAGAACAAATTTCAGTACCACATCGCAAATTTATACACCACTATTACACAAAGAAAACGTGATTGGGTTAGCACAACTTTTACAAAAGAACAAATTTGCATAACAAACGTGATTTTAACCACCACTAAAACTTGAGGTAGACATACAGATATGGCAGAAACACAATTGCATATAGTAGCAATTGCAAGTGGTGCCATATATCAAGCACCCTGCCAAAAATGCAAATACTAATATTATAGATCACATACCGTTGATAGCTTCAGATCATATGTAAATCCAAATACAGTGTAAACATAATTGATGAACTCCAAAGCAGCCCTGACTTCATCCTTGATCTGAAATTTTCAAATTTCAAATTACCATTCCAGGAATATATATGTAAATACTAGAATATTTAATTTCTAGAAACAAATCATACTCACTTGTGACTCTCTGCAGAATATATGTGCATCATCCTGCCACGAGACAGCTTTGTTAGAAGGAACACATTTTCCACAAATAAAAGAAGTATCAAACAGAGACACAGGTGGCCAACAGCATCACTATAAGTCAAACAAGTTACATTTTAACACTTCTTTTACAAGTCACATTTTAACATTAGTAATTTTAACTATCAAAAACTAAATTTCAAGGCATACATAAAAACGGTAAGCAAGTACACTATGTTTTCACCCTGAAGATTTTCTAATAAGATTTAAATAGCAAGATTTTTAAGAAAAGCATCTTCACCTAGAGAATTGATCACGGTCACTACTAAAACCTAAGATGCAGATACATGATTATCTTGAACATATAATCCTAATTCAGACAATGCAATGAGATTTTAGCATTTGCAAATTTTAGAATATATGAAATCTCTGTTATTAACACAAACAAAAGTTCCAGTATAATTGCTCATCTTAAAAATTGCTGGAGCTGCAAGTGCAAACACATATATAATATCCAAGCAAAAAGAGTTGCATTTTTAGCACAGATGAAACTAAATGTTAGCATGACGCATAAGTCAAACATGTTACAAGAGGGTTTCTTTTTACTTAGAAACCATAATCTTTAGAGAGAAAATGCAATGATTAGCTGTAGCCAGTAGCAAGGTAGGACCACAGAAGCACCACTAGTTTTGGAATACTGCAACTAACACTTTGTCCCATAAAAATATTATACACTGCAAAGCTCAAGGTCAAGACTATAACCAACAACAGACCTGTTGAAACCTCCTAACTCGAGTCAGCCCAGTAAGTGCACCACTGGCTTCATTACGGTGTAACACCCCAAAATCAGCTAAGCGAAGAGGAAGTTCTGAAAATCATACAAGTATTAAAACTACATATATATAATTGCTTTTGACATCAAACTGGACATCTACAACATCCCAATTAGCCCATTGATATACGATACATGACTCCATGGTGCATGTACATAAAGTAGAGTTTTCATCTTTTGAATATTATGTTTGACTTTGGCATCAGGAATTGATTGATCAATCCATCAATGAAATTCAAACAAGACATAGGCAAACTGAATTTTTATTATCAATAAAAACGCATTTTCATGAGTAGAATTCTATTAAAAAAAACTTAATTCCAATTAAATCTCAAAATTATAAATGTCTTCACCTCTTTTCAGAAATCAAGATAATAATTAAAACCCAACATAGAGTAGATGCAAGAAACAATATCTCAATAAGACCCAACTGTTAAAAAAAGCAACTTTATCACTGTAATAATGTCCGTATAACTGACAAAAAGAAAAGGCAAGATACCTCGATAAGATCGGACTCTGTGCTCAAACATCAAACAATGCCCAGGGCAATTCATTGGCTTAAGTCCAAATTCCTGCTTCTCAATCTACGCATTGAATGATGATCAAATAGGTAAAAAGCTACAGTGCAAGGGAAATTCCATAGTGTAGATGCAAGAAAAAGTTACGAAAAAATATCACTAGATGTGTTTGCTATTAGTGCCACATAGTATATTAGAAATTATGATGTATAAAGCTATTGATACACAGGTTATGTTCCTCAAACAATCCACAACTCAAAGCATTTTAGGCATTTGAAGAGGACTAACCTCAAACACAAACATATTTTCCTTATAGTTTGCAGCATGCCCAGATGTTTCCCAAAGTTGCATGTTGTACATATTTGGGCTGATAACCTGTCACAGAACGCAGCATTACACCCATTGTTGGGATAATAACTAGTCTATATAGTATAACCATATCAAGGATTATTTTACCTCAGTATATCCTCTCTCTCTATACTGATCACGTATGAACTCCATCAACTTATTGTACACCCGAGTTCCATAAGGAAGGAAAAACCAGCTCCCTGGGCTGAAATTTAAGAGTACAATGAAATGGCTATATATGTAAATGTATAAAATGAATATATGGTCAAAAAGGCACCGCACCTAAGAGGATGACAGAAAAACAACTCTTGTTTGGTACCCAATAGTCTATGATCATATTTCTTGGCTTCTTCCAACAGCCGGATATATTCCTGCATGAAAATACCATATTATATCAAGTAACAGCCATAATAAGAAGATACCTCAAACTTAAATAGAAGCTGAAATATTCAATCTCTACTTTAATGCTTGTATTTGCAGTTCGAACAATTTTTAGTTTTTCAGTTAAAGAACATGGCCCACATGTATAATACTTCAAAGGCAGTAGTAGACTAGTAATTCTGCACAAATGGAAATCAAGAATTCGTGTTACCTTCAAACGCTTTTCATCAGGATAAGATATTCCATAAACTCGTTGTAAACTTTCACGATTCTTGTCACCTCTCCAATAAGCAGATGAAGCCTATTGGTTAATATGCGTATTTAACATCAAAAAAATTATTAGCAAGTTGATAATACCTATGCAGTATTCTGAATAATCAAAAACATCACCTTCAAACAACAAAATGCTTTCACAAAAGAAGTATTTGGTATGTGAGGTCCACGACAAAGATCAACCAAGGGACCACATCTGTAAACAGTGATGGTTTTGTCTTCTGGAAGATCATTGATAATCTCAACCTAAGAAGGCAAATAGTAGCAGTCAGAATATATGCCAGAAGTAACATTATGCCAAAGCTCTATATGAAACATAAGAGGTATTTCTTGCCTTGAATCTGTTTTCAGAAAACAACTCCAGTGCCTGTTGTCTTGATACCTCAATCCTTTGAAATGGTTGTTTCTCCTGAAGTAAAAATGATAATCAGTAGTAATTAACCTCGTCAAACTCTCAAGTGAATGTACAAAAGTGATAAATCAAAATCCATCATACATGTAGTAACAAAACACAATAAAAGAAGAGATTGATAATGCTTTCATGGTTTAAAAAAGCTACCTTAACAGCTGCATTAGCTTTCAACTTAATTCGCGCAAAATGGTCCTCGTTCAATCCCAAATCTCCATAAAATGCATCATAATAGAAACCCTGTACAAGGATTTAACATAACTCAACCGTATGGCCTGGCTGCAACAATGAAAGTTGTTTTCACAAATTTCCAACAGTCTATAAGACTAAGAATATAAAAACAACCTGAGACAAGCATAGACATGCAAAGGTAGTGATACCTTGAAGAAGAAAATGCATATGGTTGCTATAAAGGCATATACATGATAGTAATGCGTCCACTTTCAAAAAAAAGTCCTTAAGATCTCCCAACTAATCTTGTCTCAAAGAATATGCTTACATACAAAATATAGGTCCAGGCCACACAAATATATAATACAGAAAACAATACTATACTATTAGCACTTCATTACAAAAGCGGGTAAAAAAATGAAAACAAAAGGATCATCAAAACCACAAATTGAAAATCCAGTATAAAGTCATAAGATCTCCATAGAGCTTTAGCTAAATGTTCTTTACAGAAATTACACAAATATATGCAGATAACTCTGTTATAAAGACATGTATTGGTGCCTATATTCTTCCCTATGGCCAGTTTTGACGTTCATTGGAAATACATGGTGCAATGAACTATTTTTACGCTCATTGCATTAAATATCACATCTTGATTTTCAAATTATCATTTAATCAACCTTCTTAGCTTCTTCATTTTTGCAAGAATACAACTCAACTATAGTAGAATTCAGTAATAAATTTACAACTCTGATCAAACAGGAACAGCTAGCATAAACTGAAATGATAGATTAAACAATAACATATGGTGATTTGATATCAGATCCCAAAAGTCAAGAGAGCAAACATTACCAAGTTGTAATTTATAATTTGTTAAACTTCCAGTTATGCCAAAATCAATACCAATGAGCCAAATGTTCAAATGTAAGGATGAATTCTCAGCATACTAAAAAGAAATACATTTGGATGTAGCTCACTGAGTTCAAATTCAAAGTTACATAGCATCTCTAGAGTACCCGCAACAAAACTTAGTGATGCCGTGCATCCAAAGTTAGCACACCAGCACAAACAAATCAGTTTAAGCTCTTTGTCCTACCTCACCACGCGTAGTACACGGCCCAATGCACAATTTGCAGCCATATTCCTGTTCAAGAGCCTGCAAAGGAGAAAAACACAATGCCACAAAGTACTCAAGACACATTCTAAATCAATCAATGCTACCTAACAAAACTTGATGCATGCAACATTATGCAAATAGGTCAATTTCAGTTCTAACTCTTCTCATGCTCCTGAAATATCTAAGCCACATCAATTTCCACTTCATTTGCTCCTCAAGTCCAATGGAAACTTTGAACTGATTAATATGCACTCCAGCAGTACCTGGCCAAGAATGTGAGCACTTGAGTGCCAAAAAGTATCTCGGCCTTCATCGTCATCAAACTTAAAAAGCTTTAGGTCACAATCCCCTTCGAGTGGCCTGGTCATATCCCAAAGCACCCCGTTGACTTGAGCGATCAAGGCGTTGTTGGCAAGACCTTTGGAAATTCCGGCCGCCACATCAAACGGCGTCGTACTCCACTTCTTCCCTTCCTTAACATTCCCATCCGGCAATGTAATCCTATCCAAACACACAGCTCCAATGGTCAGATTACAAATGATAGTAGACAGAAACAGAAAGAAAAGAGGGAGAGAAAGAGAGACTTAATGGGATCGCCTGCAATAGCTTGGCGCTCTGCATTCTGCTGTGCCTCGATGGCTTCAAAGATCCTGACACGCTTATCGATGACGGCGCTTAGGTAGGCTTCATCCTTCTGAGCCATTAAATCAGGTGGCGAGTGGTGGCGTTGAAGTTCCCGGCGTTATGGTGGGATGTGTGTTCTTACTCACGGGCCACGGCTAGGACTGGATGTAATGAAATCGCTAGGGTTTGGGTTTAAAACCTTATTACAAACTCTGAAAGTTAACCTTAAAATAGAACATATTACTCAAAACTACCAGAAATATATTTGTTATTAAAACTACCCTTGTAACGTTCTCCACGTAGATGTGGGTCCAGTTTTGAAACCGTAGGTTCAAGTTCTGAAAACGTCGGTTCTCAGTTTTAAATTCCGTGGAACCAGATTCGGAACCGATCTTTGTCTAGTTTCCCAATTCCAGTTCAGGTTCCAAAAAATAAAAAAAAAATAAGAAATTGTCTTTTATTTTTTAGAAAATTCCGAATAGTGTCTCTGAGTTGTGGACTTTTCCGGATGATGTCTTTAAAATAAATTTATTCCGCAAAATGCCCTTGAGGTTTTTAAACATTCCGGAACTTGTCCTTCTTTAATCTTTCCTCAAAACTTTTGTTAACCCCTTACAAATATATCACAGCAGTAAAAAAAAAACAAAAAAAACAAAAGAAAGAAGAACGAAGAGCGAAGAGGGCGAAGAGCGAAATCTGAGGAATGAGGGGATTTTCGGCGGCGCTTCCATCGACGGCTGGGACCACCATCGAGGGCGGCGCTTCCATCGACGGCGGCGAACGTGGGTTGCGGTCTGGTCTGGTTGGACGCGAAGAGGGCTGTAGAGGTGGGCTGCAGAGGCGGCGGCAACCTCCATTGAGGGTTGCGGGCTAGCGGACACGGGCTGCAGAGGTGGTCACTGGGGTGGCAATTTGGTCAGGTAAGAGGCTATGTTGTTTATGCTCGATTAGGGTTTTTTTTTTTTGCAATTGAACTTGAATTTGTTGAAATTAGGGCTATTTGTAGTGTTCTTTAGCTGATTTTAATCTTCAAACTTGGTTAGGTGTCAATTGCTTCGATCGATCATGATTTCAAGTTTGAATTTGTAGTGTTCTAGAGCTTGAATTTCTTTCCAATTTGAACCATGTCAGTCTTAGCATAATCTCATGTCATTTGTGTTACATCAGTATTTCTATATAGTGGTGTAGAGGATGTACTCCTTTCTTCACCCAAGCATCAATGTAAATTGGTATATTTGTACATGAATATAACTTCTGATTCGATTGAATGATAGAGGAGGGCAATTATGCACTTAAGGACTGGTTCATTGTATCTATTTGAATTATTCTGATTTCAGATGATAGAGCTTGTATTCCTTTACATGCATGCTTTAATACTAACATGAATTTGATTTATGATGGTCATGATTTTTGAAGAGAGAATATGGATTCTCTTGGTTCATCGACAACCTTTAGAGCGAGAAATATGAATTGCAGATGTCGACCACCACAAAGAGCTTCAATTAGGATTTCCAAGCCATTGCAAAATCCTAATCGATTGTACTACTGTAGAGTGTATGGTTTCTTTCAATGGTTGGATGATTCAAGTGGATTAGGCAATCATTGGAGTGGGAGTAATTCTCAAAATGTTGGTGAGACTCATGCAACCCATCAAAATGGCATCGAGGAATTGAGGAATGACATCGAGGAATTGAAGAATAAGGTGAGGGAGTTCATGTCATATTTGCAAGGTTACATGTCATATGTGCAAGGTCTCGTCTCGTATGCACAATATCTCATTAAAGTAGCGGTTGTTATGTACTTAGTTGTATCGTTCATCTTGTTAAGCAAATGAACGGTTTCATGCGTCATGATGTGTTAGGAAGAGTTGTTGATGTATGAAGAAGTGTTGTAAACTGTTGTAAGCTAGATTATGAAGGTGAATTCGAGGTATTAAACAATCAGCTTTGTTTAGGGCTTATTTCTATTACCAATTTCTTGTTAAGAAGTGTTGTAAACTGTTGTAAACACATTTTTTTACAGCAACTCTAATTTTTGACAGCAATTTTAAACAACGACTTATGACAACTTACAACAGAAAACACTTAGTAAAAATAAACAGCAGCAAACTGATTTATAACACAACTTTACTTGCTTGCTTATGTAGATATTAGCCAACAAAATTATAGTCCAAAAAAAGCATGTGCTCATGTAGCACTAAAGTCAAAAGAGTAGCTAAACAAAAAAAAGCCTAAAGTTTAAAGGCTTCAAAGATAGCTAAACTGAACATATGATGTCCACAGTAGCATCTCAAGATTTACCAAAATAATATATCATCTACGATCGAGCCTTAACATGTCATCTAAGATGGAGCAGATCCTGTAACATCTACGAAATCTAGCGCTCAAGATGTCATTTGTTCGTCAAGTTGCAAAGTGTTTGTTCCCACATCTGTTTCATGCTTTTGCCTCTGCCTTTTTTGTTCCCACATCTCTTTTATGCTTTTGCCTCTGCCTTTGTTCAATCACAACCTATTGTTCTTTATGCTCTCTTCCAGTGAGATCCCCCGTGCATGTCTTGACATTATGCCAAAATGCCTTAAAACACAAAATTTTAGGTTGTCACAAATTATTATACTTTTAAGAAAAATAAAAAGTTGGCATTATTTACCTTGCATTTTCCACAACGCACTGCGCCAGACCTCTTTCCCTTTCTTTGTTCACCCTCTTCTCTTCTTCAGTTTCTTGATGGCCTCCCTACTTCCCGTTTCATGGTTGGAGAGACTAGCTTGGGGAGATTATTAAATTCAGGCCATTGATCTTCATCGGGCATTGGGTGAAAATTGTCAGAATAAGCAACCTTGTAAGCTTGTCTAGAGTACCATCCAGAAATGTAGTGTTCTAAAGGCACCCCTACCTTAAGTGCATAATTGCTTTCACCGCAAGTTTGCAAGGAATCCCAGAAATTTGCCATACTCCACATGCACATGTTCGGTTGGGGATGTTCACATGCAAGAAAGAACGTCCATCTTTAACCTCACACTCTATAGTAGAAGCTTTAAAGACCTAGATTAACATGTTCATTATTAGTAGAATAAGTGAAAATTATTGTCACTTGAAACATGGACAAAATCCTGTCACTTGAAACCATTCCAAAAGTTCAAATAAAATGATAAATAAGAATCCCGTTATTGTAACTAGAACCTTTTTTATTATTTTTTGCTTGTTCTTATATATAGGAAGTTAGCTTGTCTCCTTCCTCTTGCACGTTGTTGTGAAGATATCTTGTAAAATGTAATGATTGCCTTCAGTTTATTAAAGGTAACTTTAATATTTTGTTTCATAAACCATAATTAGGACTGAACTTGCATGCAACAATACAAAATTCTTGTATTGAATAAGACGTTGGTACTAAAATAATTTGTCTTACTGGAACATACTTGTTTGAATCAATAATCTCACTACTAAGACAATTTATTTTGTCAATATACAGGTCTATGTTGAATTTATAATCTGAATTTTACCAAAATAATCATGCTAAGACAGATCAAAGATAGATATGAATTTTCAGTGCCAAGTGAAGTTAATAAATCTGAATCTTACTTTTATAATCCGAAATTTGAAGTGTTAACATATCATCTAGTGGCACCTAAAATAGCCAGTGATCATACCTTTATGCCACGTGAATCCCGTATAATTTGATTCAATTTTTGTGCTATTTTGGGAGTAATTCCATCATTAGATATGCTTTCTACCTTTGCTTGTCTCCCTACATATCTGACCATGTGTGTTCGTCTGATTCCTACATTCAAATCTTTGCATATAGACATTTATAAATAAAAAATCATGACATACATATATATATATGTAAATATTATTTGCCATAAAATTAATGAAGATAGACTACTCTAAACCTTCAAGAAGACTCAACACAAGACTAGATCTATCTATCCCGATAGTGCAATTGAAAGCCTCAGCAAAGTTGCTTGTATTTTCATCCGAACACAGACTTGGATCAAATTTATGCCGTGTCCACGTTCTTTGTCTCCAGTTTCATGCAACCATGAAACACCACCCCAACCACCTGCTTGTTCAAGTCTCTTAACTGCATTCTTGTACGCAAACTTAGAAAAAGCATCGCATCCTCCCCAAAAAAATTGATGCATTACCTTCCCTGGATATTTCTTTTTGAAGTTGGCTCACAAGTGTCTACAACAATACCTTCTTCTGATAGTAGGTCATATATCATCTAGAGCTGGTTCAATACCCTACAAATGAAAGAATGAAGATAAATACATGACTCAAAATATATTGAAATAAAGGACAAAAGTTTTTAGGGGTGCAAATACCTTCTGCCTATCAGATACAATATTCAAATTTGCTCTGTTATCATCCTTGAAAATGTCTTTCAAGTGATATAAGAATGATGACCATGTCTATTTACTTTCATTCTCATAAATCCCATATGCTAACGGAAAAATTTATGTGTTTCCATCTACTGCAACTGCTGACAACAATACTCCACCGTGATTGTGTTTCAAGTGTGCACCATCCACCCCATTTAGTGCCTTACAACCCCTAAAACCCTCGATCATGGGCTTCAAAGAGATGAAAATGCTCTTGAACTCCATGGGCTTCTCAGGAACCTCTTCTGCCACTTTCCAAGTACAATGTGCCTTATAACCTGGATTAGTACTTTTCAAAACCTCACAGTATCCTGACAACTTAGAATAAGAAGTGTCATGATCTCCATCAATATTCTCTTTAATGCCAGCTTCTTTGTGTCATAAGTTGACGTCTTCTTCAAAGTAATGCCAACTCTCTCAAGTAACTTGTCATTTATTTCCTTCCCTGTGATATCTCTGTTTGATCTAATATCCTCTAGTAGGTTCTTTGCAGCCCAACTGACAGTTGCCATAGGATTATCTAAACCCAACCTTGTGCAGGTGTGAGACCCTCTCAAATCTTTTATAGCCCAAGTATATTCATCTAGCAATTTGGATGCGTGAATTCTCCACTCATAATTGATAGATGCACACAATGTCGTCAATCTTTTCGAAGCTGATTTTTGGGTGAGTGTGCAAAATCCTTCCTGAATACAGTAGTCCCTCAAAACAATAGACAAGTGGGCCTTGTTGGAAAAAATCATCCACTTGCTCAATTTGATGTTCCCAAACTGATTATCCGCATAGAATTCACCATTCTCATACAATCTGTCAAAGTATGATTCTTTATCAAATTTCCACTCATGAGATCTTTCAGGATCATATCCATCATCAACATCGACATGCCAAGTGTCATCCTCATCAACAAATGCATCCTCATTATCTATGTTTTCAAGTGGATCTTCCTGTTTTGGACTATCTAGTGGATCATAATCATCATCCTCATCATCAAGATTAACAATAATATCAAGAGCATCATTTTCACCTTCCATGTTTTCATTAGTGCATCGCCTTTCTCGTGTTCTACTAAGGCTACCAGAAGTCATTTCATTGCCAAATGAATTGGCCTTTCTAGTTGGAACATATATTCCCTTTCTTCTTGTAGAGGTGGCGGGAATCCTCTTTCTTGCAAACTCAAAGATGTGACCTTCGGATGTGCAGGGGCTGATGTGCCACGGGTAGGTAGGTCATATATTGGAAGATCAAAGGATATTGTAAGGGGTTAACGGAAGTTTCGAGGAAAAATTAAAGAAGGGCAAGTTGTAGAATAATTTTATTTTGAGGGCACCATCCGGAAAAGCCCAAAACTCAGGGGCATCATCCGAAATTTCCCTATTTTTTTTATTTTTAAAAAAATACAGTTTGTTAAACTCGGGTATATTTGACTTCTTGCAACGTATAAATTTGGTTCTGATTATTATATATAACCATAAACATTTAGAGCTTGATTTGTACTTTTTTTGTAAGTTTGGTATAATTATATAATTTGTTTTTAGAAAAGAGGTTAAACCAGTGGTTTGGGCCGGTTTGGAACCGATGGTTCATAACCAAATGGAACCGCAGGTACCCCGGTTCCGGGAGAAGGGGAACCAAAACCGTAACCATCCTTGGAACCATAACCGCATGTCCGGTTGCGATCCAGTTGACCCCGCCAGGTCTACCTTGTATCAGAAAGAACTCTCTCATTCCCAAAAAACTCTTCGACGACAATCAATCCTCCCATCCTTCGCCATCCATCGGCAGCTAGTCACGTCCTAGCATACCCCGCTCTCTATCTTCCATGACAGTTGACGTGATCATGTCAGGCGTTGCAACACAAGCTCAACCAATCTCCAAACCCTCTTTTAAGGAGAAACTAGAACAAGGTTGTCATACCAACACGAATCCTCCCTCAGAGACGACATGTTCATTGAAAAAACCCAGATCGACTTTCCCTACGAAGAAGATGGATTTCCAACCATTAAAGTTGCACTAGACCTTATCAAGTCCCTTTCGAAGCCATAAGAGCAAGCAATCATCATCGAGCTCTTAGGCAGACCGCCCTTACCAGGTTCTAGATAGATGCCTCAAAGAAATATAGAATCCCTCTAGACACAGCAACATCATAGATCTCCATAATACAACTTAGTCGTCCGGTTCGAATTCGATAATTATGTTTGTGGGCACTCTAACAAGGGGCCCTTGGAACATATTCGGACAATGCTTAATGATCAAAAGATGGGAGCCATGTTCCAATCTGAAGTTAGACGAGACCACCATTGTCTACACTTGGATCAGACTCTCGAATCTCCCTCGTTTCATATATAACAAATGAGCAATCGTTCAAGCCGCTTCAAGTTTGGGGCGCCCTATAAAGCGCGATCGGACTTTTGCAACCAGAGGAAAATACGCAATGACATATATTGAGCTCAATATAAGCAAATCTCTAAGAGGAGTTATTCTCATTAACAACAAAATGGTTCTTGTGGAATACAAGGGGCTAAGCTTTATGAACATTCTATGTGGAAGATATGGGCACCAGATGGGAGATGGCCACTTGAACGTCTCCCCTTCGATCAATCAACTGAAGGATGGTAGGGCACCAAGCAACCCTTTGATCAATCAACTGAAGGATGGTAGGGCACCAAGGAAGGAGGCAAAAACAATGTCTGTCAACTGGAATAAGTCCCTACAGGTTTCCCAAAAAGGGAAACAACCTAAGAACGAAGTTTCGTTGGCTACCCCGACGACCGAAAACCTTATTAGCCCATAGATGATGGTCCAGCCCCCTGTTCGGTAGCCAAGAAAGGCAAAAGTGCATATCTCTTCTTTAGAAAATTCAATCTCAAACAACTCTATGAACAGGTTTTCTAGCCTATTAATCGAAGAGGCAACACACTAATCTAGAAGCGACAAAGATGAACTAGCAACATTGCGCCAAAACTATAGCGGAAAATAAGGTTTATCAAGAAGATTGTCCCCAAAAGCAACCCGCTAAAGAACTCTACTAACAAAATAGCCAAAACCCAGGATTTCACACAAGGTCAAACGGTAAAAAAAAAGTAGGTCACTTTAAAAGGCCAACTAAGACTAAGCTTGTCTTCCTAAACCCACACAATGATAATGACAAACCCCTATAGGCCTATACACCACCCAAGGTAAAAGGCGGTTGCCTAACCATGGAGAACCCCATAGACAACACTTAGTCCATCACCCTAGGCCCAAAAAACCCCATGAATTCGGACCACCAAAACCCAACCCCAACTCCCTTCCCGTCGTAATCGGTAGATGCAACCCCCAATCGATAACATGGCCTTCTTGGGAGGTAGGCACATGTTGTGACAGTCCTATTCACGGGCTGTAATGCCTTCTTAAGAGAAAATCAAGGGGCAGAACAATCCGTATTACGGGTCAAGATCTTTTCTTGAGGTTCGCCGCTCACCATCCAAGCTCTACATGCACCACGTGATGCGATTCAAGGATCGATTCACTCTCGAAACTTGTAACGAACCGTCAAGATTAACTCTTGATTGTGTTTGCTCGGTTTTGGATGGGAAATCATCTAGAACTCAAATACAACTCGATTAATATGTGGAAGGATAAGTATTTGTATGACACTTAGATGGAATTGCATTGGCAACACAATAAGATTATAATTGTAAGGTATGAGCACACCCAAACGAGAACAAATACTCGGATGGACTCATCGAGTGAACAAACTAACAAGGCCACATTTTTTATGAACAAAAATAACCTCAAACTTAGCTTAAAATTAACATATTATTCTAGCTTATTTATATGCTAACCATCTAGCCAAAACACTTAATAAAATGGCCAAAAACCCTTCATAAACCAGCCACTTATTAGCTAGAATGCAAGAGTCACTTTAAAAGCAAGAAATGAAAGATCCAAGCTTATTCATGAATTGGTCGGCTACCTCTTCATTCTCTTCCTCCTTTATGGTGCCTTGATGTGATGAGTGACATCACTTATGGACTTGGAAGCGTTGCCAAGGTGGCACCCTTCAATGCTCTACTTTATTGAGTAAGGCCCTCGGCCTAGGTGGTATCGAGCATGGGCACGCCTTGTGCCTTTGGAATTTGTCACCTTGGCATCTTTGTGTGACAATCCCTTGTGACACTTCATCCTCCCCACCTTTAAGAGGATTCGTCCTCGAATGCCTAGCCTCAATCTCGATGGGTAGGCGCACAAGATGGCTAAGACGAGCCGAGCCACGCCTTAGCAATCCATGGCCATGGGCATGAGCTTGATTAGGCGGTGGTCTTGGTGGAAGTGAAGGGTATTTCAACAACCATTATGGAGATCATTTTTGTCCCATTGCCAAGGTCTTCCAAGCAAGATGTGAGTAGTGTTCGTGGGAACGACATCACAATCGACCAAGTCATGGTAGTCACTAATGACCATGGGCAGGGAAACGTAGTGAGTGACTTCCAAGTAGCCCGTCTCCAAGAGCCAACCAAGTTGTTAAGGTTGTTCAAGACGTAAGGGTTGGAGGCCAACTAGGTCGAAAACATCACATGGCACCAAGTTAGCCCCACTTCCTCCATCAATGTTAACCAAACACTCATGGACAAGGACCATGTTTCGGACATAGAACAGTTTGCGATGTTTGATGACATATTTTTCCAAGGACGTCGTCGCCCGCAGGAACTCGAACATGGAGGACTCCTCTTGCTCGACCTCCTCTCCCTGAACACTTCTTGAGACTCAAGAACCCCATAAAGCTCCAAGTAGAACACTTCTTGATGAAGTAGATGAGAAGGAGGAGGATGGTGGTTGCCACCGCATCAACAACTTTAACACTCCAAGATCCTATCGAGCTTCAAGATTTGCCAAGGGACTAAAGCTCTCCGCCAAGGCTGCCCTAGAATCAAGTCGTGTACTATGGCGCACCCATACTAGTCTTGCCTTCTAGGAAGAGTTGCCAAGTGATGATATTCCACTGCCAAGGTTGCCTCAAGACTAGGTCGTATACTAAGGCGCACGCAGGCTCATCCTACCGCCTGGAAAGAATGGCCAAGAAAGCAGTCGTCAGGGCAACCATGGCCATGCTAGAGGTTGCGACAATCAATGATGATGACCCATCTAACGGGTTTGTCTTTGAGCCTAAGCACAACGTCCGAAGGACAAACTAGCTAGTGTCACCAAGGCCGTCGAGGCAACACACATGATGCCGAGAAAGACAAGCGCTGCACCGATGCCACAAACTATGCGTTCCCGACGCTATGTGAAGGTCAAGTTTGAGCCTTTCTATGGAGAATATAATGTCGAGAAGTTCATTGAGTGGCTTCAAGGCATGTATCATGTAAAAGACTCACACGGCCACTAAGTTTCGAAGAGATTCAAGAATAGGTATAAATATCAAAAAACGACAAGCAAAAAGAAAAACATCATGAAACAAAAAGGACTAAAACTAATAAAGAAAAGATGTTTGAGAAGGCATCTCATATAAGGTTTCGCTCCCCTATCGAGTTAACGAAGCTTCATTGTGCCGTCGGCACGGATCTTCGTGAGATTGATTCGTATTCATCTTCTTCGACAAATCTTCATCGATTTGGATCTCTTCTTCTCTTTCCATCTCGTCTCCTTTGGTTTTCTACCTCTGGAATGACATGGAGCTTTTCTCGAATGAGATCACAACTCATAGTCAAGGCTTTTATAGATAAGTCAAAGTAGAAATTCATAACAGATTGTTTCACACAAACTCATATCACTACCATAAAGATGGATCAACTATCATTATGGGCTTAAGACGATATTTGGACGTAATGACCTCAACTAAATCCATTTGGACATGCGGCATGTCCAAATGGATTTAGTTGAGTTCATTACGTCCAAATCAAGAAACTGGTCCGTGCGTATCTTGTTGGATTGTCACATGCCCATATCAAGAAACTCATGAAACTAGATTTCTCTCGGAGCGAATGGCTACCTAATCTTGTAAATCAATTCTGGCACACTCTTCGTGAGGCCAATTCGATGGCAGATAAGCGGGGGATCCTGGCCCGTGCGTATCTTGTTGGATTGTTTTTTGTAATCCTCCTACTGTGGTTAATGAGCTGTTGTATAATGATGTTATGGGCTTAGGCCGCCCGTGTTTGACTATGGCCACCCCTAGATCGGGAGTTATGGATGTGTAAGCCAAATATATAAACCCAATGCAATATATAAACCCAATATATGAGTCCAGATTATCATCATAACTATACAGTAAAGCGGAGGTTATATTTAAAAGTTATTATGCCACATGTTAAATTCACATTAGGCAACATCACTATTTCTAATAAAATAGTTTAATTGGTTAAAATTTGATTGTAAACTCTACATGTATGTAAGAGATGAAAGAATATATATCTTTGAAATTATATCTATAAGGCTTCCTTAAAAATATAATTAATTAATATTACTTTACTATATACTAAATTAGAGATTAAAATAATTATATAGAACAACGTATGTTATAATTAATAGTAGTAAATTAAAGATATAAACTACATAACCATTTTATTAAATCAATTTGATTGGTTAACATTTAATTGACTTATATTTTAATGGTTACACATTTGTTGTAGATTCTACATATATAAGTTATATATATATATATATATATATATGATTTGAATTTGATTTTTTTTCCCAAAATAACTATAAAATAAACATATTAATTACAAAATAAAGAAATTTATTGATATAAACGAGTATTCAATTCTCTTACAAAAGATATATATATATACATATAATTTAGATTTGAATTTTTTTCCAAAATAAATATAACATAAAAATAATAATTATAAAATAAAGAAACTTATTGATAAAACAAGTATTCAATCCTTCCTTATACAAAAACTAGTACAAATCCCGTACCATGTACGGGCAATGTAAATATAAAACCGAATTAACCGATTTGAGATCGAATTATGATACGAATACGCTTTTAACTCGGGAACTTATAATCAAAATTTGATAGACCAAAGTCCGAATCTATTGACCTATATATGTACTTTTATTCATACAATTTTAATTCTAAAATAGCTCTATAATTCAAATTTTCAAATTTATATTATTAATGAATATACTATTGACACATGTGAAAATTTTTCACTATTCTTCATGATTCAATAATAATAAAAATGTATACTAATTAATAAGAACTTTTTTAAAGAATATAAAAGAAAATCACTTGAATTTCCTTATTCGTATAAGGATATATAATTGAGTAAGATATTAAGTATACATAAGGAAATTGGATAAGCTATATAAGTTCTTTTTTGAAAATCAATGCAAAAAATAAAATCATTATTTTATTCAGGATTGATGACGTGGCGCAAATTTTAACAAAGACTTGGGTTCGGCTTTATACTGTATTATTATAGTAGATTATAATCTTACAAATCATTTTTTCGATTAACAGGATATTTTATCACATAAATAATGTATCATTAATAAAATAATTTCTATAAGAACAAATTAAATAAAATAATACCAGATTTAATATTATTCTCAAACATTATATAAGCTCAAATTGGAAGGAAGTAATTATAAAATTTCAGTTTATATATATATATTGTTTTTCTATTGTGCCCTAATTATAAAGAATATAAACATACTAAACAACAAAATAAATCATAAAGAGAAAATAAATTTGTTATAAAAAATTAAAAAATCACAAATTTAAAGATTACCAAATCTTTCCAGTATTAAGATCTTGTACTCGATGGAAATCCTTGTATATATCGTCCTCGAGTTTGCAAACCAGTCTCCAAAGTATAATTCCACAACCGCATACGGTAGAGTAGCTTCAGGGTCAAAGTCGAACCATCCATCCCAAGGTCAATTCTCTCACTAATACAAATCTACTTAAATCTCATCTCATCTCATACGGAGTTTTGTTTTCACACAACTCGATCTCAAACCCACAAACTCACACACAAAAAAATATAAAATCAAAATCAAGTTTAATTTCTGGGGGGATCCGATCCGATGGACGAGATGATGAAATCGAAGGCGGTGAAGCTGCGGAGCCACCTGGACAAGTACCTGATCGCGGACGACGACGACGTGAGCGTCCGACAGAGCCGTAACGGCGCCACACGCCGCTCCGTTTGGGTGGTGGAGGCCTCGGGCGGGGCCGTCCGCCTTAGGAGCCACGCCACGGGGCTTTACCTGGCCGCCTCGGACGCCGCCTTCCTCCTCGGCGTGACGGGGAGGAAGGTGGTCCAGTCGTCTGGAAAGGGCTCATCCGTTGACTGGAAGCCGGAGAGGGACGGCTTTCAGATGAGGCTGAGGACGGCCGAGGGCAGGCTCCTCAGAGCCAACGGCGGCACGCCCCCGTGGCGGAACTCCGTTACGTGCGATGTGCCCGTTATCGGCGCCACCAGTAACTGGACGCTCTGGGATTTGGAGCCGGTGGAGCTGCCGGTGTCGCCCGCGTTATCAACCATCAAGGTACGTACGTATGTGAGATTAATTAGTTTATTTCTTTTAATTACTAATTAGTTAATTAATCTACTGATTGATTGTCCGTGTCGTGTGTAACTAATGGGAATTGGTTGAATTGCATGCTCCACAAACTATTGTGTTAATTCTATGGTTTTGGTTCTTGATTCCTGAAGGGATGAATTAGTTTAATATGGCCGGGTTAATTAATTCGATGAATGGTAACTAGTGATGTCAAATTGGTATCATGGACTTGAAAAATCATGTTTCATTGAACTATGTAAGCTTCATCCATTTAATTGGATGAGTAGACTCATTAACCAATTGTACAAATATTTCATTATTTTTTTCATCTACGTACACGTACATCTTCTTAATTTCAGGAAATTATCTACATGCATGAATGTATTACTTTTCGCTAGGTACCCCTTATCAATTCAACGTACTGTATCATAGATCCAACCCTCTTTTCGTAGTCGTGTTCACTTAATTACGGAGTATTTTTTTTGATCAAATCGTGTTCACTTAATTAAACAAAGCAAAATGGTAAATAATTTCCTGGCCATTAAAAATCCAATTAATCCAACCACTACACACTAATAGCCATGTATGACAACACAATTCATTTGGCTCTCCTTCATATATTCTCGTATTCCGTCCACTGCAATAGGTAGCAACTCAATCGGACAATACGTGACTCATCTCCTAGCTTTATAAATTATATTTTCCACATTTAATAATCTATACTGCACGTAGTATAGTACTCTAAACTAATACAGTAGTATATATTATACTTAAATCCTCTTTGGTTCATTTCTTCATTCGTATTATACAAACCATGCATAGCAACCGAACTTGTTTGTTTTCATGCTCAAAAACATAAATAAAACTCTTTTTTGTTTTTTGAATTTCTAAATAACAACCTAACTTGATATATGCTTATAATAAAATGACCTCCTAAAACTGGAAGTGACGAACTAACTTCGCACTCATTACAATGTAGTACTTCAAAAGACAAAACGTACCTGCATGCTTAGTGCCAAGTGAGATTTGAGTGTGACATTCCAGCATTTTTTGGCTTATGGTAGGTTTTACTGATAAAATTAACAAAAGATATGATGCATGCCTTTTTAATTAACTAACGTCCGCATGTACGTTGTAGTCGGGCATGGACTACTTCACCAACGCCAAGTCGGTTCGTCTGCGTAGCCACCACGGCAAGTGCCTAACCGCCGCCGACAAAGACGACGAGTACTCCGTGAGCCAACAACGCAGCGCCTCCTCACGCAACGCCCGTTGGACGGTGGAGCTCGCGGGGGGCGGCAACTTCCTCCGCCTGAAGAGCTGCCACGGCAAGTACCTGACCGCCTCCGACCACCCTTTCCTCCTCGGCATGACCGGCTGCAAGGTCCTCCAAGCCCCCGACTCGGCCTCCGGCGAGTGGGAGCCCGTGGTCGAAGGCGAGCACGTGAAGCTACGCGCCCGCAACGGCAACTTCCTCCGGGCGAACGGCGGCCTCCCTCCCTGGAGAAACTCCGTTACTCATGACTTCCCCCACCGGGCCACCACCCGGGAGTGGGTCCTCTGGGACGTCCACGTCATCGAGTTCCTGAACCCGGCTGACTCCGATGATCACAGGAAGCCGCCGGCTCCGCCAATTCAGCACTACTGGGCCGCGCAGCCTCGCCAGGTGGCGCATTCCGATTCGTTCAGCTCTGACACCAGCTTTAGCTCCTCATCTGACCTAGCCATGGAGCTTGCAAGACAAGAGGTATTTGTTTTTTTCTATTTTGCAAGAAGAGTTTTCATGAGCAATATAATTTTGGCACCTAATTTATTATATACAATGTATATATGTGGTCGCGCGCCGGGATTGCTTCTTGTTATTGGCAGTCTAGTGATTTTGTGGGAGTGAATTCATCATCGCCGAGATTGGGAGGAAAGGGGAGACTCATCTACTACCAAATAGCTGATAAAGATGGCAATGTGAATGAGGAGGATGGGCGGGAATTCCCCTTCATTTACAACGGAAACAGCGTCGAGGAATTGACTCATAAGCTGGAGAAGTACACGGGCATTGAAGACATCATGGTGTGCACACGTAGCCCTTTGGATGGCAAGCTCTGCCCTCTTCGCTTACACCTCCCTCCCAACGCTCTGTCTATGCATCTCGTTGTCGTTCCTTGTGCATCACATCGTGAACTTGTTGATTGTGTTTCCGATCCATCGATACCGACAAATCTCAACACATTGGGAGTATGCTGATCCATGAATGGGAAATGGATCCAGGGTCATTCAATTACAAACATGCAAGCACCATATATCCTCCACACTTGGAAGTATAGTAGAACACTTGAAAATTGTTAATCAAAGTTCCTGTTCACAGTTGCGATAAAGAAATTTGAATAAGTACTTTGGAGAGAACACGTTGATGGCAATTTGTAGTTGTACTCTACTACTCTTGAATCTTGATGCCTGGTTGCTTGTGCTGCCCTTTTAAGTTTTAACTCACGTTGGCAATTTGTAGTATTGATAGCATTTCATTATGGGTCAGGCTTGCTGTGTAGTAAAGGCCCATATTACTTCGACGAAAAAAATAAAGGCCCATATTATTAACATCGGCTCAGACCCGGCCCAAACTTCAGCCTACTGTATTCATCTAACGCGTTATGTCCATTCATCATTCAACACGAAACTCACACGCACAAGTAATGGAAGTAAAGTTGTTTCGCAAGTCGCAAACGACCCCGTGTCTACTGTCTACAACACAAACTCAGTCCTCACGTCATTAATTAGGCCTCTTTTCTTCCTATCATTTTCTTATGTCTCAACTCTCAATACGTGACAGATTGCTACAAACTTCGTATATGATAATGATAATGATCATTGCATGAGTGTGAAGTTTATCCATGTGCATTGATATTGATTGAGGCCAGACCATCTATTCAATCATACAACTAATGTTTTTTTTTTTTGCACCAAAAACTCATGTATTGGTTTTTATAATAATAAAAACAAGATTATCTTACATCTGATTCTCTTATAAAACAAAGCCTTATTAATTCTTATTATATTGCTGATACTAACTATCGTATTATTAGGGTGGAGAAAATGTATCATACTATGATTATTATCTATCTATATATCTATATTATCATCGTAATCTATCTATCATCATAATTGTATACTAAAACAAAAGATAAAAAAATAATTATCACGACATGTGTTAATTTCACATTAAATTACATCATCCTTTATTAATGAATGATCTAATTTCTACCCAAAAAATTACCTTATTATATATGGTTTTATAATATATAATCTTAACTTTACACTTATTTAATTACAATATTAGTTCGATCTTATATTTTGAGTTGCTTAATTAAATTTTTTATCCTGATATATAAATTTCAATCTTATCATTATATACATTCACTTAATAAATTGATCTTACATAGGCTTTTTATTTAAAACGAATATTTTTTTATATTTAAATAATAATAAAAATATCATAATCTTATCATTTTTATCCATTTATGTTATTATAAGATCATAATCCCAATGTACAATTTACAATAAATCAATAGTTCAAATGAATTATTGAATGAATGAATGCCAACAACATTTTCTAAAATGACTTTCACGTTCCGTTTGTGTACGTACAAAGCAATTGGAAATTATCCTCCTCCACTGCAACCAACCCCTGCAGCGTGGGCAGCCTCGGCCCTGTTGTCCTCCTCCCTGAGATAGGCCGCCAGGTTCAAATACTTGTCGGACGCGGCGGCCGCCCCGTTCCTCCACCGCGCCCGACATACAACGCAGCTGGCCCACCGCCGCCCGAGGCTCCTCTTCCACTGCATCAAGCATTCCTGGTGGACCGGGTTGCGGCACCTCCGACACGCCACGAGCCTCTCCCCGCCACTCAGCTCCTCCAAGCAAACCGGGCAACACGCGCCCTCCTCCACCTCCACGCGCTCGGGGCCAGCCGTCCCGCTTTCCCTTCTGAAGAAGAGATCATGGAAGCGGCGGCGGAGGGCGGGGCGGGCGAGGGAGTCCGGGGCGGTGGGGGTGCCGAGGAGGCGGGAGAGGTGGCACGGGCGCAGGGTGCGGCGGCGGTGGGAGGGGTCGTTTGGCGGCACCCCGAGCACGCGGATGAGGACGAAGAGGATGTGCTTGCAACGGGGTGCCCGGTCGGGGCAGCTGCAGCACGGCGCTTCCGTCAGGGCCACGCTGTAGACGTTGGACGTCGAGCCCAGCACGTAGAAAGTGGAGCCGGAGCGGTGGAGGAGGAGGAGGGGGCCGTGGAGGACGCGGTTTATTCTGTCCGCTAGTGCCTGTGCCGGGGGCTTGTGGCGGTGCCCGCGGGCCACGGGTGGGTCAGGCGAGTTTGAGCCAACGGATTCGTCCATGAGGGGGAAATAGGCGTGCGTTATTCGATCTTGGGGAGTTGTGGAGGCAATGCTTTAGTTTGTACTTTGGGTTTGGGAATAATAGGTGGGAGTTTCTTTGCATGTTTTTTTGGGTAGATTCTAAGATAAGTCAAGTGGAGCACAAGTTAACCACGGATTCTAAGGCTTTGCGTTTGGGTTAATGCTTTTTTCATTTGCTGTGGTATGCCCACCAAGCTAAGTAAGCTTACTATTCTAAGAAAAGTTCAAATATTTTCAAATATTGCGCTTTCGGCCCAACATTTTGAATAATTCCTCGTACTAGTCTCTTGGTTCCGTAACATTTTCCATGTATCACTAAGACATTATAAAGAACTAGCGGTTGGTATAGTGCAGCAAGACATGATAAATCGATCTGACAGGTTACAAGTTCGATCTCAAAGTCAAATCCGACATTTTAAAAAAAAAAAACTAAATCGTACCACTTTCTCCAACCTCTTCATATATCTTCCTTAATATGTAGGTAGTTTTAGAGCTTGGAGAGCAACCATGACAACAAACTCACCTTTGCTAGTCTTGAAGGAAGAAAACGAATAAATCTTTTCTAGAATTTGATATCATGGATAGAAAAGAAAAACATTATACACAATGTATTGTGTATATGTAATGACTTGCTTTCAAATGGAGGATGACTTGCAAATTCGGTATTTATAAAATTATAAGTAGAACTAAGAGGCAAAATTAAATATCATTATATGGTGGCAGCACAGTTTGCATTGTTATAACATCTGAATATGTATAGTTTATAACTGAAATTGTGCACCATCTCTTATCAATATGATTGATCATTCTTTCTTATCTATATGAGTATTAAAGACCACAAAACGTGAAAACTTGTCAGTGAAGGATAGCACATAATACCAACAAAGAAGTATACTTTTTTGAGGTCTTGTTGTCGAGAAGGAAAAACTTCATATAATGATATGTTTACAATGCTAACTCATTTATTCAAAAAAGACCAACTATTTCTTATAATCTATTTGTTCCCAAAAATCTTTGCAAATGTTTTTTTATATTTTATACAATTTAAGATAGAAGTTTTTTTTTTTAAATGACATTATTGACTTGCTAGATAACTCGAACCTGCCCGATAGCATGATCCGACCCAATTTGATCCATGACCCGATTGACTCGAACCCAAAACGACTCAATCTAACCTGAACCCAGAACGACCCAATCTGACCTGTTTGACAAGTTTAGTCATGACCCTCTATTACCTAATAAAAATGGAACCACACATGCTAATGCAAATCTCTTAATTGTTTGGGATGGATACATCACATATATGTACAACATTGTCTATTCCCTCAATTTTGGCTCATTTTTGTCATAGGATGTAAATCATTACTGAAAGTGAGATTTATGGTTCACCCAAGTTCACAATTCTTGTCTCACCAACCATTTTCTAACCTCCCCTGATTAATATGCATATGAAAACAAAATCCTTCATATTAGACTATTAGAAGCCATTGCCTGTCACGGAACACTTTTTCTTATCTTTATTTATTCAAGATGTAATGATTTTGTTTTTTCATATTTTGTACATTGGATTGTTGATAACTCAAATAATAAAATACCATTTTTAAAAAAAAATGCAAAACATTTTATATGTTGCAAGAAAGATAATTTGTACGTGTTTTTAAGGATTTTAAGAATTCAAATAATAACGTCATTAAAAAAACAAAGCATTTATGTAGAAAAAGGGATAACTTTTCAAGCGGTCAAAGATAATCACGTTGTAAGAGCATCCCCAACAGATGTGCTAAAAGTTTTTCTAAAATGGAGAAGCAAAAACAATATTCTCCAAATTTTTTCTACTTCAACTCCAACAGCTTCTCCATTTTACAGAATATAACCTTTCTTATTTAAGTCCAACCACTTATCTATTTTGAAGAATTCAATGTTTATTAATTATTATTTTTATTTAATTGACAGAAATGAACATATAATACAATCTTACTTTAAAGATATTTAATTTTTCATTTAAATAATTAAAAAGAAGTAATTATACTAAAGAATCATAATGAAAATAAGAAAATGCGCGCATTCACAATTAGGTGTTGGAAAGACTATATATTATTATTTAATGGTTTTAGGGTCGGTACCGATCGACTAAAATATTTATGACTTATATACACATAGACTCAATAAAATTAGGACTTATGTGAGCAAAAAGTTCATACATTCACGAGAAGGTATAATAATTAAAAATATATATTTTATAATATAGATGATGAATTTGCATTATATATTTAACACTAAAGGGAAAACTTAAATTTTACATTCAATGTATATAAACCTTCTACTATTAGCATAAATGCATTTTGAAGAAAGGAATAATTACCATAAATGTATTTTGGAGAATGAAGTGCAATTTTAGAGAATTCCCTACATTTAGAGAATGAAGTGCAAATTTTTTCCCCATCTCCATTATGGAGAATGAGATGGAGAAGCTGTTGGGGTAAAAAAATGAGCTATAATCCCCCAAATCCTTCATTTTCTCTATAATAGAGAAGCTGTTGGGGATGCTCTAATGCTCCAAACTCTATGTAGAGATGTTTTTCAACTCCATATGATCCGATCCATACCCTACTATTTGAATGTGACCAATAAAGTTGTGAAACAACTCTATGGTTAGACTTGGAAAAATTATAGCATTAACATATAATCATAACTATATACTAAAGTGGAGGTTAAATTTAATATTTAGTCCGACACGTGGCACCTCCTCTTTGGACCGCGTCACTATCTTTAATAAAACAATTCAATTTGTTTGATTGGTTGAAATTTCATTGTAGACCCCACATTAAATTTCTTCTTATCTACTAATTTTTATTTTAATTAATTAAAATTTAATAAAACAAGCTATAGAATTTTCAATAAAAACAAATCATAACTTACCAATTCCTATCAATAATCAAATCTAATGGATGGCTAGATATCCGTATTCTATTGATAAGAATTTCCATTAGAATTCAATTAAATTCTACCGTATCAATAAGGTATTATAAATTCTATCTATATGAAATTCTCATGCCATTAGATTTCTTATAATGGGAATTAGTACGTATTAAAATTATAATATCGGATACGGTAGAATTTTTAATTAATATCTTTGAGTACAATAAAATTAGTTTCGTAAAATTATTGATTTGGTAACTATCAGATCTTTCAATGAGTATTTTTTTGTTTAAATTTGATCGCTAAGTATTTTAAAATATTCCAGAAAAAGAACTTGAGTATTATAAAAAACTTACTAAATATTTTATCTATGTAAATATTATATTGTTAACTATGCTTTGACATATCTGATTAAAATATTATATTATAATATATCCAATTTAAATATTAAATTTATAAGATATATAACATTTAATTTATAGATAAATAACCAAAGCTTCTTAATTCTTTTAAAATACAACTTATTTTATTAGAAATATCTAAATGGAATTGGATATGCACAAAATTAAATAAAAAATAAAATAATTGAAAAACGATACTTTATAATAACAATTGATGATATATAGAACATGTATTTAATACAAGTCGTACCCTCCCGGGCACGGGTACTATTACTAGTTTAATAGCTAAAAGAGTCAACCACCTAAAACACTGATAAAATATCCAACTTTGTACATAATCACCCCTTTAATGACTTTTTTTTATCACCCATAAAAGTGATGCAACCATGATTCCACAAAAGATTGAGGATTTGACTCACATTCCTTTTGAAAGACCAATCCCACGAGATAAAGCCAAGAAATTGAAGCAAAATACACGAGCACTTCTAGCTCAAATTCCGCCCATGATGGATGAGTCAAGGTAGTGCAACTGTGCAAGTGGATCACATCAAAACAATACGTTCATGATTAGTCTGAACAAACTTACATCTAAGAGTTTTTTTCATGTTTATCTATCTTTCTACGGTTAATATTTTTCTAAACTTAGTTTGATCCTATTTTAAGTTTTTCAATTTCCACATATGGCTCACGTGTGTAGGGCTGTCGAAACTTTACTCAACCTGATAAACCTACCGATCTGACCGGCATCGAACCTGACTCGATATCCGAAAAAGGGGTAAATGTGCATACTTGATATTTTCTAACCTGAACCCGAAATTGGCCCGTAACCGATATTTCCGAATGTACTAGTCCGATATTACCCGATACTCGAAGAACACGACCCAGAATCATCCGAAAACGCGAATTTACCCTACCTAGTATCAGTGGCGGAACCAGGATTTCGTGTCAGAGGGGGCTAAATATAAAAGTTACTGAAATTAAATTAATCTGTTTCCTATAATAACCTTTTTCGATTTATCATATCTTGAAATCGTATAACAACGTCTTGCAAATAAGGTTGACAGTGCACCTAGACGGAAAAAACATGTTTTCTAGGTTGACAAGGTCCATTTTGCAAATAAGCTCGTCTAACCCTTTCTCTATCTTTCACATCATAATCAAATATATTTCTCCTTAATACTGAATCATTCTAGGTGGATCAACACTAGACACACTCGGAATCTTATGGATCGGGATTAAAGCTAGAACCTACATTTCGTAAACTTCCAATTGATGAAAAAAAATCTCTTTGTATCTTGAAACAAACCGTTAAAAAATAAGGAATTAAGGCCTAATTTCATATAAAACTATATGGAAATTCAAAATACCTAAATCAATTTCATGCTTTTCGGCAATAAACTTCAATCGACTTAAGAGAGCATAGCAATAAGTCAGTAATTAACAAAACTAACAATTAACAAGAACAAGTTAAAAAATCAAACCCCAATTGGAGGCTTGGAGCAACAACAAGGCAGAAAAGTGAGAGCAACGATCGATTTGGGACTTCCGGTTTGAGGACTTCGACAATGACAAGGCAGAGAAGTGAGAGAACTCCGGTTACAGTCCTTCGGTCGGTGGCGAGCAGCAGCAAGGCGCAAGCAGTCGCGCCGTTGTGCAGACGATTGTGCGCAGGAGATGTAGGGGCAGCGGTGGTGTGTGAGCGGGGAGTCGGCGACAGGCGCGCAGTCCGATCTAGTGTGGACGCGATGCACCGCAGGTGGCTCGACGAGGTTGGAGGAAGTGCGGAACGGACGGGGATTGACGGCTCAACATTCTGGCCGGTGTGCAGCGTCCTCGTCGACGGAAAGACGTGTTTTTCATCTGAATTTACAGATCTAAAAAAAAAAATCCCAAAAATCCCAGTGGGGGCTACAGCCCCCGTTGGGCACAACGTAGTTCAGCCCCTGCCTAGTATCAACCGAAAAACCGAACTCTCCCGAATCAAGATCACTTGACTCAAAATAACTTGTAACCTTGAAGACAATGACCAAAATTTCATGAACTATCTCTGATATACTTGTAAAAAAACACCATATCATTTAATAAAATAGTTTTGATAATTAAATATATATTTATACTCCAATAAAAAAATTATCCGGAAATCCGGATTTTACTTGACTTGAAAAGGTCAAATCCAATCTGATCCGATTGTTAAAATATCCGGAAATCCGGATTGACCTGAACCCGAAATGGGCCTATCTGACCCATCCGATTGACGCCTCTACCCGGGCGTATGACTTCTTACCTGGCTGATTTTTTTTTTATTACGCCTCTACCCGGGCGTATGACTTCTTACGTGGCTGATTTTTTTTTATTTTAAAATTGACATGTTACCTTCCAACATGGATTAAACACCCCTGAGTGGATTGTGACATGGAAAGCTTAAACCATGGGATATAGTTGAAGCTAATAATTGTGCAGACTACAGTAATTAGCAAACCATCCGACCATTTCACGAGACTAATGTTGGGCTGTCCAGAACTTAGGCCCGTGGACGTAGCGGATAAAGGCCCACGAAGGAAGTCCACAACGGTCACCAGTTTAAAGTCCGCAGATTTCGCTCCTCCGTTAATGACGAATAACGACTGTAGCAAGACGAAGATCCTCGTCATAACTACATGCGAAATTTCCGGGATCTTGGGCGGAAGAGGCCAACGGCTCAATATGGATAGAGACTCCACTATTTAGGGAGAGTACAACTCATAGAAGAGGGACGATACTCTGCACTTACAATCTCCCAAGCTACTCTTGTCATTCTCACCTCACTTTCACCGATCACGATTTCTTTATTTTTAGAAGTTCATCATACCAAAGTCCCATCTATTGTATCCAAGAGCAGCACCCAAGAAGATCAATACAATTTGCACTACAATTTTTGTCATTCTTCTAGTTTCCGTACTTGTAATTTTTGTTATTATTATCTGTTCATTGCTTCTAACACGTCGTGACGATTTTGTGACTAGGAGTCCCTCATTGTAGCGAAGTAACGTGTTTACACAGTTAATTCGCCCAAAACAACTAATAAAAGAAAAAGAAAAAGAAAAGGCAAAGGAAGATTCTTAACGTTTTTTCACTACGAGTCGACGACGCCGTACGTACCCCCTCTCTTAACGGCCACAAACCGTTAAAACAAATAAACAAATACTCTTAATTTATTTATGATTATTTTTGCCGCCTTGCGACGCCAAACGGAGATTCCTTCCCCTTTATCTTATCTTTGAAAAAAAGGTGTACAGAAATGTAAAACGCGTTGACAGCTCCTACAAGATTCTCTCTCTTCCACTGATTACTCGAAATGCAAATTCTCGTCCCCACACCCCCCCGTATCACCAAATTTATAACCACCTTTTCTACGCTCACCACCCACTTTCCTCACCTTCCACTCATATCCCGCCACGTGCTCCTTCGCCACTTGCTTTCAATTTTTTGAATTAAAATATCCAACTTACACGTAATGAGCCCCACCCAACCCAACCGATCTTCTTTCTTTACTTTAGCTCATAAAACTGGGTTTTCGGCTTTCCCAATATTTCTCACACCATCCCAAATTGACCCAAGATTTTTCCTTCTTCTTCCAAATCTTCCTTCCTTCCTTTTCCGATTTCTTCGTCCGAAAACTAGGTTTTCCTCCGGATTCGGTGTTCCAATCTTGGAGTCTCGAGTTTAGGGTTACAGTTTGCGCGATAGTTTTGTTTCCGAATTTCCATCGATCTTTCTACTTGCGATCAGAGAGAGTGTGTGTGAGGAAAGAGGAAATTAACTCGGGACCGGGTAAAATGGGGGTGGACTACTACAACATCTTGAGAGTATCAAGGACGGCGAGCGACGAGGAACTGAGGAAAGCGTACAAGCAATTGGCGATGAGGTGGCACCCGGACAAGCATCCGAGTGGGACGAAGCAGATAGCGGAGTCCAAGTTCAAGCAGATATGCGAGGCCTACGATGTCCTCAGCGACCCCCACAAGCGCCAGATCTACCATCTCTACGGCCAAGAGGGCCTCAAATCCCCCGATTTCTCCCCCTCATCCAAGGCCAAGTCCTTCCGCTACAATTCGCGTGACGCCGATGATATTTTCGCCGAGTTTTTCGGGGACGGTAAGAAGAGTGGCGTTGCTGTCGGCGCCGGGAATGATGTTCGCCGGAGCGCCAAGAAAGAGGAGGCGCTGGAGACGCAGCTTGCCTGTAGCTTGGAGGAGTTGTATAAGGGATCTAAGAGAAAGATGAAGATATCCAGGATTGTTTCCGATGAGTTTGGGTGAGTAATTTACGCCAATTCTATTTCTACAGTGCTAATCTAGTTCACCAATTTTTAAGGTTCTTTACGATTTGGTTGCAACTCTCCAATTGGATGGTGTCAAATTTGACTTTTCAGCTACTACTTTTGGAGTCTGAATAGTGGAGTTGTAGTTCTTTTCTCCTTTTTGAAGAGACAACTTGTGTAGAAACTTAAGTAAATTACTACTTTTGGCCACTCTTTTATCAGGTGAAAGCTAAAAAATGGGGTGTGTGATTTACCCCCTGTTTGGACGGGGGTTTACAAAAGGAAAGTAAGAGAAAGGATGATGGGGGAAGAGAAGAGAAAGTAAAGGAAAGTATAGGAATTTTAATAAATATTGTTTGGAAGGAAGGGAAAGTAAAGGAATTGATTTTACGTATCAATAAACATGTCGTTTTAGCCATTTGCACATATATTAAGGAAGCTATTAAACGGACTAACTATTGCACATAAACATGTCGTTTTACCCCTAACTATTACTTCACTTTTTTATTTTATTGAAAACCACTACTAATAAACTGCTAATGATTATAAGGGTAAATCTGTAAAGTAAATGCCCAAAAATGTAAAACGACATGTATTTTGAAACAAAATTTTAGAGCTAAAACGACATGTTTATTGAAACGGAGGGAGTATTTCACAATTCACCCAAATCCCCTCAATTTTGGGGGAATCCACTTTCCTCTCCATTCCCGTATAATTTTCCTTCCCTTTCCTGGCACTTCCTCTCAAATCCTTTTTATTAATTCACCCAAACACCTAATTAATTTTCCCTTCCCTTCCCATCCCCCATTATCCTTCTCAATCCCTCCTTCCAAACAGAGGGTTAGTCTACGTATGACCCAGGGAAGCTTCCAGTAATCTTTGTTATAGTAAACTGTTCGTTGGGTGGACTGAATCCTGATTTCTGCACCATTGCATGAAGTTATGTATCAAGCTTGTTAGCAAAATTGGTCACAACTGTTTGATCATTTCCTATAGTAACTGGTCAGCTGAAAGTGAGTTGGAGGGATTGTAAATATATCTCTCCCTTGGACCTGGTGTGTCAGGTTATCAGATTGTTTTTGGCAAGTGGTGTGGACTGAGGAATAGTTTACTAATGCTTTGCAGATCCTAAATCTCATGTTTGGTTCAGATCAGGCTAAATGTCCAATAATATCCTCAATTGTTAGGGGGGTGTTGCTAGAAATGTTATAAAGGATGATTACTAGTTTAGTTGTCAATCAGTCTGTGATTTAGTATGACTGATTCCTTGTGAAGTTCACCTAGTAACTACTACCCAGTCCTGGATTATAGGCTTCCAGAAAGAAGGTAGCCATTATGGTCAATGATGTGCTTGTGTGACTACTAGATTCTGTAAAGTTTGAAACTCTGTACTCTTCCTTGAGAGTTCAGACCACTTGTAGTGCAAATTAGAGCCTGTGCATGGTGTCTATACATAATTAAGAATTACATGGAGCTTGTGTAAGGGTGGTTATACATGATTAAGAATTTAGATTCTTCCATATGTCCCCTGAACAAGATGGCATCATTGCCGATTACTTAGTATTGAAAATGAAGCCACTTGATTGTGATCCACTAGGTTGGTATCTGATTCCAGATTCCATGTTCTTTTCCTAAAGTGATTTTAGCCGTTGATATAGAAGTTTTTGTATGGCCACTTGCATATCCGTATGCTTCAAATTGCTCTAGTAGCTACTTTTACTGACAATTGCATGACACAAATCAAATTGCAGCAAGCCAATGACTGTTGAGGAGGTTTTAGCCATTGATATCAAACCCGGTTGGAAGAAGGGCACGAAAATCACCTTCCCTGGGAAGGGTAACCAGGGTCTGGGATCAGTGCCGGGTGATCTAATCTTCGTCATAGATGAAAAGCCTCATTCGGTTTTCAAGAGGGACGGCAACGATCTGGTATTAAACAAGAGAATATCATTACTGGATGCACTTGCAGGAAAAGTTCTCAACCTCACCACTCTTGACGAACGGAATCTCAATGTTGAGGTCTCAGAGGTTGTTAGACCAGGCCACGAAATCGTGATCGAAAACGAAGGAATGCCCATTTCGAAGGAGCCTCACAAAAGAGGAAATCTAAGGATCAAGTTTGATGTCAAGTTCCCAAAAAGGCTCTCTGACCAACAGAAATCTGACCTAAGGAGAGTACTGGGTTAAGCTCTTACAACATTAGCTCATCAACTGTAAATGTGCCTTGCATTTCCATTCCTCTTAAGATTGTTAGCTTATTTTAGAATTGTGAATACTAGGTTGTTTGAAGGGATTTGATGGTATTAACATTGACTCTTCCTCCATAGCATGGTGAAGATGAAGAACTAGCTCATCCTCATTTGCTTGGTATTAAAATTCCACAGCATCTTTGCTTGTGTCGGTGTGAACTCGGAGATCATCTGGTTTCTGTTTCATGGTAGGTCCATGAATGATGGCTTTGGAAGCTGATAGGACTGATACAAGAGTATTTTTTGTGATTGATCTATCAAGAACACCAAGAGATCTGACTTTTATTAATTAGCTGTTGTGACTCTGATTGGATTCTGTTGTCCCCTATTGCTCTTGCTTCTTTTATGCTTTAGATTGTGATTGAAGAAACCCACTATTGTCCTTTGATTACGAAAGTGTGAATATCATCTTTTTCATTTTTTTGTCTTCCACATGAGGATTATGTGGCCAGAAACTCTCGACCTTGTGGATGGAATTCGTTGGCTACGTATCAATTTAGAGGCATCTTGCTGAAAATCTGTTGCAAAATGTGCATAAATTAAGAAAATGTGAACAACTTTTTTATTCAAACTCGTCACAACTTATTATTACATGAGGTGAAAAAGAAATACAACTAGAATAGATTGTTTACTCTCCATAAACTGAACAAACTTCCATCACTGGAACACACAAGTTAAACATTATGATGATAATTAATTAGTACTGGTAATAACAGCCATTATGGTGATAATTGCTGTAATTGTTGAGCCTGTGCAGCTCAATCTTCCTCTGGAGCTCTTCCTTCTTGACACCGACCACCCTATCAACTTCCTGCCCTTTCTTGATGAACAGGAATGTGGGCATCATTTGTATTCCATACTGGCTAGACACACCCTGTTTTTTGAACACCATTAGTTAATATCATAATTTAATGGAATAAACTACAAATTTACAGCAACTTGCTATAGAATTCAACAGATGCACATATCATATATATTTCTTCTATGTCATAGTTTAGCAATATATTAAGATTATTTGCATGCATGACATGCAAAACTTCACCACTCTCTTACTCTTATCTATTCTAAGATGGGAAATAGAAGAGAAATTAGGCAAATATGAATTACCATTAGCTCATCCACATCAATCCGGACAAAGTCGACGTCGGTGAACTTGGAGGATAACTCGTGGAATGCTGGCTCTATGGTCTTGCACGGTCCGCACCATGTTGCCGTGAAGTACACCACAGCCTTAATTACCCACCAAAGCACATACAGGGTGTAAAACAAATTAGTACACCTAAACATGTATTTGATAATTTAAACCGACCATCTAACTCAAACCTTGTGATATATGTTATACCAATTTGTTGGAAGATTGGGAGGATTCCAAGTAAGTCCTCCATTTCGCTGAGGATCGGAAGGAAAGGACTCGATTTGCATTGAATGTTGTCGGTGGTGAAAACGCTAGCGGTGCTGGCGGAGGTGGTGGTGGACGAAAGGCGGTTGCTGTGGTGGTTTGCGGCGGCGGAAAGTAAGCCGGCAATCTGCTTTCTGGTAAGGATGTAGAAATGCCTGCTCCCATGATGGATTGAATAATATGGTCTCTGATTTCTTGGCCCTCACCAAATGAAATATAAATGCACAATTTTTGTTATAAATTGTGGCTTCCGGTTTAGCTCTCTTCTATGCTATTGAGATGCAAAGGCGGTCTTTATATTGATCAATCGGAATATTGGAATTTGTAAAAAGATAAACAAATTGATAATAAACAATATGTTAATTGATTCGTTTTGTTGTGCTTTCCAATGCATCGATGCGAATGTAGTGTTACATGTAACATACGTTTCTATCATTTGGTTGAGTAATCAAGTTTGACATCGTAGTTCTACTTTAGCTGGCCATTGATTTCACAACATATATGCTAAAAAACCTTAATATGTCTTATTGCATTTAGTGCGACAATTAAGACGTTAGGATAGTATCCGGAAGTTACGGTTTTTGAGGTAACCACCAATTTTCAATTTTAATGGACTCTCTATACAAATCTAAGTAGCATTTGTAACTACTCTAATCCTTTTTTTGTACCCTAATCCTTTTACCTATAAAAAATAGAAAAACTTTATATGTATGCAATTTTCCTCAACAAAAAAACGATGTTTGTTATATATAAAGTTTCAACGTAGAAATGGGCCGTTCCGTTGCGCACACCGTTTTTTAATATTCGCACACCGACTTGTGCGGATCCGCGATCCGCACGTGTTAAACCCGGTTTAACGTGAACCATGTGCGGATGG
Source organism: Polygonum maritimum (assembly GCA_963924305.1). Classification (NCBI taxonomy): domain Eukaryota; kingdom Viridiplantae; phylum Streptophyta; class Magnoliopsida; order Caryophyllales; family Polygonaceae; genus Polygonum; species Polygonum maritimum. The sequence continues at coordinate 14,478,278 of OZ002728.1, forward strand.
ACAAGCCGCACATGTAAGGATGAGCGGTTCGGAAAAAAACCGACCCATTTGTGCGGATCCTGGATCCGCACAAGTTGACCACCCAATACCGCCCAGATGGTGACTACCCCTCTTGTGCGGATCCGGGATCCGCACAAGGTGGGGATCCGCACAAGGTGCTCATCCTACACCGACCCTAAACCCTATGTGCTCATCCTGGATCCGCACATAGGGTTTTAGTTCCAACCCTAAACCCCATGTGCTCATCCTGGATCCGCACATAGGGTTTTAGTTCCGACCCTATTTGCGCATCATTAAACCCTTCTTATGCCGCTAAACCCTAAACCCTCGTCTTTATTAATTGTTTTGGATTATGTTTTATACTGCGTAATACTAGATTAATATGTTATTTCACATTTTCATATAATATTGAATGACTAACATGTACAACTCTTAAAATGATCATATTATTATTTTAAAAGAAGCATAATATATATTTTATTTCAGGTTAAGAAAAAATATCATATTTTATTTTGATAAATTTTTTCTTGATTTGAAATTTAGATTTGAGCTATCACGGTGAGAATTTGGGCTCGAAATCATATGAATCCAAAAATACGAGGTACGAGTCAAGAACAAACAAACAATCCAAAAGTCAAACTACGAGTCAAGAACAAACTACGAATCCAAAATATAAACAAACTACGGATCCAAAATATAAACAAATTACGAATCCAAAAGTCAAACGACGAATCCAAATAAATAACAAACTACTCATCTGCCCACTCAGGTTTGCTATCAGGTGGTCCACGATCCTCGCCCGCTTTGTCACATCTCGCCCTCTCCTCCGCCATCCTCGACGCCTCCCCTCGCTCATAAATAGAAGGGACCCGTTGTTCGGCCGCCCTCGACAGAATCATAATACTAGCTGTTTAGAACATTATCTTGAACAAATAAAAACTCAATACCCGATTCCTAATTTATAATTACAGTATTTTTTAATTTATATTTTCATAATTTTTACTACCTATTATTACTAGTTAAGAACATTTTTTATTGCTTATTACCTAATATCACTAGTTTAGAATATTTTTTATTGCTTGTCTATTCAATATTTTTATAAATTAGGAATATTCAATATTCAATATTCAATATTTTATAAATTAGGAATATTTTTTATTGCTTGTCTATTCAATATTTTTATTGCTTATTACCTAATATTTTTATTGCTTGGGAAATTTCTTTTGGTACCCCTCTATTCTTGACAATACCTTTTGGTGCCCTAAGAAAAAAGTTTTTCCTTTTGGTACCCTTGTGGTTTATACATTTTTCTTTTTCTAGTCAAAACTCTATTTAAACCCATTTTTCATCCCAAAAAAATACAATTTTTGTTTAAATTTTAAATAAAAACTAATTTGGAAAATAAAATTATGAATTCTTATCCCACTTGATTTTTTGTTAAAATTTAAACAGAAATTGTATTGAATAAATCTAGCCATCTAGCTTTCTCCACTCAATTTTTTTAATGGTTGGTCAAACCTTTTTTTTTTAACAAATTTTTTACCTAAGTTTTTTTTGTTTTTAATTTTCTAAATTAGTTTTATTTAAACAAAATTTAAATGAAATTTTATTTTTTTGGGATGAAAAATGGGTTTAAATAGAATTTTGGTTACAAAAAAAGAAAATATAACAACCACAAGGGTACGAAAAGAAACAACTTTTTTCTTAGGGCACCAAAAGGAATTGTCAAGAACACAAGGGTACCAAAAGGAATTTTCCTAAATTTTTTCTTGATTCGAAATATTGTTTAAAATAAAAATATATATAAGATATTTGAATATATCATAGGTATGCTTTTCACATAATTATTCATTTTCCTTTTAATGTAGAAAATTATATAGGTTCATGATCAATTGTTCAAATATTTTTTTTTCATTGTATCATTTTTAGACAATGTTATAAGATATTTCAATATTCTTTAATGTACAAGCTATAATTTATAACACAAAAGTTTATTATGAGTGAATTTTAGTTTATTATAATATGAGAATTTAGGTGGACTAGGTTTTTCACATAATTATGAGTGAATTCTACATTAAAAGGAAAATGAATAATTATAAGATGAAAAATTATATGTTTTAATGCACAAGGGTATGTTTTTCACAGATTATTCATTTTCCTTTTAATGTAGAAAATTATATAGCTTCATGTTCAATTGTTCATCCATCTTATTTTTCATTGTGTCATTTTTAGACAATGTTATAAGATATTTGAATATGTTTTAATGTACAAACTATAATTTATAACACAAAAGTTTATTATGAGTGAATTTTAATTTATTATAAGATGAGACCGCTCGGCCGACCTCGGTGGAGACCGAACGCCCGACCCCTCACCCAACGAAATTATCGATTCTTGAGCGGAACCCGAAGCCGTCGACAAATCTAGTTTGTTGGAATCCATATTAGGCGAGAATAAATCGAAATTGGATTGTGAATGGAAGAATTGGAAGACAAAAAAACCGAAACCGAATTTTGGGTGGATATCGCTCGACGGCGGCCAGGTTTATATCTAGGTTAGGTTGAAGATGAAGACATTGATTTTGGGGGCTCTTGTGCGGATCTCGGATCCGCACAAGAGGCGCCACCTTTTTCCCGTTTAGTTTTATTTTTCAAATTTCTGGTTATGCCGCTGACTTCGGTCGATGATGGGGCTCTTGTGCGGATCCGAAATCCGCACAAGAGGGGAGTTATTTTCCACACCATGCCATTTTTTAGTAATTTCTTAGAATTTGTGCGGGCATCTTGTGCGGATCCGGGATCCGCACAAGATTACACCGGTTCAAAAATAAAACCGGGTTTTTTGAAAAACCTTGTGCGGATCCATGATCCGCACAAGAAAAACCCGGTTTTTAAAAAAAACCTTGTGCGGATTGTGGATCCGCACAAGTCGGTGTGCGAAAATGAAAAAACGGAGTGCGCAAATCTTGCCCGGTAGAAATGTGAAATGAGCTGGGCCGCAAAAAAAAAAACAGCAATGGACATATATACCAACGTATAAATGGAATCCGATTCATTCAAGAGTTGGATCGACTATTGACATGGTAGGCTAGCTAGTCACGTACGTAGCAATTCATGTACGGATATTCGATCCGTTTAGCCTAAACGGATCGGATATTATCTGATTTGTTTTTCAAAAGTGATATCCGTATATATTCGGATATCCGGTCTATTTATCTCAGATTGGATATCCGACACGAATATCCGGTTTACAATTTGACATGTAATTTTTTTTAAAAAAATTAAATTTAAAATACGAAAAATATTACATTACGATAAGAAAATATATAATTTTATCGGATCGGATCGGATCATGTTCCGCCGGATTTTAGGGGTGAAATTCAATTCCGTATCCGGTCCATTAACCGACTAATTTTCTCGGATCGGACCGGATTCGGATAATTTTCCTTTGGACTCGGATTTTCGTGGATCGGATTGTCGGATCGAAATGAACGGAACGGATATTTTTGAACACCCCTACGTAGCACGTCGATCATATATGTATAGGAATGGGTTTATTATAAGGTGTATGGACTCATTCCTCGAAAAAAAGTGGAATGGGTTTATTATAACGAGTATTAAAGTTGATATTTTTGAGCTTCTACGTAACTCTGACATCACCTCATAGTAAATTAATTATATTTTAACGATTATATATTAATCTAGATTTATCATAAAAAGATATTTTATCTAATTACAATATATTAGTATATCAAAATAATATCTATATCCATAATCTATCAAAATAACATCTTATATTTATAAAGGTTGATTCCGGTGAAAACTTGTACAAAATGACTATTCGTTATAACTTGCAAGTTTAGAAGTTGCATATGCAGGGGCGGAGGCAGAATAGAAATAGTGAGGGGGCCGACTATATTAGTTAAACATATTAAATTTAGGAAAATTCCGCCCGGTAGCCACGAGGTTTTGCAAATTCCGCGTGGTACCCAAAGGTTTTCGGTATTCCGTGTGGTAACCACGAGGTTTTGCATATTCCGCATGGTAACCTTGGTTTATTATAAAAAGTTAAAATTATATAAAAACTTACCCATCCTTTCTACTTAATTACACAAATCACCCTATCTTTAGTTTTTTTAAAACTATCTAATCTATTTTATAAAACACCTAACTTTAAAATTTTATTATTATATATATATCTTTTTCCATGACATTATATATTATTATTTTACAAAATCTTATATTTTTTAATTATTAAAAAAAGAACAGAAATTTCGCCTGGTAACCCTGTGGTTAAGGCAATTTCGCGTGGTACCCATAAGTTTATACTATTTCGCATGGTAACCTTGTGGTTTTGAAAAATTTTGTCAAATAACCCTACCGTTATTCTACTGTCAAAACTTAAATTTTCTTGAAAATTAATAATTTTTAATTCTTTTTATATTGTGATGATTGGTGGTAAGGTTGATGTTTGAACTTTAAATTCTTTTCAATTTCCCTACTCGCCAAAACTGTGGTAATATAAAAACTTCTTTTTTTAGAATTTCTTTTTTATTTTAAAATTCTAAAAATATAGAAATTTCTATATTTTAAAATTTGTTTTTACTTTAAAATTTTCCAAATTCTTTTTATTTTGCTAAATTCTAAAATTTAAAATTTTATTGTGTAAGATCATATATTGTCAATGTTTGAAAAAACAAGTTTAAGTCAAGATAAAATAAACATTTAGAGTATATTAAAATTAAATTTAAATCAAGTTAATGAATACTTTTTGGAAGGGAACCTATAAAATTTGAGGTCGGAATAGTATTTGTCAAGATGAACAAGTTTGACTTAGAAAAAGCTCTATATCACATATAATGAGAATATGTATGTGTTTATTAATTTGAAGAAATTTTATTTCATCAATCATTAACTTGTTATTATCCATTTTAAACTTATTGAATTAATTGACACATTGTAGAAAAATATATTATACTTGTAATTGTTGAAGTCCGAAAACACCGAATGAGTGTAACGCGATGAGAGCAGATGGTTTGGTCTCAACCGAGTCAATAGACGAGGAGATGGAAGATATTTGGTCGCTTGTAGTGTTTAACGCGATGAGGGTAGTGTGAAGGATGCTTTTGTATTAGCCGTGAGATTACAACAGTAGACAGATATTCTCTATCGCGTTTAGGTGTATCGGGTTACAACAATGATCTTTAGCTCGAGATCCGGTGTATGTGGTTCGCGAGGTTTTCGATCTCCGTTCTAGTGCGCAGAGCCCGCTATTTATAGTTGAGGCTTGAGCCGAATTGGAGCGAGACGTCGATGTGGGACGAGTGCCGCCCAGGTACGTGTCGCTCTTTGGTTGGTTCTAGGAGCGGTGGCCGCGGAGCTGGCCAATCGAAGGCCCGGATGGGACGTTGCCGCCCACCGCTCACCGGATGGGACGTTGCCTCCCAACGCGATGAGGGCAACCCCCCGGACCTGGCCTCTGCTTTGTAGGGGATCTGCCTCGTAAGGAATCATCGACTCGGATAGCGGCGTATCCGACCGCGATGGCAGTGGAGTTTAGGGCCTAACGTCACCTTGAGAAGTTTATACTTAGCAATATTTTGTTTTAGTAGGGTGGCCTTACCGCGTTTACGGTTCCTGGTATCAACACAACCCCATGGACCGGGGCTCGATGCCCTTTTGAGGACGGGTCCAAAAAAGTACTTTGAACCGGAAACGTGAGGTGTGGAACGTGTTTACGTTTGGAGACGTGCGAGCAAACGGGGGCTGCGAGACGAGGAGCGCGGCGAAGGGAGCCGTTTGGGCCGTTTTGCTTTATGGGCCGTCCGTCAGACGAAGCCCATAACCTTGCGGCCCGCTGGAAACCGAACAAAAAGAGCAGTTCCGCTCTTCGTCTTCTCCATTTTCAACTTTTAAGCACGCCACTTCGCTCTCGTTTTTGCCCTCCTCACTCTTGCCTGTCGGAAACCGCCTGTTAGCGACGCCGTCGTCCATGCTTGCTTCCGCCGCCCCGTGACCACTCGGTACGCTCGCTCTTTCTCTCTCTCTTTCTCCGTTTTCCTCTGCACTTTTTCTGGGCTTTCTGAGGGGGGGGGTTTCAGTGTTTTTTTTGGGGGGGGGGGGGGACGCCCTAATCCCAGCGGCGGCACCGCCGCTGGGTACCGGTGGCGCCCGGGGTAGCTTTTGCTGAGAAAGCGCCTCGCTGGGGGTGGGTTTGAGTTTTTACGGCTTCTGGGTGGTGGAGAGCGACGGACGCCTCTGCCCTAGCCCAGACTCTTCACGGCATTCCCTGGGCGGTGAGGCGGGAGGGGAAGATCCCGCCGGGAAGGCGAAGTGCCGTGGGAAGACGAAACGTCGTGCCTTTGGAGTGCAGGGATGATGTCTGTCTCGACGTCCCGTCCTATCGGTGTCTCATCACTGAGACCTGCTTCTAGGGGCACGCGCTAAAATGCGGCGGAATGTTCCTCTGACACCGCGCGCGGCACTGCCGCTAACAGGGCCTCTTGCCCCATCGTGTAATGACACCTGCCTGTGGCTGGGATACCGCGTTCCTTGTCCTTTTTTGACTTAAACATTTGTCGCTTATGAGCACTATCGCGTACTGGGTACTTATCGCGCCGTATGTTTATCCATTATTGTTTCTTCCCATGTACATTATCTCTTTTTTCCTTCCTCCAGGAGCCTCTTTGCTTCCGTGCCCTGGACTTGGGGTTTTCCAGCGACTCCTGCCCTTCAGGCGTGGATCGCGGTTACAGGGTAACGAATTGGGACGACTTCTACGCCCTTGACTCCTCCTTTGAGTACCGGGAGATGTCCGCAAGTGACTCTCAGAACAACTTTCGCGAGCCTGCCGGTTTGAGTGAGAGCGACCCTACCACGGTATCCGAAGCCCGCACGAAAAGCGAATCCTCATCGCGATCTATGGCGCGCTGCAGGCCCTTTGATCCCCACGACGAGGCCGTGGGCGATGAGGCGTCGACTTCTGGGATCGCGAGAAGCTTTCCCTCGCGGTATTCGACGCGGATGCAAGCTGAGGTTCCGCGCTTCCGTCAGACCAGGCCCCATCGTCTGGCAGAGTATGAGAACCCGACGATGCTGGAGAAGGGCAGCGCCTCCATCATGACTCTCGAGGAGCTGGACGTTATCGCGTCGGGGTACCCCTGGCCAGCCGGGGTGGAACTCCTGTTGCCCCTTGATGGAGGAAACAGCTTCGCCGTCTACGAGGCGGGCATTGTGGTCTACACGGCGAGCCTTGTCGCGGGCTTTCGGGCCCCGCTGCCGCGCTACATCACAGACTTTTTGTTTGATCTTGAGCTTGCCCCGGCCTCGATGGCGCCCAACTGCTGGAGCATCATCGCGGCCTATCACATGCAGTGCCTAGAGCTGAGGCACCCTCCCTCCGTATGGCATATGCGGCAGGTCATTACGGTCAAATCAGACAGCCGAGGCATCGTGAATTTCAGCCTCACGCATTGTAATCTTCTAATTACTCCCTCCAACGTTGGCCCGCGGTGGAAGGAGAAATGGTTTATCGTGCACGACATTGAGGGCGACAAACTGCTTTGCCCCATGGTTGCCGACAGGTTCCGCCCCCATAAGCGCAAACGCGGCGAGTCAAAAATGGCGGCCGCGGCAAAGAAGGCTTTTGCCGCGCCCTCCAAACGGGAGCAGAGCGTTTGGATAACACAGGAGCACCTTGAGAAGTTTATACTTAGCAATAAGGCAGTTATTCTATATAATTATGCCACTTGAATAAAAAATGAAAACAAAATCATAATATACATGTATGGAGAATATAATTGTGATATATTCTAATCATAAGAGCACTACCTATTAAGAAAAAATAACTCATATACTAATTTCTTTTAAATAACAATACAATTTTTTCTCAATAAAGAAAAAAGAAAAAATAAGCAATTTAACATTTAGACTATAAAATAGCAGAATGGGTATTTGACAAAAATTTTCAAAACCACTTGGGTACCATGTGAAATAGTATAAATCTATGGGTACCACGCAAAATTGCCTTAACCACAGGGTTACTAGGCGAAATTTCCGAAAAAAGAACTACATTTTTCCAATTTGTATTAAAAAATTAAAATAGATTTGATAGGCTTGTTGAAGAAATAAAAAACAAATTAATTTATTACACCTAATTTGAAGTATCATTTCAATAGGTTTTTTCAACAAAACTATCAAATCTATTTTATTAAAATACTTAGTGAGAAGTATTACTTAACACATGATTTATTTTTAAATGTTAATTTATTACAAATACAAAAAATTGCCTAAAGTTGAACATGCCGTAAAAAACCTATAGAGTTTACACATTTTTAATGTCATGATATATGTACATTATGTTAAGAAAAAACAATTTTACTTTATTACTTGAACTAGTGCACCAACTTTTAAAGAACACCCTCTTACAGGATCAACTATTAATAAAGTTCAAGTTTATATTTTGTTAATAAGAAATGGTAGTTTCTTAAAATTAGATATGCTTTTGTTAATTTGAAAAAAGAACTATTTTTTATAAAAATTTGAAAAATGTGGTTCTTTTTATAGTAATAAAAAAAATATAAGATTTTGTAAAATAATACTATATAGTTTCATGGAAAAAGAGTAAATAAAAAATACAATACTAAAATTATGAAGTTAGGTGTTTTATAAAAATAGATTAGATAGTTTTAGAAAAACTTAAAAAAGGGTGATTTTGTAATTAAGTAGAAAGGATGGGTATGATTTTATATAACTTTAACTTTTTTATAATAGACCAAGGTTACCGCGCGGGATCCGCAAAACCTCGTGGTTACCACACGGAATACCGAAAACCTTTGGGTACCACGTGGAATTTGCAAAACCTCGTGTTTACCGAGCGGAATTTCCCTTAAATTTATAACTTATACTTAGAGTCCGTTTGGTAAATCACATATTGACTTATAAGCATTGATGCTTATAATTTCACTTATAGACTTATATTTTTAAGTGTTTGGCATTGTCAGTTGCTTATATTATAAAAAACAATTATAATATAACAAGATAAGTCTGCTTATTTTGATTTAAGCATGGGGGGTGCTGCTTTTGTTTTTTTTGTGCTTATAAGCACCAAATAAGCAAAGAGTGCTTATAAGTAACAAATAAGCACTTAAAAAAATCCGGCCAAACGGACTCTAAGTAAATGACTTCAAATTGGTTTACAAAGGTTAAATCTTCAAATATTCATAACTTTTTATTTAGATATCGAATTAAGGCATATAATATATGAAATCGAAGCCCCGAAAGAGAGAAATAATGTAAGGTAAAATAATTTGGATTGGGGGGCATGGCCCCCACCAGCCCCAATGTAGCTCCGCCCATGTGCATATGTACTTATCAAAACCGTGGTCTATTTCACCAGTCATTCACCGTTCATCTTTGCTTGGATTTTCACCCTTTCATTTTAGTTAAGTTATTCCACCGTAGTTGCTAGCATCTACAAAAGGAGATGATTAATGTGATTGAGACTATGTAGGGTACAACACGTGTTTAAAATATATGTATGAGATTGATAAAAGATGTGAGACTATGTAGGGTACAACACGTGTTTAAAATATATGTATGAGATTGAGAAAAGATGTGGTGCTTATGATGAATTAAGAAGAGCCACAGCGCGCAGGTTGTGTGGTACCCACTTATGTCGACACTTTTATCGTGATTAGTAGACTTGTTAGACAAGTCGGTTTAGGCGGGTTCGGATTAGGTCATTTCATATTTGGATTGAGTGTGTTTTCAGATTAATTGGGTTGGTCAAGTTGATTTGGGTCTTGATACGTTATTGTGTATGTTCGGATTTACATAACGGGTTAAGAGCTTGAAAAATTTAATGATTATTAAAATAATATTATAATTTAATAATTTAATTATAAAATATTTTTTATAATAAATTTCTTTATAATATTTAAAATAAAATATTTATTCTGCATATATGAAAAATAGGTCCGATTTAACGGGTGTGAGTTTCAACCTAATCAGATTCGGGTCAATAGGTTGGATTTTTTTCATTAGTTGTTACTTTTCACAAGTGTGAGACAATTGGGTCGAATAGAGGAGGGAGCAGTCGACACTGGGGAAGAATGTTGGAGGTTGCTTGCGGAGGGTGTTATCGGACCATGATACTAGAAACATGTTAACGGAGTAGCACTACAAAAAAAGATGATTTGGGGATCACTCTTTTGGCCGTCAAATCACTTGATCTAGACACAATACGTACTTAACAACCAATTTACGTAAAAAGTGGTTGTTAAATATCTGGTCGCGAATGCAATTTACCAACTACAACGTCACTAAATTTAGCGACCACATTTATGGCGTCCAGTTGATCGTTGAATATGCACCTACTACCTTGCATCCATATAGACGCCGCTTTGGCGACCATTTGGTTGCTAAAATCTCAATGAATATTGCGACCACGTATACGCTAATTTGGTGACCATTTGGTTGCCAAATCCATATGCCATTTTGGCGAATATTTAACCGCTAATTTTGATGACCAAGTGGTACCAATTTATTTATATATTTACTTTTTATATATATATAATTCTGAATTTATATTTAAAACCAAAAATAAAATGCGAATTTATATAATATGATCTTTAATTATATTAGTAAAATTTCAGTATGTAATTACATAATTAATGTACAGACAACATTAATCTAATACTTCGAAGCAGTACAAGACGACGATTGCTGGTTTGCCATGGACTGATCCATAAAGCGTTGAAAACTTTTAATTTGTTCAGCTTGAATGGTTTAAACTTTAGCTTGACTAGCTTGAGCTTCTTCAAGTGCAACCACTTCAGAACATAATGACACATTTTCATACTGGAGCTCAACAATCCGAGGGGCATCTCTTCAAGGAGCTTTAATCTCATCCCTATAGTAATCATTGTCGGAAAATCCAAGTCCAAAAATGGTTCCTCCCAGTCTAACTCCTCCAACAACCTCTAGAAAGGTATCACACTTGTCTTGAAAAGATGGAGGGGTGTTAGACAGGTCGAAGTCTGCGTGAGAATTCATGCAGATCGTTCCTGTGTAGAAAAGAGAAAACGATATTTATACATAACGTATCACTAAAACAGGTGTTTTCAGCTTCAATCAAAGGTTTGCATCATTACAGTATAGAAATGATCTTCGACTATAGCATTGCATGTAATAATAAAAAGAGCCAATCAATTTAGACACTATAGATAAAAACAGTAACTTTAAAGTTGAGCATTGTACAAATCAGAAGCCAGAAAATATATACAAATCAGAAGCCAGACATCTGACATCATGTCATAGTCTCACTCTATTGACTATAGCTTTAACTTGAGGCTAAGTAACTTAGTCACCGCCTCCAGCTGAGAGACTTGACATCCAGACCATAATGGCTATTTGCAACTGCCAACATGTCGTACAAATATGATGTGTATATGGATTTGGTGCTTCATGGTGGCAATATTGCTCCCGAGTTGGTATTGTCTCCTCATATTGCTCCGGGTCGATATTAGGTGGTACATCAAACCCTTCATAGACCATTTGCTCCATATAATTTCCATAATCATGTACTAGAATCGTGCTTGCACCGGCCACCAAACGAACTACTTCAACCTTCATTCTGTGTTGACTCATACAACATTGAAACAAAGTTTTTATCTGTCTCCCCGTGAGAAACCCCCTTATAATAGTTGTTTACAAAACCCCACATAATAAAATGATATTTCACGTCTTCTAGAGAAATAAGTTTCTTATTTTTGCACCTCCAACAAGGACAACACACTTCTTATGGATTAAATCTAGGCATGGACATGCAAAATTCAACAAATTGTTAAACACCAACAATAAACTGGTCATCTACTATTCCTCCATGAGACGCACCTACATCCACTAACGCATTTTCTATTATTATCTGCGAAACAAATTAACAGAATAACTCAATTTTAATTTCTTTATCTGTATATAACCACGAGGTTGTAAAAAACAAAATAAATTATATACCTGGCGTCTGATCAACAATAACCCACAAGCACCTATATTTTAGACATATAAAGTCTAAAATCTCTCAATCACTCACTTCCCCCTCTACATATATGAGGAATGCAAAAAGTTCAACATCCAACCCATGAAACAAATCTAGGAATATACCATAAGCTATAGAACAATGAATGAATTAAAGAAATTCGTCATTAATTGTACAAATCTAGAATTTGATAAAAACCTAGATTTACAAATGGAGGGTACATTTAAGCAATTTGGAAGAAATTTAAGAAAGAAGATAAGAAATATTACTTAGAATGTAGTAGATTGGAGAAATAAGGTGTTGTTGATGATGATTGAGCAAGAGAGATCAATAGAGAGGGGGAGAAAAAAGGTGTTTTCGTGAGCTAGTATGAATGAAAGTAAGGAGAAAGAATGAAAGAGATGAAAAATATTAGAACGTTGAACTTAAATCTTTTACGGGATTTAGCGATCAAGTGGTCGCCAAATCCCTACTGGTCGCAAATCATTGTATGGGATTTGGTGACCACCTGGTCGCTAAACTAAACGGTAAGATTTCCTGTTATTTTTTTACGACCAGATGTGTTGTCGTTGGCAATCTAACGACAACCTAGTCGCAACTTTTTAATTACAATATTGTTTGGACGCCAAATTGCCTAAATGGTATAAGCGTCTGCGACTAAACGTGATCCCCGCCACAATTCCGGCGCATCTAAACACCGTCACTTGACATATAGAGAGGAAGTAGTAGCTTGTGCCCGGTTTGATAATCACTTTGTAAGTATATTATTATTTTTTTGTAAAAATACTCCAAAATATTGTTAAGATTCCTAAAATATTATATAAATGCCCAAAATGACTAATTTTTGCTTTATAAATGAAAAACAAAATGATTGGAAAAACAATTGAATTTTTTATTTATAGTCGTTCAAATAAATAAAATAATTTAAACGAATAAATTTTTCCCCAATTTAAAGATATAAAGAGATAAAAAGGATTAATAGATATTATCGTGTTAAAGTATTATCCCAATACGATTGTGAAGGTTGGATAACAAGATTTTAGAGCTATTCTTTCCATTTCGAACATAGAAACTAAAAAACTAAAAAATAAACTATATTCTAAAACAAAGGGAAAAACTCAACCGATCTGGCTTAAAATTTAGATCCCCTTCCATAAACCTCCACTATCGGAATTTCCAAAAAACAAAAAAAATCGAGAGAGAGGGACTTTCGACATGAAAAAACCAGAAAATCAATGTTTTATAGAAGAACAAAGATATGCTTTAGCAGAAAAACGGTGATAATATTTTACAACAGATGGGTGACAATTGACAAGATTTTGATTGAGGGTGACATGATTTTGGTTCAGAGTGAAGATAAATCTTACTCATAACGCAAACTCAAACAACCTTCGAGTAGGAGGATATGAGTCCAACTTTGTGATTAACCTTGGCTTCGAAATTTAAAGATGTATCTAAAAACGACGAAAATCATATATTTGTTTTACAATATTATCGAATAAAAATCTTAGTTATATCTTAGTCATACCTTCCATGATATCTTATTTTTCAAAAAATCTTTTCTTATTTTGTATTTTCTTTTTATTTTTGTTTTTTTTTTCAGTTTTGTATTTGAAAATAATTTTTTTGAATTTATGCCTAGATATTTTTAACATAATTATAATGATTTTTAAATAACTTTCTATTTAAAGAAAAATACAAAAAATAAGGTTATTTCATTTCAAAACGACGTATTTTCTAATTTAAATGTTTGAAGGGTGTTTTTAAAAACTTTTTTATTTACATTGTTACACTCACAAATTCTCCACAAATAAATGGACAATGATGATATTAATTTATGCTTTTTTGTAAAAACGTTTCTGAAATCCGTAGTGTTTGTATGAAATTGCAGATTTTGTTCTATGACTGAATGAGAAGTTTTAGACACATATCATAAAGCCAGGGTTGGAGCGACCGAGTAATCCGAATGAATAGATTAAGGGAAATTCCGTGTGGTACCCTCGAGTAATGTGCTTTCACGGATGGTGCCCTAAGAAAAAACTTAATCCGGGATATACCCCTGAGATTTTGGCCTAGTTCGCCCCGTGACCTTTTTCTTTCTCCATCCATGTTTCCCGTCAAATCGCCCATCTCAACCTCGCGAATATTGAAACGGAACCCTAGCAAGGCTTCAAGGAGGGAGCTCTTGCCATCGGACTGTCCACCCAGAGCGACAATCTCCGGAATCGGAAGCTTCTCTCCGAAAGCAACGGCCGCCGCCTGTAACCGGTTGTAGGCTTCGAATCTGGACTTGAGTTCTTGGGCCAAATTGGAAGACGAACAAGCCAAAAACGGGTCATTCGTGTTTTAAGACTGTTGATGGTTTCTCTTGGACGTGGAAGAGGACGTGCTTGACGGAGTCTTGGCCGGAGTTTGGGGCAAGAGACCCTTTTCCTGCTGAGGTCGCCAGCAATTTCTCCGCTTCTGGTTCCTTCCATGTTCTGTAAAAAAATTCAGCCTAAATGTAGGATCTGTGTTAGTACCAGAGGTCGCCGACACCTACGATGTCGTCGACCAGAGTTAACAACCTAAGGTTGTGCAGCGGAAATTCAAACACAAGAAAGACTTTAAGTTACCAGATTCGAACACAGGTATTTAGAGTGGAAACCCTCCACAAACCACCTAGTTTGTCTCGGGAAAAACCACTTGCCTCCCAAGCTTCTCACTTGGTAGGACTTAAAGAGTACTTCGACTCGTTGTATTGATTTCTCGGGCTTACAAAGGTTCTCCTACTCCAAGATGCGAATCCCACGCCCTCCTGCAAATACTCTGCCTATGTACTCAACCCTCACCCAATACAACTTCTCTCGTACCCTCCCGTCCACAGACTCGAGTCACACGAACCTGTCTTCTACCCTCTCAGCAACACTCGCACAGTACAATATCGGAAACTCTTAGAAACCCTTACAGAATACTCTCCCTTGGTTCCGCGCCGTTCTCTCCTAGTTTCCTAACTCTCTTCGTTCAACCCCAACTCTCTCAGGACACCGAACTGAATTTATAAACTAGGGAGATTGTGGTATACTTCATCCTTTTTGCCCAAGGAATGAATTAGACACAATCCTTACAAATCTTTCCTAATCAGCTCCTTAAGACACAATAAAATCTTCTTAATTATCTCGGAATAATCCATGAAGATTTTTGGCATGTATGAACATCTTCTTGCCTTAAAAGAACCTCCAGAATCCTTCTGCCGCGCTTTCCTTAAATCTGCTACGCGTTTTGCCTTTTATAGAGTTCCGCTCGGCTTCGGATTTCTGGGCAACCAGGTTGTCGAGGTGGTCGGCGACTTCTGACTTTATCTTTGTGACGTCGGTGACTTCTTGTCAGCAACCTGTTTGGAACCATCAAAACACACACACAGATTTTCTAACAAATTCCCCCTTTTTGATGGTGACAAACACCGATCTGTTTTTTGCACTGGAAGGGGTCTTCTGTAATCTGTCCAAACATCTCAAAAGGCAATCTATTGCATCAGAGCATCATATCAGAGCATCAAGAAATCATCTCAAACAATTTCCCCCTTTACTTTTCAAAAAGTTCCCCCTAAGTTCAACATACACTTGAAATTCAGCATATCCCCTCAATTAAGCATGTAACCCTCAGCTATTTCCCCCTTTTGGCATCATCAAAAAGATCATAAATCATGGAGAAATAAGCAAGGCAAACATATTAGCTAATATAAGCAAAAGCATGCAGAGACCAAGTCAGCGACCATGCAAGCATGGCAATGTCAAACAGAACACACACAACAGGGGTATTAATATCTTACAACCATATCGAACTTAAGAAAAGTTTTAGTGGAAGGAATAATGCGGTAGGGATAGAAAGCAGGATAGTGGTAATGTCAAATGTGCACTAGTCGACGACTAGTTTATAGCTTTCAGTATTTCCTTGATGTCGTCAACATCTTCACTAACCTCTACCATCCTCTTAAGCATCTGAGCTAGCTAACTCAAGATTCTGATTCTCCAATTCATCCAACTTAGCATTCAGAGTTGCCAACTCTGCTCCAGAACTTCCTGACTTAACATGTAGAGTTGCCGACTCTACTCCAAAAGCTCTTGTCTTAGCAAATTCACTCTCAGCGTCCCTACTTACCCTTCTTTTTTTTTTTCATCTTCATTTTTCTTTTCTCTTTTTTTTTCATCAAACGAGTACAACATCTTCTGGACTTCACCCTCTTTCAACAAGGCAAGCTTTCGCACTGAAAAGTCGGCGACCACAGCGATGTCGTTGACTTCAAAACAGCTTTCTCCATTTCTTCTCAACACTTCACTTTTTCTGAGCACAACTCTGAAATATCCTGATAAGTCGTCGACCTCAACTGACACACATGAGAAGTCGTCGACCTGTACCTGTCTAACACTTCTGAACATAATCATCAGACTAAATGCACTATGACAATTACCACCTGGAGTAGCTTGGGGGTTGGGTCACACCGGGTGGTGTCAAAGCAACCCAAGCATAAACAATATTTTTGTGGAATTTTGTCGATCATGTTGATAAGTCTCAGTTTAAATAACACAAACAAACAATATGGGCTCATAGAGACTCTCAAGCATGATAGGTCGGGGACAGCTATAGAATCAACCATCATTTGGGCTTCTAATGAGGGTTCAGGGGTCATCAGGTTGATTCTTTTGGGCTCAAAGAAAAAGTTCAACATAATTGCAAGCAGGTGGTTGTCGACATGCACATACAAGCGAAGTGAATCATCAATCAAAGCATGATTACTAGCTGTAAGATATAAGAGAGATCCAATCATACCTCGATACAAAGTTGCATTCACCTTTGGATCTTTCTCATCTTTTCCAAGTGAAGTGGTCGTCGACATGGGAGTATCAGAAGAGCGAGAGCTCTCAAGACCAAACTTCTTCACGCACTCCCTGAGGTACTTTTGTTGATGGATCTTGGTACCTTCCTCATCCTGCACGACCTGAAGTCCTAAAAAGAACTTGAGTTCACCAACCATGCTCATTTCAAACTCACTCGACATGAGGTTGGCGAACTTCTTCACTAGCTCAGGGTCTGTTGAGCCAAAGATGATGTCGTCGACATAGACCTGAACCACCAGAGTGTGATTCCCTTTCCTCAACAAGAATAAAGTCTTGTCAATCTCTCCTCGAACATATCCATTCTGGATTAAGAACTGCGATAGCCTATCAGACCATGCGCGAGGAGCCTGCTTCAACCCATAGAGAGCCTTATCAAGCTTGTAAACATGATCTGGGTTGGCGACATCTTCAAAACCTGGATTTTGCTCAACATAGACTTCATCCTTCAAGTACCCATTAAGAAATGCGGTCTTGACATCCATTTGTTGCAATTTGAACCCATGAAAAGTAGAATAAGCAATCAACAACCTTATTGCCTCAAGACGAGCTAAGGGGGCAAAGGTTTCATTATAGTCAATTCCCTCTTGTTGATTGTAACCTTTCACTACTAGCCTGGCCTTGTTCCTGACCACGTTGCCTTCATCATCCAACTTGTTCCTGAACACCCAACGTGTTCCAATAACTGTTCTTCCCTTCGGCCTAGGGACCAAGTGCCACACCTTATTGCGCTCAAACTGATGAAGTTCCTCCTGCATGGCATTGACCCAGTCCGAGTCTTTCAAAGCTTCCTCAATGTTCTTCGGCTCCAACATAGAAATGAAGGCATTGAATGCAAAGAGGTTAAGTGAGGACCTCGTCTGCACACCCTTCGAATAATCAGTGATGATGTTGGTGACCGGATGAGCACTCTTCTGTTGATAATTCCTGATAGGTAGTTGAGTCAGGTCGTCGACCTGCGGAACCTGAGACGAGCTACCTGGAACTGAGCCTTGAACTGCCTGATCTGAACTTTGAACGGCTTGATCTGAACTTTGACCTGCTTGATCTGTACTTTGAACTGCTTGATCTGCTTCTCTTGCCTCAGAACTACCTTGATCCTGCACAACATCTGCATTCTGATCCTGATCCTGATTCTGATCTGCCTCTGTGTTCTGATCTGAGTCGGCAACACTGTCAAGGTTGGCGACCCCAGACGGACTTTCAGCACAAACCCTGTCAGAGACATCTTCAAGACATAAGAAGTAACCTAGATCACCATCATCACGATCCTGAACCAGAGAACCTGCCATGGTGCTTTCATCGAACACCACATGAAAACTTTCTTCAATCTTCTTGGTTCTCTTGTTGTACACCTCGTAAGCTTTGCTTGTTGGAGAGTAACCAACAAAAGTGCCAACATCACTTCTTGGATCGAACTTGCCCAGGCTGTCCTTCCCATTGTTATGAATATAGCATTTACATCCGAAAACGCGGAGGTGGGCGACATTGGGCTTGACTCCTCTCAGCAGCTCATACGGAGTCTTTCCAAGTAGTGGACGCAGCATAGCCCTGTTCATCACATAGCAGGCCGCATGAATTGCTTCTCCCCAGAAATTTCTTGGAAGACCACTAGAGATAAGCAAGGTCCGCGACATCTCCTCTAGAGCTCGATTCTTTCTCTTGACTACCCCATTTTGCTGTGGGGTCCTTGGCGCCGAGAAGTTGTGGCTGACTCCAGTCTTCTTACAGTACTCCAGAAACTCAGAGTTCTCAAACTCTGTACCATGATCAGATCGGATAGCCACCAAGGAATGACCAAGCTTCCTTTCAACAGCTTTTGCCCACGTCTCGAACTCCTCAAAAACCTGATCTTTAGAAGCAAGGAAGATAGTCCAGGTATAGCGTGAGTAGTCATCAACAATAACATAAACATATCTGTTTCCACCTCTACTTTGCACGCGCATAGGTCCGCACAAGTCCATATGAACTAACTCAAGGGGCTTGGAGGTACTTACCTCCTTCTTGGACTTAAAAGAGGACCTTACTTGCTTACCCTTTACACAAGCATCACAGATTCCAGATTTAGAGACCTCAATCTTGGGCAAACCACGAACTAGCTCCTCTCTATGCAATTTGATCAACAACTGTTGGCTAGCATGACAGAACCGACTGTGCCAGAGGTCGGCAACCTCTGTACCAGACTTCAAGCACAAACACTCTTCAGATTGGAAGCTGGGATCAACTTTGTAGACATTGTTCCTGCATAATCCCTTCAGAAGCGTCCTACCTGTACTAATTTCAATCACCTGGCACTGCTTATGATCAAAGACAACTTGATTTTTCCCATTAGCACACAGTTGAGCTACACTCAATAAATTAAAACCAAGGTTGTCGACCAAGCTAACATCAGAAACTGAAACCTTACTTGAGATCTTGACCTTTCCAATACCAGAAACCACACCTTTGCTATTGTTTCCGAAGGTAATGCTACCTCCCTTGTGTTGTTGAAGTGAGACAAAATCCTCAGATTTTCCAGTCATATGAGCTGAGCATGATGTCTCTCATTTTGGTGGTGTTTTAGTAGTTAATTTCCCTTGTAAATATGTGTTTTTCATTCCCTTCTTTGTTAGTTTCGTTCCTTTTTAGCTTAGTTCCCGGTTTTCTTTAAGATTCGGAAACTATGCGAGTTTGTTATGATTTGTAGGTAAAATGGCGCAAATGAGGACATTTTGGAGGAGCATCTAAGGAGGAGCTAAGCCAAGGAATCAAGGAGCGGAAGAACCATGCCAAGAATGAAGAGGAACCAAAGGAAAACCAAGAAGAGACAAGGATCGAGGTCCAGGACCGAGCACCATCAAGTCGGGCCCGAGATCGAGCAACCAGTGGCCAGGACCGACGTTCCCAACGTCGGGCCCGAGGTCCCCAGCATGTCGATCACGAAAATCAAATTCCTTAGAGCCTCAATCACGAAAATCAAAGGCAAGTGGATGGTTCTTTCTTTCTACTCGATATTCGTGAATTCATTTTCCTCCGTTATCATGTCCATCTTGTTGGGAACGCCTTGTTCGAATAAAATGAACTTAGGATTATTATTGCTTAGAAATAATGACCCTGTTGTTCGTATTATTATCATTTCGTATTGCGCTAGTACTTGGACTTAGGACCGATTGATTGCGGCCTTGTATGTTTAAATGTCTTGTTTGAGACTTTGTTATGGACTAGAATAGGGATTAGGGGTGAGAGCTCGCCTCTGAAACACCTCTTAAAAAGATGTATTAGGATGTACCTATACCCTAATACTGGGTCATGACTCTGCCCGCTCTACCGCTCAGAGGGGTGATAGCACCCTAGCTAGGTGCTCAACTATGTGGCTCTAGGCTCATTCAAGAGGTCGCCGCATATAAAAATCTTTAAATAAATTTATGAAATGAATATTCCTCAACTATGTGGCTCTAGGCTCAATCAAAGGGGTCACCGCATACAAAAATGGTTAATTGAATCGGTGAAATGGATATTCCTCGGGTGGCCCTTGACTCTTATGAGTTGCCACATCCGAAATCGTTAAAATAAAGTGTACTGTTGAAGTTGAATTGTTTTACTAAACCTTGATGTGCATTAATAAGTTCTCAACAAAATCGTAATCATCTTTCGTTCCTAGGAATCACCTCTTTGTGAGTTTCTATTTCCAAAAGAAAGCCCCCTATTCACCTCCCTTCAGATTTGTCCCTTTCATTATCGTCTGAGTTGTAAATGAAGCCTCGTTGTCTAAATTATATTACACCCTCACCTCCAAAGAACCTGATTTGTCATGCATCGCTCAGTTCCCTTTGGACCTTGATGCCGACATACTTAGCCTTTTAAGAACCTAGTCATATTCTACCACTTGCTTAGTCTCGCGTTAGACTAACACCACTTTCTTTTCTTCCCGACATTGGTCGGCTGGTATTTCCTGCTTTTATGGAAATATCAGAAAGTAAAGACAGGTGTACCGAAGACCAAAGACGAAGACTTGAGGATTTAAAGGAAGGAAGATTTTCAAGAGGTTCAAATTATTTTAGACATTTTGGAATTTCTTATTTTGTTACAACCGTCATTTTATTTCCGCTGCAAAAGGATTTATATATCTTCTTCACTCGAGAATGGTAATTTTGTATCATTGATCATTGATTTCTAATTATGCATCGATCACTTTTGATGTAATATAAGTTCAATATTTTCTTTTTATGAATCGGGTTGTGTTACCTATCGCCTTAGGTGACTTTGGATGGGAAAATCCGAGGTCACTGGCATGTAATACCTATAGTTGTAAAATAGGGGTGTTACAACAACCTTATGTCCTTCAAGACATTTTCTTCCAAGGAATCAACCCCACCACCAAAGATAAATTGAACCTTCATACCGATTGTGGGTTCATTGACTTGCCTCCGGAGCAAGCGTGGGAGTTGCTAGACAAGCTCTCCGATTATGAGGCCATGTATGGAGTCAATCAAGTGAGCAACGAAGTGAGAGTCCATGGAGACGGTCCGAAGAGGCTCTACGATCCAAAAAGTGAAGAGGTGGACAAAGATGTGAAGATCCAATTCTTGGAGGATGAGTTGAACAAGATGAGGAGAAAGATGGGTCATCTCCAACAAAACACAAGAGCTTGTGAAGAGTGTGGTTCTTTGAAGCATGGAGCCCAAGATTGTCCAAATGAGCGCCAAGTTCGATTGGCCGAGCAAATTGAGGAGGCCAACTATGTTCAAAGGAACTTCGGAGGGAGAGCCAATTTCAACAATGGAGGAAGGTGGAACCAAGGCCAAGCTAGTGGCTACAACAACAACTTCAACCAAAACGAGCCAAGGGCCCAACCACCACCATACCGACCTCCGGGATTCTATGAGCAACCACCACAATGGGCTCAAGATTTGAAGAATCAAGTCACCAACATAGAGAGAAGATTTGATGACATGGGCACCCAATTCAAGGAGTTTGGTGTGTGGAGAAGACAAGTGGACAACCAATTTGTTCACATTGCGAACCAACTTCCAAGAGAAGAAGGGAGACTCCCGGGCCGACCCGAGGAGAATCCCCGTGCTCAACAACAACAAAATGAAGTTCGAGCCATAGGATTGAGGAGTGGACGGTGTTTGCCCGAGCCACACGTTCCAAAGACAAGAGAAGAAGGTCGGACCGAGGTTCCCAGCACCTCGGGCCCGACGTGCCCAGACATCGATTCAGTAGACGGAGGAGGTCCCTTGAGTTGGACCGAGGTTGAACATAACTCGGGCCCGACTTGCCCTGAAGTTGGCCCGACGTTCCTAGAAAATCTCTGCCCCAGGACCGAGGTTCCTGAAGTCGGTCCCGAGGACATTCCAAAGTCGGTCCAAGCTGAAGATGTGGAGAGAAGCCAAGATCGATCCAAGGAGGTGGATGCAACCAAGAAGCAAGGTGTCACAACTCTTCCATATCCTTTGAAGAAGCCCAAGGAGATTGTTGAGGGCAAGTTCAAGCGGTTCTTGAAGCTTTTGCAAGGCTTGAACATCACCATTCCGTTCACCGATGCTCTAAGTGAGATGCCATCCTATGCAAAGTTCTTGAAAGAAATCTTGAGCAAGAAGAGGTCAATTGTAGAGATGTAAGATGAGGTGAAGATCTTGGAGCTACCTCAAAAGCTAGGTGATCCCGAAAGATTTGCCATCACCGTGAGTGTTGGATCAAGGAAGTTTCAAGCATTGTGTGACCTTGGAGCAAGCACTAGTGTTATACCATACACCATATGGAAGTCTACCGCCATGGGACTCATTGCCCCGGTTAACATGAGGTTGACCATAGCCGACGGAACGTCAATTGAGCCGATTGGAGTGGTGGAAGATTACCCATTGTGTATAGAAGGGCACTATGTCCCAACGGACTTTGTTGTGGTTGACATGTTAGAAGTGCCGGGTGAACCTATCATTTTGGGAAGGCCATTCCTTGCTATGGTTGGAGCCGTGATAGATGTGAAAAAAGGTCACTTGTCCTTTGAATTCAGAGGAGTAGAGCTCGATTTTTCCTTCAAACCAACTTCAAAGGAAGCCTTGCATAGAGAAGCCAAAATGGTCCAATTTCTTCCAAGTGGAGTGCAATGGGAAGCTATATCTAATAAGCCAAGCACAAGGAAGCTAGAGTTGAAAGCCATTCCACCACCCTATGGAGTTGAAGTGAAGAACGAAGAGGTGATTGCTAACCAAGAGGAAGACGAGAAGGTGGAGAGTGGGATGACCTACTTGGAGGTATTCAAGGCCGAAACGGAGGAAACTCAAGCACCACCGGAGCCTTCACATGTACTAAAGGAGCTTCCAAAAGACTTGAGGTATGCCTTCCTTGGTCCTAACTCTTCATTACCCATAATTGTGAATGCTAATTTAAATGATGAGGAAGAGTCTAAGTTGCTAGAGGTCTTGAGAAAGCATAGAGGAGCCTTAGGGTATTCATTAGAGGAACTAAAGGGAATTTCACCATCAATATGCATGCATAGGATCTACATGGAGGACAATCATAAACCCACTATTGAACCACAAAGAAGATTAAATCCTAATATGAAAGAAGTGGTTAAGAGTGAGATACTTAGGATGTTGGATGCGGGAATCATCTTCCCAATTTCGGATAGCAAATATGTAAGTCCCGTGCATGTAGTTCCTAAGAAGGGTGGATTGACCGTAGTGCAAAATGAGAAAGGAGAAATGATTCCTACAAGGACCACTACAAAATGGCGCATATGAATTGATTACCGAAAGTTGAATAGTGAAACTCGTAAGGATCATTTCCCCCTTCCTTTTATTGACCAAGTTCTTGAAAGATTAGCACAACATGAATACTTTTGCTACCTTGATGGGTATAGTGGATTTTGGCAAATTCCTATTCACCCCGATGATCAAGAGAAGACGACTTTTACATGTCCCTACGGAACGTTTGCCTATAGATGCATGCCATTCGGTTTGTGTAATGCTCCGGCAACGTTTCAAAGGTGCATGATGTCTATCTTCTCCGACATGGTAGAGGAAATAGTGGAAGTATTCATGGATGATTTTTCGGTCTATGGTTCCTCTTTTGATGTTTGCTTAGCTAATTTGGATAGAGTGTTGGCTAGATGTGAAGAAACTAACCTTGTGCTTAATTGGGAAAAATGTCATTTCATGGTTAAGGAAGGAATAGTTCTAGGGAATCTCATTTCTAGTAGAGGAATAGAAGTTGATAGGGCCAAGATTGAGATAATTGAAAAACTTCCCCCACCTACTTGTGTGCGTGATGTTAGGAGTTTCTTAGGTCATGCGGGCTTCTGTAGACGCTTCATCAAAGATTTCTCTAAAATCTCAAAACCATTGTCTAACCTCTTAATGAAGGATGTTCCCTTCGAATTCTCCGAGGATTGTATGAGTGCTTTTTGTAGGTTGAGAGATGCTTTGGTTTCGGCACCTATCATGGCGTCACCCGATTGGAATCTTCCCTTCGAAGTGATGTGTGATGCAAGTGATTTTGCCGTGGGAGCCGTTCTTGGGCAAAGAAAGGAGGGAAAGTTGCATGCCATCTATTATGCAAGTAAAACCTTGGATGAAACTCAATGCAAGTACACAAATACGGAAAAGGAATTCTTAGCCGTGGTATTGGCGTTTGAAAAATTCCGGTCATACCTTGTGGGATCTAAGGTGGTAGTCTATACGGATCATGCGGCAATCAAGTACCTCATGAAAAAGAAGGATGCAAAGCCGAGGCTCTTTAGATGGATGCTTCTCCTTCAAGAGTTCGACCATGAGATCAAGGATAAGGTGGGTTCGGAGAATTTGGTGGCCGATCATCTATCTCGGTTGCCCGTGGAGTACATGAATGAGATGGAGGATGGTGTGGAAATAGATAACATGAGGGAGGATGAAGGGCTAATGAGTAGCAAGAAGGAAAGAAAGGAGGGATCGACCAAGGCGGAGCATCGGGCCCGAGGTGTGGAAAGTCGGCCCGAGATGCCCAGTAACTCGGGACCGAGGTGTCCAAGAGGGATTGTGCACTTGTTCAACCCGATCGACATCCTCGCACGTCGGACTCAATACCTTGCCATGTCGGTCCATGAAATCAAGTAAGATCCTTCACTCGGTTTCCATTCCTTCTCGACCTCAATTGATTAAATCTTCATCTCCTACTTGTATTCTATCTATTGAGACCGTGAAACGAGGGGTTACCCCTTGGTTTGCGGACTTCGCTAACTTTGTTGTAGGGGGAGTGATCCCACCAAATTTGTCTTACTCGGCTAGGAAGAAATTCTTACATGATGCTAGGCAATATTATTGGGATGATCCATACCTATACAAGGAAGGGAGCGATGGAATCTATAGGCGGTGCATCCCAAGTGAGGAGATTGAAAGTGTCATTTGCCATTGCCATTCTTCACCAACCGGAGGGCACGCCAAGAGTTCAAAGACCACGGCTAAAATTCTTCATTGCGGTTTCTATTGGCCAACCATGTTTAAGGATGTGCATGAGTATGTGAGGAGATGTGAGGAGTGTCAAAGAGAGGGGAATTTGTCAAGGAGAAATGAGACTCCACAAACCGGAATGCTAGAGGTAGAACTCTTTGATGTATGGGGGATCGACTTCATGGGACCATTTCCAACGTCGGGCCCGTACAAATACATTTTGGTGGCCGTTGATTATGTCTCTAAGTGGGTGGAAGCCATTCCAACAAGGACCAATGATGCAAGAGTTGTGATGAAGTTCTTGAAGAGTAACATCTTCTCTAGATTTGGCGTGCCGAGAGTTCTCATTAGTGATGGTGGCCCGCACTTCATTGAAAGATGCTTTGAGAATGTGTTGATTAAGTATGGGGTGTCTCATCGAGTTGCTACTCCGTATCACCCTCAAACAAGTGGGCTAGTGGAGGTTTCAAATCGTCAAATCAAGGCTATCTTGGAAAAGACGGTGTCTAAGTCAAGGAAAGATTGGTCATCCAAGCTTGATGATGCACTATGGGCTTATAGGACCGCTTACAAGACACCCTTCGGGACTACACCTTTCAATCTAGTGTACGGCAAGGCGTGCCATCTCCCGGTGGAATTGGAGCACAAATTTTAAGGGGGGAATTGTTGGGACAATGTTAAGGACGCCTTCAGTAATTAACATTGTGCCTGGCGTCCCTTAGTTTTGATATGACAAACTCGCCTTGATCTAATAAGTTGTCCAAGTGTTTCAAGGACGCACGTTGAAAAGGACAACAAGTTGATAAACATGTAGTCGTCCTTAAGAAGTAAGGACGCTACATCCTTCAGTGAACGGCGTGGCAAAATCATTCACAAGGACACCGTCCTTATTCAATACACTGGAGTCTCTCAAAGTTGGCCGACAAAGTGACATCACCAGACAAGCTTTGATCATAATCTCCACGTGGAAGAAGATCCCGCATCCAAGTCTAACGGAATTGCCAGTAAGCTTCCTTGATCATCATAGAGACACGTGGAAGCTGATTACTGTTGCAACGTCCCCAAAGGGCATGATCGTCAGAGAAAGTCGCCCTTTCCCAATGTCACTATAAATACTCGTCCAGAGCATTTATTGTGAGGTGACGCTTCAGAGAATATTCAGGGAATTTGTCAGTCGCTCAAGAACACCAAGAACACCAAGAACAAGCTCAAGAACAAGTGAGAACTAGGTGTTAGATCGAGCGAGAAGCGTACCACAAAACCACAAAGTGTTTGTAACAGAAAAGAACAAAAATAGTGAGAGAGTCCTTACGACGAACTGTAAGGAAAAGGTGATAGCGTCCTTTAGAGAGATTAAGTTAGGTTACTCTACAGGCTTAAAGGAGTTGTTACTAGTGGACTTAGGGACGCCCTTCTAAGTGCCAGAGAAGTGTAACTACTCGCCAGTGTATTGTAAGGAAACTTAATAAGAAAGGAAAGAAGCTATTACAAAATCCTCCAAGGAGGTAGAGGTTTACACTCAAGGACTAGTTGGTACTTGAGTGGTTCCTCTATAAATCAAAAGCGTTCCTTACTTATTGTCTTTACTTGTTTAGTCTTTTGATTTCCGCTGCGAGCTAAGGAAGTCCTTAAGCTTTATTAAGGACATCTTGGTAAAGGACGACTTTAACCCTGTTAAGGACGCCCTTGTATTTTTTGACTAACGATCCAACAACTCTCAAAGAGATGAATTGGGATGTGAATCTAGCCGAAGAGAAGAGACATCTAGACCTTCAAGAGTTGGGAGAGTTGCGTTTGAAGGCTTACGAAAACGCCAAGTTGTACAAAGAGAAGACAAAGAAATGGCATGATAGGAAGTTGGTCCCAAAAACCTATCAAGTCGGAGACAAGGTTCTTCTCTTTAATGCACGACTTCGGTTCTTTCCCGGCAAGCTTCGAATGAGGTGGAGCGGACCGTTTGTGGTACATCAAATACTTTCTCAAGGAGCGGTAGATTTGATGGGTGACGACGGAAGGATCTTTCGGGTAAATGGTCATCGAGTGAAAAAGTTCTATGATAAGATTGACCCAAGTGAAGAAGTAAGGGCCACATGGGCCCTACTCTTAGCGAACTAAGCCTCAACAAGCCATTCAAGAATAAGGAAATTGTGAGCTTTCTCTACTCTTCTCTTTACTTTTGAGTTTTGATTTCTTTTGATGAGGACATCAAAATTTTAAGTATGGGGTGGGTTAGTAGCTCATAGTTCCATGTGTAGTTTCATGTTTTTCTCTTGTTTTGTTTATGGGATGTTTCATTTTTGGATAGTGGCATGATGTGATGCATGAATGATGATTGAATTTTATGGCATGAATGGATGAGTTTGTTTGCTTTGTTTGAAAAAAAAATTTTTTTGCGAAAAATCCATAAAAATTTGAAAAATTTCGGTTAAAAAAGAACAAAAAGATTTTTTTTTGGACTAGGAATTCCCATCTTAGATGTCCATATGAAGGCTAATGATGATGTGAGCATGTAAAGTCCTTTGCATATTTTTGGATAGTTTAGCCTCTACATTGATGTTGTTTTTGATGTGATATGATGTCTTGCATGTTTTTATTGAGCACATGAGTTCTAGGATGAAATTTGATGCAACTAAGCTAGAGTGACCCTTATGAGATGATTTTTTAGCCATTTTAGGGATGCTTGTTCGATATTGCATATCCCTCTTTTCGTGTGAAATAGCTCATGCATGCTTAGTAATACTTGCTATTGAGGTGTTTATCTATTTTCCAAGGCCAATGTGAGATTTGTTCTATGCTTTGTCACATTGATTTGAACTTTATTTCATTTAGTCACAAAATCTTCCATATCCTACCTTGAAGATAAACCGTTGTTTGTAGCCCCGTTTTAGCCTTAGACCTTTGTTTGAAACTCCTCAAACAATATGATTCCTAGCCTATATGACTTGACCCTTATGGGATTGGACTTTAGTGAGAGGTTTGGAAGAATATTTGGAGAGTTGAGATTCTCTTTGGTGAAAGGGCGAAAGAATGGAGTTATAAACCAAGTGGGTAGTGCATCTTTGAAGTGGAAAGAAAGAAAGAAAAGTTGGAAAAATAGTGGATTGAAAGCAAAAGTGCTTAAGTGAAAAGAAATGGGTACCGACCGAGTTAAAGTGCACATCAGGCCCGAATTAGTGCAAGTCGATCCTAGTGGAAAAAGTGTGGAAAATCCAATAAAAAGTGTAGTGCAAAGATGAAGTGGAATGTTTAGTGAAAAGTGGGTTGAAAGAAGAAGAAAAATCAAAGTCTTTTGGAGTGTAGAGTTGAAAGTGGAATAATTTGGTGAGAGACTAGAAAGTTCAATCCCCATTGTAAGCACCACAAGACCAAAGTAATTCCCACCTTGAGAAATACCAAAAGCCCCATTACAACCCGGCCGAATGGAACCTCTTTGAGGATCTCTATTCAGCCAAGTTCATATTCTTTGTGTGCATTGTAATAGGCATCTCTAGGTGGAGGAATTGGTGATATTAGCTTCAATTGTAAAGTCTTTACTTGCATGATTTTTGAGTATGAGTGTTCATTTTCAAGCCTAAACACATGATGAGTGATACACATTTTCACATTCCTAAAGTGAGGCTTTGTTGCATTATACTTTATTCCTTGAACACTTGATCATGTGTGATGATGTAATCTTGCTAGCATATCTATCACTTGTGCTTGATTGAGTTTTTCATATGAGGCTTTACTTGAAGATTGTGCTTCGGTCTTGCTTACATTGTTACTGCTTAAGGACAAGCAAGTTTAAGTATGAGGTATTCTGATGTCTCTCATTTTGGTGGTGTTTTAGTAGTTAATTTCCCTTGTAAATATGTGTTTTTCATTCCCTTCTTTGTTAGTTTCGTTCCTTTTTAGCTTAGTTCCCGGTTTTCTTTAAGATTCGGAAACTATGCGAGTTTGTTATGATTTGTAGGTAAAATGGCGCAAATGAGGACATTTTGGAGGAGCATCTAAGGAGGAGCTAAGCCAAGGAATCAAGGAGCGGAAGAACCATGCCAAGAATGAAGAGGAACCAAAGGAAAACCAAGAAGAGACAAGGATCGAGGCCCAGGACCGAGCACCATCAAGTCGGGCCCGAGATCGAGCAACCAGTGACCAGGACCGACGTTCCCAACGTCAGGCCCGAGGTCCCCAGCACGTCGATCCGAGTCGGCAATTGTGAAGATTAGGCTCCAAGGCACAAATGTTGTGAACTTCCAATTTTGCCCTTCTTCTAAATTGGAATTCCTTGGTCCCCAATCAAGAGAAAAGCATAATTAAAGGGAGATTAGAGATCATCCAACAACAATCCCACACCAAATCACTCTCAAAGGCTCAAGGAAGGCTTGGAGAGCAAGGAGAAGAGAGGAGGAGGAGAAGAGGAGGAAATCGGTGGAGCTAGAGAGGAGTTCTAGTGAGTTTGTACTTGATTTACTTTGGATTTAGTAGAATTAAGACTTGGATCTTGTGAACCCTTTGATATTTGAATGCAATTTGAGTTTGATTTGAGATTGATGATTGAGATTTGCTTGCTTTTCCATTTGATTGCTTTTTACTCTTCCTTTATGGAGTAGATTCCATAGTCTTGGGCTATGGGGGAAACCCCTAGCTAGGATTGGGTAGGAAACCCCAATTCCATAGCCTTTAAGTGCTTGATCTATGAATCCTCTCTACACTAAGCTTCAATTCTCTTGTGGAAACAAGGGACATAGGGCTTATGATTGGTAAGAGTAAGCGAAAGTGATCTCTAACCCTTCACTAGACCTAACATCGAAGGAGAGTGAAAACTCCCTTGGGTCGAAGTGTAGAGTGGAGGGATCGAAGGCTAGAAACCTCGATCTCACAAGGATCAACACTTATTGGTTAAGTTGGGGTGGAATTACTCAAGTCTAGTTAGGGAAGGAACCCAAAAACCCAAGACCGATCTACTATTTTTGCTTAATCGAGTTACCCAGTCATCGGGCCCGACGTTGTGTGAAGTCGGTCCCGGCCATTCAACCTCGATCCACCCTCGGACCGAAGTGACCTGTGTCGGTCCGAGGTGATTTCCCTTGTTTTTCCTCATTTTGCCTTTCTTTTACCTCTTTTTAGTCTTTCGGGTACTCTCAACGCACGAACTCCCGTGTGTTCGACACCCTACCTCTTTACTACAAGTGAGGTTCGGTTTATAAATTTAAATTTTGACCACCACACCCGGACCGATCAGAGCACGCACTGTCGATGAACCAGGGGTCGTCGACACCCACTTCAACCTGCACAAACAAGATTAGTTTTTACGAACCCAGAGTTGTTTCACAACTCCTCTGGGTCGAGCAACATATTTCACATCATTGGCAGAAACATCAGCATTAGCAGGTATTGGGTTCTTGACAGAGTTGGTGACTTTAGGTTTCTTCCTAGCAGTCCTCGACTTCCGAGCATTTTTAGAATCCCTAGTCCTTTTGAAGCACTCATGTTGGTAATGGCCTCCTTTGCCACAATACCAGCATGTGATATGAGATTTCAACCCTACATACTTACTATATCCTGGGTAGACAGGTTTGTTGTCGACCCGGGCCTGGAAGTCAATTCGCGAAGGGCCAGCGTTCTGGACTTGGTTTTCCCACATGGTACGAACCTTTTGATTAGGGTACCACTTCTGCTTCCCTTTACCCTTGGGGTCCGCCACATGCGATGAACAACTTGCGTTATGACCATGCATAGGGGATTTTCCTTTGGATGTTTGAGAGTTAGAAGTGTTCCCCTTTTCATTCTGGCTTTTCCCATAACCGAGACCAGGTCGCTCAACAACCTTCACAAATCTCCTTCCGAAGTCTCCCCTGACTTCTTGAACCTTGTCGACGACAAACTCGTCTTTCCACTTCTGTTTCTTAGCCTCATCGTCTATCTTTAAATTTTCAAGGTCACTAGACAACTTAGCGTTTCCCAGTTTTAGCATGAGCTTTTCACCTTCAAGACTAGACACCTGTTTTTCAAGGTCGTCAACCTATTTCCTAAAGTCAACAACCTGAGACTCAAGGTTAGAACATTTAGTGCAATCAACAGGTTTAGAGAGTGATCGGTTCTGGGATCGGAGGGTCTCACAATTTAAATTTATAAAACCGAACCTCACTTGTAGTAAAGAGATAGGGTGTCGAACACACGGGAGTTCGTGCGTCGAGAGTACCCGAAAAGACTAAAAAGAGGAGAAAATAAAGACAAACGAAGGAAAACAAGCGAGATCTCCTCGGACCGACACAGGGTCACTTCGGTCCGAGGTAGGATCGAGATCAAAATGTACGGGACCGACGTGGTGCAAGTCGGGCCCGAGGTGCTGGGTATCTCGGTCTTAGCAAATTAGTAGATCGGTCTTGGGTTTTTTGGGTTCCTCCCCCAACTAGACTTGGATATTCCACCTCAATTCAACCAATAAGTGTTTGATTCTAATGAGATAGAGGTTGATCGCCTCAAATCCCTCCAATCTACACCTCGACCCAAGGGAGCTTTCACTCACCTTCGATGCTAGAGACTTGTGATGGGATAGAGACCACTTTCGCTTACTCTTACCAAACACAAGCTCTAGATCCCTTGCTTTCACAAGAGAATTGAAGCTCAATGTAGAGAGGATTCACAAATCAAGCACTCAAGGCTATGGAATTGGGGTTTTCTACCCAACTCTAGCTAGGGGGATTCCCCCATAGCCCAAGACTATGGAATCTACTCCATGTGGTAAGAGAAAAGCATAAACAAAATGGAAATCAAGTAAATCTCAATCAACATCATCCAATCAAACTCCAATTGCATTCAACTTCAAAGAGTCTACAAAATCCAAGTTCAAATCTACTTGATCAAAGCAAAACAAAGTACAAAACTCACAAATCTCCCTCTCTTCTCCACCGACCTCTCCTTCTCTTCCTTCTTCCTTCTTCTCCTTGCTCTCCAAGTCTTCCTTGAGCCTTTGAGAGTGAATTTGGGTTTGGTGTGTGTGTCCCACTCGTCCTCCTCACACTCCACACTTGATTTGATCACTAATCACCTCTCTTAACCTTCTTCTTGGATTGGGGACCAAGGAATCCCAATTTAGAAAGGGGCAAATGTGGAAAGTTGCTAAAAATATGCCTTGGGGAACAATCCTCACATGCGCCGACTTGGACCGACACGGGTCGACATCGGGCCCGACGTTGGGAACGTCGGTCCTGGCTCTGGTAGCTCGATCTCGGGCCCGACTTGGTGTATCTCGGTCTTGGGCCTCGATCCTTGTCTTCTTCTTTGGTTTCCTTTGGTTCCACTTCATTCTTAGCTTGGCTCTTGCACTCCTTGACTTGGCTCCTTCATTAGCTCCTCGAAATTGTCCTCATTCTTGCCAAATTACCTACAAAAACAAACAAACTCGCATAGTTTCCGACTCTTGAAGAAAACCGGGAACTAAGCTAAAAAGAGACAAAACTAACAAAGAAGAGAATGAAAAACACATATTTACAAGGGAAATTAACTACTAAAACACCTCCAAAATGAGAGACATCAGAATACCCCATACTTAAACTTGCTTGTCCTCAAGCAATAACAAAGTAAGCAAGACCGAAGCACAATCTTCAAGTAAAGCCTCATATGAAAAATCAAATAAGCACAAGTGATAGACATTCAAGCAAGATTATATCATCACACATGATCAAGTGTTCAAAGAATAAAGTCTAATGCAACCAAGCCTCACTTTAAGGATATAGAAAATGTGTACCACTTATCATGTGTTTAGGCTTAGTAATGAACACTCATACTCAACAAACATGCAAGTAAAGGCTTTACAATTGAAGCTAATATCACCAATTCCTCCACCTAGAGATGCCTATTACAATGCACACAAAGAATATGAACTTGGCTCAATGGAGGTCCTCAAAGAGGTTCCATTCGGCCGGGTTGTAATGGGGCTTTTGGTATTTCTCAAGGTGGGAATCATTTTGGTCTTGTGGTGCTTACAATGGGGATTGAACTTTCTAGTCTCTCACCAAACTTCACCAAACTATTCCACTTTCAACTTCACTCTCATCCAAAAGACTTTGATTTTTCTCCTTCTTTTTTTTTCTTTCAACCCAAACTTTCACTTAACATTCCACTTCATCTTTTCACTACACTTTTTGTTGGATTTTTCACACTTTTTCCACTAGGATCGACTTGCACTACAACTCGGGCCCGATGTGCACTTTAACTCGGTCGGTGCCCTTTTCTTCCACTTAAGCACTTTGCTTTCAATCCACTATTTTCCAACTTTTCTT
Organism: Polygonum maritimum; assembly: GCA_963924305.1. Taxonomy (NCBI): domain Eukaryota; kingdom Viridiplantae; phylum Streptophyta; class Magnoliopsida; order Caryophyllales; family Polygonaceae; genus Polygonum; species Polygonum maritimum. Next base: position 14,511,863 of record OZ002728.1, read on the forward strand.
TCTTTCTTTCCACTTCAAAGATGCACTACCCACTTGGTTTGTAACTCCCTTTTTCGCCCTTCACCAAAGAGAATCTCAACTCTGCAAATATTCTTCCAAACCTCTCACTAAAGTCCAATCCCATAAGGGTCAAGTCATATAGGCTAGGAATCATATTTTTTTGAGGAGTTTCAAACAAAGGTCTAAGGCTAAAAATGGGGCTACAAGCAACGGTTTATCTTCAATGTAGGATATGGAACATTTTGTGACTAAAATGAAATAAAGTTCAAATCAATGTGACAAAGCATAGAACAAATCTCATATTGGTCTTGGAAAATAGATAAACACCTCAATAGCAAGTTTTACTAAGCATGCATGAGCTAATCACACAAGAAAAATGAGGGATATGCAATATGAACAAACATCCCTAAAATGGCCAAAAATCATCTCACAAGGGTCACTCTAGCTTAGTTGCATCAAATTTCATCCAAGAACTCATGTGCTCAATAAAAACATGCAAGACATCATATCACATCAAAAACAACATCCATGTAGAGGCTAAAACTATCCAAAAATATGCAAAGGACTTTACATGCTCACATCATCATTAGCCTTCATATGGACATCTAAGATGGGAATTCCTAGTCCAAAATCAAAATCTTTTTTGTTGTTTTTAACACGATTTTTCAAATTTTTATGGATTTTTCGAAAATTTTCTCAAACAAAAACAAACAAACTCATCCATACATGCCATAAAATCAATCATCATTCTCATACATCTCATGCCACAATCCAAAATGAAACATCCCTTAAACAAACAAAACAACCTACACATGGAACTAATGAGCAACTAACCCACCCCATACTTAAAATTTTGATGTCCTCATCAAAAGAAATCAAAACTCAAAAGTAAAGAGAAGAGTAGAGAAAGCTCACAATTCCTTATTCTTGCATGGCATTTTGAGGCTTAGTTCGGAGGGTGGCCACGGCGTTGTCTCCTTTGGAGCCGGGCGTGACGCTCTCGCTCGTACACTCGATCGTTGAAGGGATCTTGGCTTGGCGGTTGTAGTGGTGGCGCGGGAGGTGTCCATTGGTCTTCACGGGATGAGAAATTCCCGGACATCCACTCGTTGAAACTAGCTTGCATGGACCACCTTTGATCCTCGGCCGCCCTCAAGTCCTCCACCTCACGTCTCGTGTAGGCGATGTTGCGGTTCACCTCATCAAATCGCACTTGGAAGTCTTCTTGGTGTTGGAAAAGTTGTTGTTGTTGGAAGTTGAGTTGGTGCGCTTCTTGGAGCATAGATTGTTGTTGAAGTTGGAGATGCGACAATTGGTTCGCCAAAAAATTCATGTCCACCGATTAGTTAGGCTCGGGGAACACCATTCCGGGCCCAAACCATTGGGCATACCCCTCATATCCTCCGTAGCTAGGTGGTGCTTGATGTGCTCCACTTCCTTCACCCCTCTCGAAGTGGCTAGGGACCGGATCGGGCAAGAACACGTCGGACCGACGTTGATGGACATCGGGCCCGACTTGTGTAGCACCTCGGTCCAAGAGAGTTGGTGCTTGGTCGTTGAGCAAATGTTGGTAACCACCTTCTTCTTCTTCTTCATTTGGCGCGTCCACCTCCATGTCGTCTCTCCTCACAAACTCATATTGGTTGGGCTCCTCCTCTTCGGTGTCCGGGGATGCTTGAGGTGTAGTGAAACGGATGTGTTGAGGTTGTCTCCTAACCTCAAGTGTCCCCTCCGGCTCTCCAAAAGGATTCACCTTGCCCGTCCACACTTGGAACCAATTGTAGTAGTTGGTGAGGTTGAAGAGTCGAGGCTCCAAGGGGATGTGCACCTTGTCAAAGTTTGAGTGTGGAGCTAGGTAGGTGGTGGCGCCGGTCACTTGCTTCTCTTTGATGATGTTGGCCTTCTTGAAGTACTTCAAGTTCATGAACTCCACGCCATTTGGGGCCGGTGTGTAGGTAGACAAGTCCACCTCAAGACGGTGAGCTAACCGGGCAATCATGCCTCCGAAACAGATCCATGAAGAACTTTGAAAGTCCCTCACCATCTTCACCCACTCCCAAGTAAGGTTCATCGGCTTCTCGTGCTCAAACAACATCTCGTAGACAATCATGGCCTCCTCCTTCATTGGTTTGCTCAACTCATGCCTTGCAAAGATAGAACAACCCAAGGCTCGGATCATGACGCGGAAGAGTGGGCTAACAATCTCATTCGTTGATGCGCCCTTCCTCATCTCCCTTCTTCCGGCTATGAACCTCCAAAGATAATCAACCTTCTCATTGTCAACATAGGCTTCATCTCTCGGAAATGGGAACCCAAGGTAGGTAGCCAAATTCCGGAGAGAGAGTTCTTGCAATTCGTTGCCCATTTGGAAGGAGATCATGCCTTCACTCTCGGGTCCCTCATACGTGCACTTGAACGTTGCCATGAACTCGGACGTCAAGGCGGGATAATGAGTGTTGTTCCACCTTAGCAACACATTGAGTCCAATGTTGGCATAGCACCGAGTAAGAGCTTCCTCCATGCACATCTTTCGAATGGACTCCCAATCCAACCACCGGGTGTGGTGAGATAGTCCCATAAGACGCTCATAGTCTCTAGCATCGTCCTCATCCTCAATACGTACATCATCCATCCGTTGGACTCTCTTGGACGACTTCTTGGACTTCTTGGTGGCTTTCTCCATCCTTGAAGAAGATGCTCGGGTAGACATGATACCTACACGCAATCAACACCAAAGAACTACAAGGTAAAATCTATACAATTCACAAAAACACAAGCCTCCATCACAAACAACTCATCATGCAAAGAGATAACCCCATACTTGAACTTAACACACTCAATCCACAAAATTCAATCATGCATGAACTAAGATTCTCATATCAATGGTCAAGCCTCAAATCATATCATGAATAGCATGCTATAACCAACATTCAAGAGCAAGAAATCTTAAAATCACACAAAAGAAGCTCGAAAAACGTCGGACCGATATGCAAAAGACAACGGGCCCGAGGTTGGGGACCTCGGTCCGAGTCATTGGACCGACTTCGAACGTCGGTCCCGAGGTACTGGGTACCTCGGACCGAGTCCATTCCGACTCTTCTCCCTAGATTCAACCATGCAACACATAATCATGCCCCTAAAATCCAAATTCTACCATCAATCAACATCAATCGAAGTTCTAAGTGGGATTTAGCAACAATTAAGCACAAATTTCACAATGCATGCAAATCACCATGGATGCTCAAGGTTCAAGCTCACTCAATCATGGCATATCTCAAATCTAGCAATGAAAGCATGAAATCCATAAAGAATCAAGTAGAGATTGAGATTTACATACCAAATATGAAGAAAACAAGAACTTCTAGCAAGCAACTCTTAAAACTCAAAATTTCCTCTTCTAGATCTAGAAGAAGAATGTAGATCTATGGGATTTGGGTGAGATTTTTGGCTTTTGGTTCAATGTTTGGGTATGCTAGGGGATGGATCGAGATCTTGTGGTGAGGATGCTTGAGGATCGACTACGGTGGGGGGTGGTGGATCGATTTTGGGGTTTGAGAGAGAATTGGGTATTTTGGGAAAGTAGTTATGGGGATGATGATGTTAGGTAAGGGAAAAGGCTCTTAAATGGGGAAGAAGACAAAGGTGGGTCAAGAGGGTATAGTAGGAATTTCCACAAAGGTCAAGGTCCAACATGGGTCGGTTTACTTGGACCGACGTAGGGCACCTCGGTCCTACCCGATTTTGGCTCCTAAAAATCCCACACCTTGGTTACTTCTATCCACAAGTGTTTGCATCATTTCCACAAATACTACACATGCTAATGAAGCTCACACAACACATATTTCCACAAAATACAAGCTAGAGAAGAGATTAAGACTAATCTAAGCTAAGGCAAAAAAGAAACAAGCTAGAAACTACGAAAATGAATCTACCAAACCCGGGTTGCCTCCCGAGGAGCGCTTCTTTAATGTCATTAGCTTGACGTCTAACCTCTACCCTTCAAGGAGGGTGAAAAACGGTGAATTGATCCTCCTTGCCATGCACATCTCCACAATCCTCATAGCCAAAATGCCACCATTTGTGCTTGATGAAAGTGTGGCATCCAAAATCTCCATCTTCCTCCAAAGTGTAGCTTGGCCTCTCTTGCATCAACTCATCTTGCATCTTATCACCTACATCACAAAAGTCTAAAGAATTTCTAGGAGACTCTATGACATCATAACTCAACTCATCTTGCAAATCATCTAAGCAAAGATAATCATCTCCTAAATCCTCTTTCAAATCATCTAAGCAAATGAAAGAATCTCCCACATCAAAAGGATATAGATTAGGATACTCTTCATGATTTGGTGGGTTATCTCCATCTCTTGTTTCATCATGGATTTGAACATCGACCATATCATGGTCTCTCAATGGTGCTTCCTTTCTTGTGGACTCCCACTTCTCCCTCTTGCACTTGGCATTTTCCTCTAACTTCAAAATCGCCAATGCGTCCGGTTCATTAAGGGCCTTGTTGAAATGGAACTCCACTTTCTCCTCGCCAATTTCAAAGGTGACTTTCCCATTCCTCACGTCAAACTTGGCACCCGCCGTAGCTAGAAACGGCCTTCCGAGAATAATGGGCACCATCGGATCTTCTTTCATGTCTAAGATCACAAAATCATCAGGCACAAAATATCTTCCCACTCTAACCGGGACATCATCAAGAATTCCGGTGGCCTTTGTTGATGAACCATCGGCCATGGTAAGACTCATATCAACCGGCTCCATATCTCCGAGGTTAGCCCTTCTCCATATGCTCATGGGCATAACCGAAATACTTGCTCCTAGATCATAAAGAGCTTTGAATTGTTGGGAACCAATCCCTACGGTGATGGCAAATCTTCCGGGGTCACCAAGCTTTTGAGGTAGCTCCAATATCTTCACCTCGTCTTGCATCTCAACGATTGACCTCTTCTTGCTCAAGATTTCTTTAAAGAACTTTGCATAAGATGGCATCTCACTTAGAGCATCGGTGAAAGGGATGGTGATGTTCAAGCCTTGCAAAAGCTTCAAGAACCGCTTGAACTTGCCCTCAACAATCTCCTTGGGCTTCTTCATAGGATATGGAAGAGTAGTGCCACTTTGCCTCTTGCTTGGATCAACCTCCTTGGATCGATCTTTCTCAACATTTTCACCCTGGACCGACGTTGGAAATACCTCGGGACCGACTTCAGGGACATCGGTCCCAGGGCAAAGCTCATCTGGCACATCGGGCCGACTTCAGGGCAAGTCGGGCCCGAGTTGGGTTCCACCTCGGTCCACTCCAGGGGACTTCCTCCGTCTACAGGATCGACTTCTGGGGACGTCGGGCCCGAGTTACTGGGAACCTCGGTCCGACTCTCTTCTCTTGATCTTGGAATTTGTGGCTCGGGCAAACTCCGTCCACTCCTTAATCCTATGGCTCGAACTTCGTTTTGTTGTTGTGGGGCACAGGGATTCTCCTCGGGTCGGCCCGGGAGTCTCCCTTCCTCTCTTGGAAGTTGATTCGCCATGTGAATAATTTGGTTGTCCACTTGCCTTCTCCACACACCAAACTCCTTGAATTGGGAAACCAAGTCCTTGAACTCGCCTCTCATTTCTTGTGCCCATTGTGGAGTTTGCTCATAGAACCCCGGAGGTCGATATGGTGGTTGTTGGGCTCTTGGCTCGTTGTTGTTGAAGTTGTTGTTGTAGCCACTAGCTTGCCCTTGGTTCCACCTTCCTCCATTGTTGAAATTGGATCTTCCTCCGAAATTTCTTTGGACATAATGAGCCTCCTCAAATTGTTCCGCCAACCGAACTTGGCGCTCATTTGGGCACTCTTGTGCTCCATGCTTCAAGGAACCACACTCTTCACATGCTCTTGTGGTTTGTTGGGCATAACTCATCTTCCTCCTCATCTTGTTCAATTCATCCTCCAAGAATTGGATCTTCACATCTTTGTCCACCTCTTCACTCTTGGGATCGTAAAGCTTCTTCGGGCCTTCTCCATGGACTCTAGCTTCCTTGCTCACATTGCTCGCCCCATACATCGCCTCATAATCCGAGAGTTTGTCCAACAACTCCCATGCTTGTTCCGGCGGCAAGTCAATGAACCCACAATCGGTATGGAGGTTCAATTTATCCTTTGTGGCGGTGTTGATCCCTTGGAAGAAGATGTCTTGAAGGACATAGGGTTGTTGACCATGTGTCGGACACGCCCTCAACATCTCTTTGAACCTATCCCACGCCTCGAAAAGTGGCTCATGAGCTCCTTGTTGGAAACTAGCAATCTTCCGTCTAAGCTCCGTCGTCTTGGTGGGCGGGAAGAACTTCATCAAGAACGCTTCATTTAGGGCCCTCCATGATGTGATGGATCGAGGTGCTTGACTCTCCAACCAATGCAAAGCCTTGCCTCCCAAAGACCACTTGAAGGCTTTGAGTAGCACATACTCAAGTGTCTCATCGTCCGTGGAAATGGTCTCACAAAGGTCCTTGAATTGCTTCACATGCTCGATCGGACACTCATTCGGCCTCCCTTGGAATTGCTCTCTCTTGATGAGTGAGATAAATTGAGTTTTTATCTCAAAATTCCTCGACACCTCCGGCAAGATGATGGCCGGCTCCGGGACCTTCAACTCCGGATGCATGTATTGTCTAGCATTCCGGGGTTGAGTGTTAATTTGGGCCTCCAACCTTATCCTTTGCTCCCTCTCTCTACGGGCCTCGGCATCTCGGTTTGCCATCTCAATTTGCATTCGAGCCATGTCGGCTCTCATCCTCTCGAACTCCTCATCTCGGGCTTGGTCCGCCATCCTCTTCTTCTTGCGGGCTTGCCTTAGAATACTCTCCGGGTCACACACAAAGTCGAGCTCAAGAGTTCCTCGGACGGAACTAGCTCGCATGCACCTACAACCAAAGACACAAACAAAAACCAAATCAAAACAAACAAGGGGTTTGGGCTAGTCCCTCACCCAAATCACTACCAAAATCAAAGACTCAACAAAGATGGGTACCTCGAACAAGTAGAACTCCCCGGCAACGGCGCCAAAATTCTGATCGGTTCCGGGATCGGAGGGTCTCACAATTAAAATTTATAAAACCGAACCTCACTTGTAGTAAAGAGGTAGGGTGTCGAACACACGGGAGTTCGTGCGTCGAGAGTACCCGAAAAGACTAAAAAGAGGAGAAAATAAAGACAAACGAAGGAAAACAAGCGAGATCTCCTCGGACCGACACAGGGTCACTTCGGTCCGAGGTAGGATCGAGATCAATTTGTACGGGACCGACGTGGTGCAAGTCGGGCCCGAGGTGCTGGGTATCTCGGTCTTAGCAAATTAGTAGATCGGTCTTGGGTTTTTTGGGTTCCTCCCCCAACTAGACTTGGATATTCCACCTCAATTCAAACAATAAGTGTTTGATTGTAATGAGATCGAGGTTGATCGCCTCAAATCCCTCCAATCTACACCTCGACCCAAGGGAGCTTTCACTCACCTTCGATGCTAGAGACTTGTGATGGGATAGAGACCACTTTCGCTTACTCTTACCAAACACAAGCTCTAGATCCCTTGCTTTCATAAGAGAATTGAAGCTCAATGTAGAGAGGATTCACAAATCAAGCACTCAAGGCTATGGAATTGGGGTTTTCTACCCAACTCTAGCTAGGGGGATTCCCCCATAGCCCAAGACTATGGAATCTACTCCATGTGGTAAGAGAAAAGCATAAACAAAATGGAAATCAAGTAAATCTCAATCAACATCATCCAATCAAACTCCAATTGCATTCAACTTCAAAGAGTCTACAAAATCCAAGTTCAAATCTACTTGATCAAAGCAAAACAAAGTACAAAACTCACAAATCTCCCTCTCTTCTCCACCGACCTCTCCTTCTCTTCCTTCTTCCTTCTTCTCCTTGCTCTCCAAGTCTTCCTTGAGCCTTTGAGAGTGAATTTGGGTTTGGTGTGTGTGTCCCACTCGTCCTCCTCACACTCCACACTTGATTTGATCACTAATCACCTCTCTTAACCTTCTTCTTGGATTGGGGACCAAGGAATCCCAATTTAGAAAGGGGCAAATGTGGAAAGTTGCTAAAAATATGCCTTGGGGAACAATCCTCACATGCGCCGACTTGGACCGACACGGGTCGACATCGGGCCCGACGTTGGGAACGTCGGTCCTGGCTCTGGTAGCTCGATCTCGGGCCCGACTTGGTGTATCTCGGTCTTGGGCCTCGATCCTTGTCTTCTTCTTTGGTTTCCTTTGGTTCCACTTCATTCTTAGCTTGGCTCTTGCACTCCTTGACTTGGCTCCTTCATTAGCTCCTCGAAATTGTCCTCATTCTTGCCAAATTACCTACAAAAACAAACAAACTCGCATAGTTTCCGACTCTTGAAGAAAACCGGGAACTAAGCTAAAAAGAGACAAAACTAACAAAGAAGAGAATGAAAAACACATATTTACAAGGGAAATTAACTACTAAAACACCTCCAAAATGAGAGACATCAGAGAGAGTTTTCTTTTCTAGACTTATAGCTTTAGAAGACCAAACTTCGTTATCATCAATCAAATTGGCAATTTTCTCATCTTTTTCATCAATTTTTTCACTTAGTTCTGAAACTTGAAGTCCAAGTTTTTCAATAATAGTACAAAGTTGTTCCCGTGTCTTCTTAGCTAAAAGTGAAGAAAGTTCAGTATCTTTTACCTCACTTGAGGAGTCATCACTCAAGGCCATAAAGCAGTGTTCTTTGGTCGGCGACCCATCTTCTTCTTCATCCGATAAGTCCCAAGTCGCCAACATGCTCTTGCCAACTTCCCTCTTTGGACATTGTTTAGAAAAATGTCCTTTGTCTTGACAGTGATAGCATATCACTCCCTTCATGTCTCTAGCAGCTTCGGGGGTTTTGGCTGGAGCCTTGTTGCGGTTCCACAGTCTCTTCATTGCTGTAGAAATAAGAGCAACGTCGTCGTCGACGACCTCTTCATCATCCTGTCCTTGAGCAATGTCGAAGGCCTTCTCGACCTTCAAGGCAATATTCTTGATCTTTTCAGAGTCAAGTCTGTCATCCCTCCGTTGTTGGATCCCTCCATACATGGTCAGTTGACCAACAATATCCTCCAGAGTCATCGACTTCGTATCCTTCTGAGTGAGAAGAGAAGTCTCCATGCCGTCCCACTTCTTGTTGAGGCCAGAAATCAACTTATTGGTTTGCTTCCATTGTGGAAGCTTTTCTCCCAGAAACTCTAGCTGATTGACCAAGCCTTGGAATCTTGAGAAGTAGTCCTGGACAGACTCGTTTCTTCCGTGGAATAGGTTCTCATACTCTCGCTCAAGGGTTATGATTCTGTCCTTCTTGACATCATCATTTCCTTCATGAAGACGTTTGAGAGCATCCCAGATATCTTTGGCGGTGTCTGATAGAGGTATTTTAGTCGCCTTAATACCTATCAAAGTAATCCGAACAACCCAACTAATGTAGTAGGGAAGTAAGGGTCGATCCCACAGAGACTCAAGTTTTCAGTGTTTATTGTTGTATTACTCAGAGTTAGAAAAGGGGGGTTTTTGAATATGAATCTAAGAACTAAACTAACTAAGGAATGCAAAACAAAGATGAGATGTAAAATATGGGAGAAGTATGCTTAACCAGTTAATATCCATTGTGAACTTGATTAATGATCATTGATTATCAAAATTCTCTCTTTACCTTGACTACTCTATTGCGGAATGCTAATAACCCAACTTCATGGCATTATTAATCCTACTTTAATTCTAGTTATTAGCCCGACCGGTACTAACAACCCTAATTATCAAATAACCTAAGAGACCTCCTAGATTCAACTTGACAACATCATTAAGATCCAAGCATCAATAGAAACATGTATTCAGAGCAACCAGACATCCAAATAACATGCAATTGAATTCTCTTCCCTAACCAATTAGTCCTACCAGTCCTAGATTGATTAAAGGTTCTACTTTTGATCTAATTAACACCGACCGGTAATTAGAAAGATCTAGTTGTAATTCATCCTAGAAATCATATTAGGTGATCAAGCTAATAAAACCCTAGGCTGAAATTAATCAATTAAGCACAGAGAAAACAATCTAGTCAAGGAAAATTAAGAACAATCAAATCTCACAATAATACTTCATTCACAACTTCAATTAACTAGTTAAGCAAAAGCAATTTAGCTACTGAAAGACATTGAAAAACTTACAAAGTTTCCCATAGGGTTCTTATTCTCCAAGTCTTCAATAACCAAACAAAGATTCAAAAGATAATGAAACCTAAAACTAGGGCAAACTATAAATAATATGTCTTCCAAAAATATATCTAAAAACAACCCACAAGGCCCACAAATATCTCATTAAAAAATCTCGGACATATCGCAGACGTGGGCGAAAACTCGGGATGGAAACCCCAAAACTCGGTCGAGTTTTCGATGCCTTGCCCGCGCTTTCACCACAGAGAGTAAAAGCCCGAAACGCGGTCTGAAACCACGAGACGCGGCCGCGTCCCATTTGCACCTTCCCGCGTCTCACACACTGGTCGTCAGGTGACACTTAGTAGTCCATTTTGACACACTTAGAGTTGGAATTTGGACTCGGAGTAAAATTATGAATTGTAGCTCTTCGAGTTAGCTTTCCAATGACACCAAAACCAACTCAATCCGACCACTGTAGCTCCCGATCCATCTCTTGCAAGCAAGAGGTGTCGAAACAACAACTTCAATCCATAGTCCAGACCCAAGTGTGCTTTTCCCATCACCTCTTGGGCTAATCTCATAGCTTGGCTCTCTTCTTGCTTTCTCCAATGCTTCGGCTTCACCTCCTCTACACTTATTGTCTTCACATCTACAATTAAAAACCACAACAAAGTGTAGATATCCGAATCTTTTTACAAACTAACAAAACTAGCAAAACTAACTAAAACTAAACCAAAAGCAATAAAAATCCTAACTAAACATGCTCTAAAACACTACCTAACATGTGCCTATCAGTGTCATAGCCAATGACCTTCTTCAAGTCACTGCTAGTCATGGCATGGTGGAGAACCTTCTTGGCACGTTCGTTCTTCTCCAACCTCTTGAAGTCAGCATCGTCATACTCCGTGACGTCTTTCTCCTTGCCATCCGCCTTGAGGAACTTCTCAGGGCCAATAGAAATCACTTTCCACAGTTGACCATCAAGAGAGCATATGTGGGTACGCATCTGCTTAGCCCACCAGTCGTACTCTCCAGCCTTGAGAATTGGAGGTTTCCAGAAGGAGTCATTCACAGCGGTGTTGGTGGTAGTCATCTTCCCTACAAGGTACTAGCAAAATCTAGAGCCAAAGCTCTGATACCAATTGTAGGATCTGTGTTAGTACCAGAGGTCGCCGACACCTACGACGTCGTCGACCAGAGTTAACAACCTAAGGTTGTGCAGCGGAAATTCAAACACAAGAAAGACTTTAAGTTACCAGATTCGAACACAGGTATTTAGAGTGGAAACCCTCCACAAACCAACTAGTTTGTCTCGGGAAAAACCACTTGCCTCCCAAGCTTCTCACTTGGTAGGACTTAAAGAGTACTTCGACTCGTTGTATTGATTTCTCGGGCTTACAAAGGTTCTCCTACTCCAAGATGCGAATCCCACGCCCTCCTGCAAATACTCTGCCTATGTACTCAACCCTCACCCAATACAACTTCTCTCGTACCCTCCCGTCCACAGACTCGAGTCACACGAACCTGTCTTCTACCCTCTCAGCAACACTCGCACAGTACAATATCGGAAACTCTCAGAAACCCTTACAGAATACTCTCCCTTGGTTCTGCGCCGTTCTCTCCTAATTTCCTAACTCTCTTCGTTCAACCCCAACTCTCTCAGGACACCGAACTGAATTTATAAACTAGGGAGATCGTGGTATAATTCATCCTTTTTGCCCAAGGAATGAATTAGACACAATCCTTACAAATCTTTCCTAATCAGCTCCTTAAGACACAATAAAATCTTCTTAATTATCTCGGAATAATCCATGAAGATTTTCGGCATGTATGAACATCTTCTTGCCTTAAAAGAACCTCCAGAATCCTTCTGCCGCGCTTTCCTTAAATCTGCTACGCGTTTTGCCTTTTATATAGTTCCGCTCGGCTTCGGATTTCTGGGCAACCAGGTTGTCGAGGTGGTCGGCGACTTCTGACTTTATCTTTGTGACGTCGGCGACTTCTTGTCAGCAACCTGTTTGGAACCATCAAAACACACACACATATTTTCTAACACTAAAGCCTAATGAGTAATGAAGTAATGATGATGATCCCCAAACATAATTTTAAGCCCAATTGCAATTCTGTATAACCGCTAGCTACTCGTATCAAAATCAATTGTTCCATTCTGCAAACAACCAAGAATAAAACACACAGAAATTTCAGCAAACATGAAGATGACGAAGAAGCAATTTAATTGGGCGGAAGATCCAAGCGTTTGAACGGAGCACTTAATCCGTGCCGATGATGAGAAGAGTCAATTCTGCCTTTGCCGGTGGAGGAAGATGAGGCGGCGGGAGGGGGTGGTGGTGGTGAAAAGGAAGGGTAGTTTGGGAAGAATGGACTTCCGGGGGTTTCGGTGGTTGCGCCGGTGGTAGGGGTGGCTGAGTTGTCGCCGATGACGGCGGGAGTTGAAGAGAGAGGGTGTGCGGAGGGCGTCAGCGGTGAGTGGTGGCCGGTGGCGTTGGATGGAACAGTTGGCAAAGTTCAACATTTGACGGGAAACATGGGTGGAGAAAGAAAAAGGGCACGGGGCGAACTAGGCCAAAACTTCAGGGGTATATCCCAGATTAAGTTTTTTTTAGGGCACCATCCGCAAAAAGTACATAACTCGGGGGTACCACACGGAATTTCCCATAGATTAATTATGATGTGAAAAATGGGTCATATGTAGAGGTGTCAAACAGGTCGGATCGGGTGGTTTTGGGTGCGGTCTTTTTGGGTTCGGGTTGAGTGCGGGTTCGGGTCAGTCGAGTTACAGGTCAAGTCGGGTCAGGTGTTAACAGGTTATTATGCGGGTTCAAGTCGACCTAACAGGTCAAGAGTTTGAATTTTTAATGATTATTAAAATAATATTATCATTGAATAATAATTTCTCACAAATCACCACTATTTAATAAAGCTACAATTTTATAATTTGAAGACCAATGTATTTACCCAACCACTATTTATAGTGACCACTTAAATGGATTATTTCTCACAAATCACCTTTTAAAGCTGCAATTGATTGACCACTTCTAGATTTGTTTAATTTGAGCCACCACACTTCTAGATTTGTTTAATTTGAGCCACCAGTCACCACTCTACATTTTATGCATGTTAGTTTATTGATTCTTTTACATAAACACTTTTTGATTATGGTTAAAATCTTTAAATTTTAGGCTTACTATAAATTCTTCTTTAAAAGGTGGATTTATAAAATAAATCAATTTATCATGAAACGGCACTTTGGTCAACAAATATATTCTTTTATGAGGGTGGTTCTGGTGAAAACACTTCTTAAGATACAAACTATAAATACATAACAACCGTTAGATTTGAAGAATCTACGGTTGAGATTGAACTATAAATCTAGATTGGAGGATTGAGGTCTAAAAAAGGACGGTGGTATTTTTGTGATTATACGGACATTTAAGGGCACAATTGTCTTTGCCTCTTAGAACACAAGGAGAAGCGTTCCTGGTTCTCCCGTGTTTCTCCTGGGTCGCTCAATTTCGTTCTTCACTTGAATCCTTCATCCTTTCGCTTTGAGTTCAACGTTGGGTGTTCAATCCTCCATCCTTCCGACCGATTTGCAGAGATCGAAGAGCTTGGAGCTAGGGTTCACCCAGGTAGGGCAAAGGTAGGGCGATTTGGAGGTGTTTAGGGCTACGCAATTGGGCGTGGGAGGGGGAATTGCACTTGAAGCAGACGAGAGTGCCTCGGATGTCCGGGAGGGGCAGCGACATCGGGGAGGGGGATTTCTGGCGGCCGTAGACCGGAGCTCCGACGGAATCTGATGATCTGGCCCTCAACTCCCCCGGATCTGACTCCGCCAGCCCTAGCGCCGCCTCCGCTGACCTCTTCCATTTCTCGTCCGTCAACCAGAGGAAGAAGCCCTCCAAATCTCCTCCCCATGCTCTCGGCTTCGCCTTCCGTGAGAGGAAGAGGTTGGGCCACTGCTTCTTCTTCTTCTTCTTCTGTGGCTTTTGTTTGCTCCTCGGCGTCTTTAAGATTGTGGTTATAGGGATCTGTTAGAATTAGCTAGTGAACAGGGAGCTATCGATTTTGAGAATTTCGTTCGATTGGGATTATGCTGATGTTTTTGCAGTCTACTTAATTTTCTTTCTTCATCATCTCCGAATGTTAAAACCAGCTGATTACTCGCTTGAATTACAATGTTTGCAGTTATATACACTTTGATGAACATTGTGATTATTGTACTTCACTTTTGTTTTCATGCTCTCATTCATTCATCTGGTGCATTTCTCTACATGATTTTATAGATAGTGAGGTTAATCATGCTAACTGCTCTATAGTTAGTGCTGATGTTGAAAGATTCACACCCTGTGTAAATTGTGGTTATAACTCATTCATTGTGGATGATTAAATAGTGATGTATTCTAATTTGGGTGACAACACATTCAAGAAGAAGGCACCAAATGCCATCAAGGAGACCAGGAAGTTCACCAAGAAGGCCATGGGAACCTCAGACTGATGTGGACCCTGAGAGGGAGAAGGAGTAGAAAGCTAAGGTGACCTTATTTTTTATTAAAAATATAGCTTCTGCTTTAATGTCTGTCAAACTCAAATTCATTCTTTTTGCACATATATGTAGGTTGAGAGCCAACATGTTGCTGAGTAAAAAGAGGGAAAGGGTACGTCAATTGAAAGTATTTAAAACCAGCCGATAGGGGACGACAACTCTCACATGGCTTCTTGGAAAATGCCACTTGAAAAGAAATTGGCCGGTTCAAGGCAATGTTTCAGCGATCACATGACGAACTACTTGATGAGCATTGCCAAACAGGAGAAGTTGGATGGAGAGCTATATATGTTAATTGAAATCTTATCATGCTGCTACATGCACACAATTGGCAGCCCTTGTAAATTGAACTCTATATGTATATAGGATTATAATGCACGTTAAATATATAATACATGGCATTACTACTAGATATGCTATTTGAATTTCATGCGTAGCTAGCTAGCTATATAGCCCATGAATATTATTTGTTCGTCACTACGTACATACATCGATCTATTAATTCACGTTACACCTTATCTGTTCGTAACTATTATATATTGATCGAAGGGGTACAGTTACATATGTGACCGATTTATTAGAGCACAATACAATAAAAAGATGCTCAAACGTCAAACAAGTTCCATGCACATATGGGAAAAAAGCTACTATACTCTGTAGAAATTATAATGGAATCATAAATACACCATATGATATAAAATAATAATTAATGTGGTTGTGACATGTAACAATTAGGGATTTTGAGCACAACATCGTGATACACGTAGCTAGTATCATGGTTGACTATCATGTTCACGTATTTGAGTATCATGTTCACGTATTTTAGACGTGTGTTTACATATTTAAGTATCATGTTCATGTATTTGAGTATCATGTTCACGTAGATATGCGTTCACATATTTGAGTATAATGTTCACGTATTTGAGTATTATGTTCACGTATTTTAGATGTGCGTTCACATATTTGAGTATAATGTTCACGTATTTGAGTATCATGTTCACGTATTTTAGATGTGCGTTCACATATGAAGAAGTTGTGTTCACGTATTTGAGTAATATGTTCACGTATTTTAGATGTGCGTTCATATATGAAGAAGTTGTGTTCACGTATTTGAGTAACATGTTCACGTATTTTAGACGTACGTTCGCATATGAAGTACTTGTGTTCACGTATTTTAGATGTATGTTCATATTAATGTTGTCAAATTATCGCACACATATATGTAAAGCTTTTGAATTTGCACAATTATAAAGCATGAGATCTCTCTCTCTATATATATAGTTATAAAATGACAAGTTGGGTTATAGTGCAAACAAATGCAGCAAACTGCATTTGTAAGATAATTCGATAGAGATAGCAAGTAGAGATAGAGAAAAAGGTTGATTGGTAAATTTCTAGTACATTCAAATTCCTGCATTATAAGTATAAATAGGTGAAAAAATTTATTATGTCTGTTTCATGTTCACGTATTTTCTTTTGGGTTCACATATTTGATGAGGTTGTTCAGATATATTATGTCGTGGTTCACATATTAGTAAAGATGGTACATGAATGCAAAAACAATGCATTATGTCCGTTTTCATGTTCACACTTTTTTGGGTGTTCACATATTTGATGAAGTTCATATTTTATGTCTTGATTCACATATTAGTAAAGATAGAATATAAATGCTTATTAATCTCGTTCACATATATTATGTCTCTGTTCACATATTTCATTTCTCTGTTCACATATTTCATATATCTAGATGTTCACATATTCTATGCCTCTGTTCACATATTTTATAAATTTATATGTTCACATATTTAATGTCTCTGTTCACATATTTCACGCCTATGTTCACATATTTCATGCGGGTGTTCATACATTTCATACCTTTTTTACATGGTTCTCATATCAAAGAAAACAATGTTCACTTAACTAAAAATATGATGTCCCCTAGAATTACATCTAATGCCACTTGGACCCGGAAGAGATGAGCTTTTGCTATTGGGAGGTCGACTTGAAAATTAAACACATCATTGACATGATTGAGTGGACACGTTATGTTGCATAGGTAATTAAATCCAACGAAGCCATAATAGATTCCCATAACCAAATGTAGTTGAATTGAGTAGCTTCGGTGACCACTAAAGCATGCACATGATAGCAATACCAACAACCATTTTATAGATTCAAATCACAAATTCACAGTTGACAATTGGTTGCAAATTCATAATCCATTTCAGTGTTGGAACTGATCGAAAACAAAGCTAAATGATTAAGCACAGCCATAGGAAAGAATTTGTAAAACAGTCATCACAAACTGATTGAATTAAAACACTAGCAAAGCAATAATGAAGAAGGGGCGGGCGGGCGTCTTCTTACTCCCATAAGAAGGAAACCGTTTGCTGAGGTCCACTCGCAAAGCAAGATCCGTCGGAAGCAACTTGGAAAACATCCTGACAGTGATGAAGGTTGCTGGTGAGTTTAGAGCTGGACATGTTGTGTCCAATGGCGCCACTGTTGTTGTAGTGATGGAGGTTGTGAACGAGGGCGTTTTGTGGGGCCGGCATTCGGGTGACCCCGGTTGAAGGAGTCTCGGCAGGGGACGATGACAGAAGAGAGAGATTACGGTCCATTCCTTGGCATAATCCGCCACCGCTCATGAATTTGTTGTTTGCTGCTGATGTAGAAGATGAAGAAGATCCTTGCAGGAAAGGGAACTGTCTTTCTCTGAAGTTGTTATGATGAGGATGATGCTGAGAGGGAGGAGGAGGAGGAGGGTACATGTCTATGTGCGAGTGGCCGTTGTACATACTTGGGTTGCTCTCGGCTTTTATGGTTCCGGCCATGTTGAGCTTACTACTGAGCTTGTTGGGACCATTGCGGAGCTGCTGAATGCCAGAAACCTAGTTCCCGTACACACACATACAAAATATAGAAATGTTGGCTTCTTTCTGATTATGATATGGTAAACGTTCCTTCATATGTTTTATTTACATAGTCTTTAGACGCCAACTCAATGAATACATGCACCTAATTGATTTGGTATATCCTGTTATAAAATATCAAACTAGTGCCTAATTCTTGGTATATTGTCATTTTGACATTTCTCAAAAATGGTCCTGAAACTAATTTAACAGGTACAAACTATAATATATTATTTGTAGGGATGTATGAGAAGATTAAAAAAAGAAAGGTAGGATGAAAGTTTGAGCATGGAGACATGCCTCTTCTCAAAAGGCAATTTTACCTGATTCTAATAGAAAATAAATCAGTTGCATTCAACATTTGACAGAAGGTTCATATGGCATTAATTGGGAAGCAACTTCCTTTTTTAAAATATCTTTAGTAGGCACAACTTAGCACTGGAACTAAAATGAAAAGCATGAATCTAACTCTGAATACCAAGTCACGTACCAAGTCATCATGACAACATATCTTTGCCCATGAAGGACCTTGAAAAGACTCACGTACAAAGCTAAGAAATCAGCTCGAAAGGCAGGAAATTTCTCATAAGCATTTCGTCGAACACCTTGCGTGCACCATCCACACTACAATTCAAAGAAAATTTCCTTGAATGCGCCGGAGCCAGAGGATCTTCGCGATCGTCAATAACCAGTTTGATGCCATTATCCTATCCTTGAGGGCGTTGACAGGCGCCCAGAGTTTGGTGCTACTCTTGAGCCCCTTCTTCTCGATCTCCTTGCTGACGTTGGCTTGGATCTGGCGGCTAGTTCCGTCGCCGTCGAATTAATCGGAAAACTTTCATAATTCCATCGAAATAAACTCATGTGTTGTTGCTTGGGGCTAATTTGTAGTTGATTTTGTTGGGTTGGTTTGATCGGGAACGGTAGAGAAGAAGTGCGGAGAAGATGGGAAGAGAAGGCCGGAAGAAGGCAACTGGGCACCAAAATGACGATTCTGCCCCTGTTTCTTTAAAAATTAAAAGGAGAAGATCGTTTAATCATAGCCGTCCATCTATACAATCTGATGGCTATTACTTGTTCGTAGTTTTTAGTTTAGTGGCAGTTTTTATTTGAACGAATCCCTTATTTTATTGAAAATTTACTATTGGTGGCATAAATCAATAAATTTTACTATATAAGTTATTTTACTTAAAAAATATTTGAAAAAGCGGTTTGTTAGAAAATCGGTTTGGGACAAAGACCCTTAATATATATTATAATAATATAATCCTAATCATAGTAGATCCTAATCAAATTATTTCTAAGCATTATAATCCTAATCAAATTATTATCAAACAAGTTTGTTCCCAATATTTAATTGAGATAATAAAAAAAATCACAATTATCGAGTAAGAAAAAGAAGAACCATCTAGAAATGTAGCAAGACAATGCAACGTCGAGAATGGGGGAAACAGGGTAAGGCAACGCTTGAGCTAAGGCCAAGATGCGCTTGAGGGACGTCTTGGACACGACTGGTCGCGATTGTGTAGATGCATGATCGTGGTTAGCCGGTTAGGGCTTTGCGGTCGCAGTTCTTCCAACTGGAGATGAATTAATTTTCTAGCCTTTTTCCGATCAACTCCATCCATCGTTTGGGTTACTTCTGGCAGGAATGGGCACTCAAACACTTCTACTTTGAGGGCATCAGGTGGTGGTTTGATGAGAGAGAAGAGAGGGATGTGTGGAAATGTCTCAAGTTTGCTTGCTATTTATAGAATTTCCAAGCTCCAAATTGTGTCTAGGTGCATTGAACCTAAGGAGGCACAACACCATCACCTCAAGGCATCAGAGGACAATATGAAGTGACCAAAGCAAGACCACCAAGTGTCCAAACCACCGGCCATCCACCATTTTGACGGCCCTCTTGTGTGTCTATAGAGTTGCGATTATGGCCTGCGAACCACGGTCGCGGGCTGGCCCTTTGGGTGTTTCTGACCGAGATAGGGGTGATATTGTGGGAGAAATTACAACACTTTTACATCCCTTATTCAAAGTGACTCAAATTTGGGAAGGAGAAAGTACACTTTTATATCTACCCTAGTCCTTGGAGTTACTCAAATCAGAGTCCTAACGAAGACTACACATTTTTTTGAAGTTAAGGGAGCCATTGGCTCTTTCCAATTTCACTTGGGAACTCGGGTGATCCCGACCCTTTCTCTTAACATTCGAAAGACGACTTTATTTCCATAAACATTTTGATAAAATTTGCGGATATTACACATTCAATCACTTGTCTATAGACGATTTTTTACCAAAACAATTACTATTGTGATTCTTTCTTTTAGCATATATTACTTTTGCCTCTTGGCTATGAAGCAATCTCTTATCCAAGATGACTTTTGGAGCTAATTTTAATTGTAGTGCTTGCTTTGTGATGGCTCTTTCATGGTCTTCGAAGTGGAGAAATGAGAAGTGCTTCTATGGAAACTTGTACGATGTCAAAAAATCAACCTATATCCATGGGAGAGTTACATTACCTTAATGCCATGGTCAAGAAGTATAGTTATTCCTATTGGAATACTATATATTTACGCAATGTTTCTTTGAAATTCCCTTAAAAGGGTTAGATGAAAATAAATATTGATGGATCTTTTAGAAATGGTGTTGTGCATCGTTTGCGGGAAGCATGCGAGACCACTATGATACTTGGAAGGATCACTTTGCCCAAAACATGGCTTGTGGTCAATCCTAATGTGAACCTTTCGGGTATTCCTAAATGTGAGACCACTACAGTAGCATTCACAAAAAAAAAAAAAAAAGGAAAGAAGTTTACTAGCAAGATAGTATATTTGATAAAAGCTAGAATCATGTCTTTTAAAAGAATACTTTCATGCCTTAAGAAATACTTGTCGTTTTAGTTTGATTGAATTGTTAAGAAATACTTGTCATTTTAGATATTTTAACAAACATTTTCAAATATTATTATCACTAATTGAAAAGAACTATCAAAATCTATAATAGAAAATAAAAGAATTTTATAAGATTGGGAATATTTAAATCAAATCATGTGACTTCTTAATTTTAAAGACAAATCCTAAAACAATATATAGACATAGGCCTTGATAAACTTCTTCTTTAAAAGTATTTTTTAATGAACAATATACTTTTTCATCTTAAAATTTATAAAAAATAACTAAATTACACAAATTTCGAGATATTAAAAGTATATTTTTTACCAAAAAATACATTTTACACATCCTGATAAATAGGTGGAGGTCACATATATGTCTATTTGATGTCGGCATTGGCATTGTCTTATTCCACTATCTTTCCGTATTTGTCTAATTAGAGTATATTTTGTATTTTTTCCCTCATTATAGAAATTATTTTGTGAGGAAGTGCACGAAGCTTGAGCTGAAGAAATAAATAAAATGATAATTATTCCATCCTCCCCTTCCGTCCTCGATTGTTTTACACCCTACCTAATCTGCCTTGCCTGAACCACGAATCGACCTGCTTGGTGTCTCCGCCTTCAATTGCTATCGTGTTCGTGTTGTATTACACCTCAATTTCGACTTCTGGGCTTGTGTGTATGTGGTGGGTACATTCGGACCTCATGTTTTTCGCCCAAACCTCTTGTTGCACGGAACCTGCTCGACGAAATGCCTGAAAGATGGTTTCGCTCATCGCAGCCCCTACCCAGTTCAGATTACGGTCTCCATGCTTCTTCCTTTCTGCAAATTCCTCCGCCGTTTTCGCCGTCTCTCCCGCTACCCGACAGGCTCCGGTGACGGCGTTGAAACCCGAGAGCCATTCCCTCGGGCTCCCACAATCTGTTGGGGTTGTGAGGAGGTGCAGTGTTAGCGAAAACCAAGTCTATTCGGCTCTTGAACAGGAGGTTTTGGAGTTCATGCTCCAGTCGGAGGAACCTGATCAGTTTCCGAGCAGGAAACAGCTGATTGAGGCTGGGAGGAGGGATTTGGCCGATGCGATTTTGAGGAGTGGTGGTTGGATGACTAGGGGGTGGGATTCTGTATCTGACGATGAGTTGGAGAATGCTGAATCATCAGATGTTGATATGAAGGTTCAAGGTGTAAGGAAATCTGAGTTAGAGATTAATGGAGTAGGGAATTCAGAGGCATCTTCAGCTGAGCTGAAGATTCCAGAAATCTGTGTTACCCAATCCAAGGAATTGCAGGGTTCTTCTGCTGAAAGGGGAAGGATCCATGATTCTAGCGGTCCATGTGATTCTTCGCATCCGACTGCTTCATCATCTGGTCGATCAATGTAAGTGAGATTTCTTTCTATGTTCTAGTTAGAGACACCTGTTTGCTCTTTTTCTCCCTTTCTTGTCTCGTTGAGTGTTTCTTTTTGCATAGTGATCAATCTTCCGGATATTGTTTTTGCTGTATCTCTTGCTCATAAGAGGTGCTCTTATTCAACATTTGAACTTTGCGCTAGAGTTCTACTTTTGGAGACATGCATTCTACTTTGTGCTAGAGTATTATGCAACATTCTAGTTGGAGACATGCATTTCTTGACACATGTTTTGGTTTCAATTCTACTTTTGGGCACACAACTGTGCTAGAGTTCTTATGAATTCTGCTAATGTTGTTCTGTTTTCCTTTGTTCTGTTATTGTTTTTATATTATTTATCCTTATGAAAGTACTGTGTAATTTGCATTGAATATGAGGAAAGGGGGTGGAATTGGTTTAAAGATAAAGATTATGTTTCACGAGCTCCAACCTTTCAGAATCTCAACTCTCAAGTACAAATAGTCACCTCTAAATTCGTGATAGATTTCTGTTTAGAGCCTGGTTTCCTCATATATACTCCAATTCTTTCTTGTTCTATAGAATTTGATACATCATTCATGAAAATTATGGTGATCTCTTGTTTCCTCTATAATGGTTTATCTATGCTTAGTCATGTAATTTTGGTAGTATCTAGGTTAGTTATAAACTTATAATGTACTTCGTATTTTAGATCATTATGAAAATAAATGGATGAATTCAATGAATTGGTTTGTAGATACTATAGAAAATGGCATTTCACTCTTTGCAACATAATCAAAGAGAGGCTAACAACGACCTTTCTTGCGTTGCATACGAAGCGAATAATGTAGCTTTAGTATCTGTATAGGAAGAGGCGACTTTAAAGAAATATACAGTACAGAGTATGAGACAATTTTAATCTGTTTTTGCTTACATGTAATTTTAATCTGTATTTCCTCAAGTTGATAAAGTGACAAGGTCTTAATTGCACTAAGAGATCTGTGCATGGACTGGTAACACAGACGGAGTATTGTTTTAAATGTGGCTTCTATCTCTTATGCATTTATACATTCTATTCTTGGCACATTAATTGATCAGATAATGCACAGTATAATGGAGAAAGTGAGAAAAATTCCTATAAATTAGGAAGTGGTAATATGGCATATAGAAGAAGCTAACAAGAAGTAAAAAGAAAATGAAGAAGTAAATAAGAACTAATTGAATTTATATTTTGGTTTTTATAAGTCTCCAGGGTAATCATTGGCTCAAAATGCTATGAAATGCTACCTTTGATATTTATCCAACAGAAGATTTCGTATTGCTACTTGTAGTTTGTATTTGCTCTATGTGGACCTTCAAATATATACATTTTTAGGAAATATTTCTATCAAAATTTGGAAACTAGCCTTTTCTGTTTGTGGACCTTCCGTTCAAATTTACGATTCTATGGTCTAACCAAAGTATGGATGCATATGGTTTTCTTAGCTGGAGATTCAAATAAAAAAAACATTATTGTGAAGCAGAATCAAATGAGAAGGACATGTAGAATGTTCAAATTCCATAACCAAATGACATGTATGCATCCTTGAATCCGACTGAAGATGTGTCAATGCACTTGTAGAGTTGGCCGCAGATGTGGTAGTTCACTATCTACAGCTTTTCTATGCTTTTAAACAACGACTACAATCCTTGTCTTGAATATTTGGTTTGATGCCATGTCTCTTTACACTAGTGTTATTTATGTATCATATTTGTTGTGTACATTCGTTGAAAAGGGCAAACAATGGAAAAAATAGATTTTCTCTGCTGAATATGTTGTTTTAGGACTTTTGTGCATGTGCATGTCTTTTTGTTAATGTGAATCTTTTATTGTTAAGGACTTTTGTCTGTGTTTGTACAGAGAGATTGCAGAAGACACTGGTTCTGGGATTGAGGGTATTTTGACTGGATTAGAGAACCAAAGAAATTGGAGCCTGGGTCTCAAGGTGTCAAGGAAGGGTAAAACTTCATTTAGCAATGAAAATGGATTACATACTACTGTGTCAGATACTACAGGCGAGTCAGTTCCCCTCAACTTCATTTCTAAGTTACCTCAGTTACATACGATACATAACTTTAATTTGTGTCTAAGTAAAAAGATGTAGAGGTCTAGTCTTTTTTCACCCTTTTTTCATTTATTTATGCTTCTTCTGTATATAATTATTGGTGAGAAGCATTTCTACTATATTTCAGATGAAATGACGATTCTAAAATACATCTTTTACAATTTACACTGTAAAGACAGTTGCTATCCTTGTAAAAATGAAGCTATTCTGAGCCTTGAGAATTCCACGGTTGATATTCAAGATAATATTGTCAGCAACCCCCAAAGGGCAAATAACCAAAACACCATGCCTAAACCGAATGGAGTGAATTCCTCTCTCGAGCCATACACATGGAGAACATGGAGCATTCAAAGGGCTGGCCTTTCAGGTAATGATTTTGATGGTAGCATGACCTATGTTCAATGTTGAGATTGTTTGCTGCTGATTTACTTGCCTCTAGTTTTGCTATTTAATCTAATTGTCTGTTCTTCAGCTGCTGAAATGAACTTTGATGATAGCGGTAAAGGAAAGGTACCAGATTCTGGAACAGGCCAAAGAAATGCTCTAAAGAAGGGTATTAAGGAGTCTCCGGAAAGGATTGATGATTTGAAGTCTGGAGGTAAATCCAGTGGAGATAAGATTAAAAGCCGCCTTCAGAATCTGGAAATCGAACTCTCATCTGCACTTGGTTTGTTGAAGTCAAATAGTGAGAACTTATCTCAGAAGGTGGTGAGTCAGAAATATCGTTAGTGACTCCTGGCTTGAATAATTTTTATTGCACTTAATGACCTTTACTTCTCAGTAGTATGAAATTTCACTTGCTTCTCAGTACCTTCGTAGGTAATTCTAGATTTCAGCATTTTCTTGCTTATGAAGAATCATATTGTGCCAAGTGCTATATCTGATTTATTACTTATAATTGCCACTGTTTCTTTGGGAACCATCTGCGGAAACTCAAGGATTATATATAGGAAGATTTGGTGCTTAGCCAAAAGAGGAAAAATGAAATCAAGATACCAGCATAAAAGCTCCAACCTAGCATTCCCATTTCATTTGCTTGTTTAAAAGTACCAATCCTGATTCTCGAATATATAAATGACTCTGTCTATTTCTCATTAGATGTGCTTTAGGGATGCTATTTAAAATAAAAATATATCCTCATTTATTATTCTCTAGATCTTTACTACTTGTTACATGGGAAAACGTGGGAAGTAGATGGTAGAATCTCTAGAAAAAAACAATTATTTGAAAACAAAATCAAAACGGCTAAATGGACATCTGCTGAGAAACGGAGGGAGTACCATTTTATAGTTAGTTCAATAAGGATGTTTGGCAATTGGAATTGCCTCTTGACAAGGTATCTTTGACTAAAGTAAGAAATTGACGAGGAGGCCCGATAATGTAAACTGGCAAATTCCCTAAATTGTCATGAGCTGATAATACCTTCTTGAAGGAGTACTCGATCTCCTGCTGTGTCATTAATGCTGTTGGCATACTAGCTACAGGTTTGACATTCATTATCTTTGGGACATGGCAGGATTGTGCACATTCACTTGAGGATTTCAGGAACCTTTCGGACGATTGGGAATTCCAAGAGAATGAATTCATGAAAGCACAGGACAATTTGCGATCTTTACGTGCAAGGTTTGCTGTATTAGAAGGAAAAGTGGCTCTGGCAAAAATGTGAGTGCCCTTTCCCCAGCCTTTGCATCTTTTATTGGCGGTTGTTTAATACTGTGATATATGCATCCATCACAGTGACACTCAAAAGGTAATAGATGAAAAGCAAAAGAGGGTCAATAATGCCCGCAATGCTCTGAAGCTTCTCCGTAGTACGTGTGTAATTTGGCCCAACACTGCATCAGAAGTTTTTTTGACCGGGTCATTCGATGGCTGGGCTACTCAGGTACAACTCCTCTGCATCTTAATTAATCATTGATCTGTATAAGTGCCGTTGATGTGTTGTCCATTAAGAACGTATCCAGTAAACATGCTCTATCATAAACAAAGTGTTTGATAAGGTCTGATAAGTAATACCATTGGTGTAATTGTATGTTGCCACACACACACACACTAAGCAAATCTTATGAATATTGGATCCCACTCTCTGTACTTGAAATCTAAACAACTCTTACGAATACGGTCTCTCGAAGATTCTGCTGGTCGCCTGAGGATTAACTGTCTTATATATGTCTCCGGTAAACTAGAACTTTCTTTTCTTGCAACAAATGATTTCGCATTCCTTTTTGGAGGCCATGGTTTATTTCAAAAACTAAGTACTTTCACCTGATACCTTACCCCTTATCATTATGCTTGATTATGGCAGAGGAAGATGGAGAAGTTGAGTAATGGAACCTTCTGTGTGTGGCTACGGCTGTATCCAGGCCAATATGAGGTACACGTCTATCTAACCGAATTCACATTTCCCGTCTCAAGTGATGAGCGTGTTCACAAATTTCCTTCTTTGTAAACAATGCAGATGAAATTCATTGTAGATAACGCATGGAAGGTGGACCCGTTACGACCCATCGCTACCAGCAACGGGAATGAGAACAATCTTCTTATCATCTCATAACATTCCTTTGCAGAATGTAATAACATTTTGAAGCTGTGCCAAAGCTGTAAATAGTAGAGCGTAGGGTATGTGAATTGTATTCCTAGACAGGTCGACAGTTTGTTGGTGTACAAATCTTCTTTTTTAGTTGTGTTTCATTTTTCATGGATGAGTAATCGCATTGATGAAAAGATGATGTTTCCTACAATTCTGTATGGAGCAGGCTAGCATCAGGTGGTTCAGAACTCATTTTTTCATATTGATACAGCAAATATTACAAAGGGAGAGACAAGAACCAGATCTCACACAACTCTCATCTGGATCAACTAAACTAATAAGCTAGTCAAGAAAGATCACAACAAATCATCATATGCGACGATTTCTCTGCCCTTGAAGGGTGCATCCAACCTTGATTTGATCCTGCTGCTGGTGGTGGTAGTTTTAGTACTACTGGTGTCACTGCTAGTACTACTAGTACCACCGCCATTATTAGAGGAGCTCACAATTGCAGAGCTCAGGCGATGATTGCCTCTTCCGCGTCTGCTGAGGGGCGTCTCGGCCTTGACCAGCTTCGAAGTGTGCCTCATCAGCTCCCCATCGGAATCGATTGCACCTCGTCGCTCTGGTCGCGAATCGCTCGCAAGAACCACTTGAACCTAATTCAACCACACATGAAGTCAGTCATGACTCATGAAGGAGGAGGAGGAGGGAAAAACAATTGAGCTTGCTTACTCTGTTGGAATGGAAGGTGATGCCGAAGGAGGGGTCGAGCGAGGCGGAAACGGCGGAATCGGCGGCGGATCTGGATCGGAAAGTGACGAATCCGACGCCGTGGGGGTCGATGCGAGTGCGGGAGATGGGGCCGTAGATCTCCAGCCGAGACTTGAGGTCGAGGACGGAGCAG
The DNA here is from genome assembly GCA_963924305.1 of Polygonum maritimum. NCBI lineage: Eukaryota > Viridiplantae > Streptophyta > Magnoliopsida > Caryophyllales > Polygonaceae > Polygonum > Polygonum maritimum. The sequence goes on from OZ002728.1 coordinate 14,539,335, forward strand.
GCGGAGGGAAGGCCGATGACGAGCACGGCAGCAGGCGAAGCAGAGGGAGTGTGGAGGTCGTCGGAGGAGAGTGGCGGGAGTGGACGGCGCCGTTTGGGGAAGGAGGAAGGGAGATGGCGGGAGGGGTAGGGTTTCTCTCTCTTCCGGCTCATCGCTCCTTCACTATCGAGTCGTTGATACTCTTGAGTCATGGACACTGAGTCACTGAGATAGTGAGATTAAAGATTGGAAAGTGCGACCTCACATCACATAAGAACATCCACAATATTTCTTTCTTGGGAAATTATTTTGGTGTTCTTTCCTTCTTTCTCTTTTATTTTGGTGTCACAAATTGACTTAACCTCACATCACATAAGAACATCCACAGTATTTCTTTCTTCTTCAAAAATAAAAATAAAATTAGTTTTTGTCAGATTTTGTCTGAACTTAAGAAATGTTTCTCCGACTAAATCTGACAAATTCCTCAATTTTATTTATTTTACCTTTTTTTTGGTTGCTAAGAAATTTCGAATGGATTTCTCTATTGTGGATGTTGTAAGGGTTCTCTAGAGCCGTATTATAAGAGGTCCTGCCCATTTGATTACGAGAGATGTGGCGGATGCTAATTGCACGTGTGAATCGTAGCTAATCGCACGTGCAGAAATCCGTTCTGCAAACTTCCACAAAACCATATCCGTAACAACGAGTGACAAGCATGCAACAACTGCAGGTTTACACGAAAGGGCATTCCATGAGACTCCACAAAACGTGGTTCCTTAACAGTCATGTGCAGCACATTTCACGTACCCGAGCGAGGCATCGAGGACATGGTTGAATTCTCACACAACCGGGTTGTGTGAGAATCTCCTGCGGAACGAGATTTCGTGGAACTGATTTTGAAAATTCGACCGTTACATTTGAATTTCAGTGGTTACAATTTGAAATTCAACGGTAATAATTTCTCATAACTTCTCTCTATATATAGGAGCGTAGAAAGGGTAACAAAGTCATATTAGTGATACATGTTAAGAACAACAAAAGGGTATTTGTAGAGAGTAGAAAAGACAGGTGATAGCTCGCCGACTAGTAGATGAGATGGGAATTGTCATTTATTAGATTATTGAGTGACATGTATGTAATGAAGAGTGAACCCTTCTCTCCGAGCGATAATCAACCGGTGGTCACGGAGGGGCATGTTAACGGCCAAGCTCAGGACACTGAGATGCAGGACACGAGTCAACAAGATGACCACGACCCACAACCCCTAATCTTTCCCAATGAATGCTCTGATATGGAATGTCCAAGGAGCAGGTAAGAAGGGCTTTCGTCAGGGCTCTCGGTATTTCCTTAAGCACAACAAGGTGGACGTGTTGGCAGTTTTGGAGACTCAAATCTCTGACGAGCGCGCGGATGCAGTGTGTAATCGTCTTAGCTACACTAATAAAGTTAGGGTTGAGGCCTCATGTCGTAGCGGAGGCATATGGTTATTCTGGAGCAACGACAACACCAAGCTGAGCATCATTAAGCTTCATCGCAACTTCATCCACACTTCGATCAATCTTAGGGGCCACAAGATTCGTTTTGTGGTTGTTTATGCCCCATCCGATGCCAATGTCCGGAAGGAGTTTTGGAATGAGTTGGGAGCTGAGCTCATTTCCATTCAAGACCCCCTCTTTGTAGGAGGGGAAGAGGGGATTTCAATAGTATTATGTCTCTGGATGAAAGGGAGGGAGGAAATGGACAGCTGTCTGAAGATTCCGACCGCTTCATCGATTGGGCTAATAAGCTTGAGCTCATCGACTTAGGCTTCAGTGGCCCTCGACACACCTGGAGAAGAGGCATTGTTAGACAAAAATTGTTAAAAGAAAACAACCATGCACAAACACATTTCATTTAATTTTTTTTATAAGTTCGACCCTTAACTATATATCTCTACAACTTCTAATAATAATATAGACACACTTAGTCATATTTTTTTATAATTCGGGCTGCACCCAAAATTTGATGGGTTGCCTACGTATCTCTTAAAGAGAATCAAGCCTTACGTATTTCAGAGTTCGATTTTAAAATTTGCGAATGGACTTGATATTTTTTATTTGTATCAAGTTTCCTACGTACCCTCTCAAGGGATCAAGTCATCGTAGTTCGGGGGTGTTTTGCTTTTAATTTGAGATTTGACGACTGTACTCGATATTTGGCATCGAGCTACTTACGTAGCCTTTTATAGGCGTCAAGTCTTTACGTAGTTCTACCATTTGATATGATATCAATTTGATGTGTGTGACTGAATTCGAGACTTGTTTTGAAATTGAAGCCGAATTTCCTACGTATCCGTTTGAGACGGAATCAAGTCTACATAGTTCTAGGAAGAGAGATCTTGTTCGGTCTCATAATCTAGCTAGCGTTAGACAGAACATGTGATTTTTTTTAGCATGAAGTTGCATGATACATTTACGTACACATGCATGTACATTATGCTTGACTTGAGATTTGTATTGCTGGGCTGATCATAAAGACCTATATTGTAACATCTACCCACTATATAGTGAGTCATGGGTCACAAAGGCACGGTCTCATTCCTCTCCTTGTATGATCACTTGCGTACGAACGGCGGATCGTCGCCTCTGATTTGGCTTCTCGTGTGCAAGTTAAGTGATTAATATATTGCTTTGATTAGTGATATCATTTTATAGATTCACTAATATTAGCATGTGATGTGATCTCCATTAGCTTTATCTTTGCCATGGATGTTCTTGTCAGGACTTTAACACCACCAATTTATGTATTAATTAGTGGGAAGACAATGCTTTAGGATACTACCAATTTGTATATATGCTGGTAGACCTGGATTATATTTGTGAATGACGTGTCTTTGAGTGGATTGATCTTCCGATCGCATCAAGAGCTACTAGCTAGCTAGCAAGCCTTTATGTCCTTTGTACTTCGACTAGTGTTAAGGAACATTAACACACCTTGTACGTTGAACTTGATGAGTTATATGATCAGCTTTAGAGTATGAAATTGCCATCTCGTCACCATTTATCTACACAGGCAAAAGTGACCGGACTACTCTAGCATACGAGTCTATTTTCTTCCCTCGTATTTCTTTAACGAAATTTCAAGATTAATTGCACTTTTTTTTTTATATAATTGTGCATAGTCATCTCGTCCAAGAAGCAGATCGTTCCACAATGAAAACACTTTGTTTCGATTTATCGATACATCATGCTTTAACATGAGGAACGTCTCGTTTCGAAGAGATTTTCAAGAAACATCCCGCCTCTAAAAAGAGGCGTTTTGTATCAATTGATTTTTGACGAAACATCCCGTCTCTAAAAAGAGACGTTTTGTATCGATTGATTTTTGATGTTTGAAACATTCCGTTTCTAAATAGGAACGCTTTGTTTCGTTTGGTCTTGATTTACAAAACCTCTCGTTTCTAAAAAGAAACGTTTAGTATCGTTGAATCTCGACCTACAATACATCGCATACCCAAACACCAATATATATTACCGCTCACGAGCTTTGGAGGTTGTATCATGACTATTTGATCAGGGCCTGTTTTGCGTGGTGTTTGGCACCTTTCAAACCCTCCCCGGCTACCCTTGTAGTCTCCTTGTAGTGGCGGAAGTGTTGTGCTCAAGTCACTATGGGGGAATGTAGTGTTGAAACTAAAAGCTTCAAACCCTCCATATTTATCTAATTTGAGGCCATGAAAGAACTCAAAACACTTAGTTACATATAAAAGAAAATCAACAAGGCTAGAGTGATACCTTTGTCTTGATCGATCACAAACAATCGAGTTAGACCTTCTGCTATATATATATAACACTCTTTGCTTTATTAGCTTTCTCCTTGTTTTGTTTTCTCTTAGTGTTCTGTTCTTTCTTGAATTGGAATTGCCTCCTTCCCCTTTGATCACCAATATACGTGTGTATGTATATGAACACAAACTTCATGCCTTTTTCCCACTTTCAAACGTGCAAGAGGAAATTAATATCCATTAAAGGCATTGATTTGGGGACGTTACAGAAGCTTGAATTGGGGAAACGTCAAATGCAATTAGGCCTTAATTATCTCTCTCAATTAAACCGCTCCACTCCTTTAAGTTTTGTCAGAGTGTAGTACTTGGGCCCAAGCTTCATACATATGGTTTTTTGTGCCTCTATGTATACGTACACATCGCCAATGTAAAAAGGGGCCTTTGTACATATGATTAATTAGTGGTCATCACACTAATCAATCGTCTTCTTACTATATAGCTTGAACAATTTGCTATAAACAGGCTTTCATGCACATATTTTATTCCATGTCAATGGAGCCCGTATTAACATATAGAAACCATATACCATTATACATGAGATCCAAGTATAATTTTCTAATCTCATTTTTTTTTCATTCAACAGGCATCTCTACCAGGACTTGGGTCTCGAAGAGACTGGACAGATGCTTTGCAAACCTCCAAGGTCGTTGGAAATGGAGCGATGCCGTCGTTAAACATCTCCCAGCTCTTGCCTCGGATCACAATCCCCTCTTCCTTTGCCTTGATGGGGTGGTGAAGGGCGATCGAGCTAGAAGACCCTTCCGGTTCAAGGCCGCATGGATCAGCCACCAAGACTTTCAAAATTTTGATAATTCCAACTGGAACCCCGACATCAGTACTTGTGTTGCCCTGGACACCATGAAAACAGACCTTTTACATTGGAATAAAACCGTCTTTGGTAACATTCAACGACGTAAAAGAGGTTTGATTGAGAGGATTCCTCATGTTTAGAAACAAATCAACCAGGGAATGCGGAATGATTTGATTCAGGAATCAGGAAGAGATAGATCTCCAACGCGACCTTGATGTTGTCCTAGAGCAGGAGGAAGTGTTGTGGTTCCAGAAATCTCGGCAAAACTGGCTTGCCCTAGGAGATCGTAACACACGCTTCTTTAAGACCAGTACCGTAATTAGACGAGCCCGGAAGAGAATCACCTCCCTTAAAAATTCTGATGACTGCTGGATTTCTTGTCCTTCTGACCTTGAATCTCTAGCCATTGCTTACTTTTCTTCTTTGTACTCAATGGAGGATCAACCCCCCGACTCTAAGGAGCTTCCGAGGGGTGGCTTCCCGCAATTGCAAAGTAGCGAGCTCGCCCACATGACAAACCTGCCTGATCAAACTGAAATCAGAAAAGCGTTGAATTAAATGGGCTCGTACAAGGCGCCCGGTCTAGATGGTTATCAACCAGTTTTCTACAAATCTTGCTGGATATTGTTAAGAGTTCAGTGGTGAATTTTATCCAGAACTTCTTCATCACTAGCAAACTGCCGGATGGTGTCAATGACACACTTATTTCTCTGATGGAAAAAGTTGCTGCTCCAAGAAAATTACTCAATTCCGTCCGATAAGCCTTTGCAATGTTACCTATAAGCTCATTACAAAAATTCTGGCAGACCGGCTTAAGCCCCTGATGTCGAAGCTTATAAATCCGTGTCAAAACAGTTTCATCCAAGGCTGCTCTATCACAGACAACACTGCCCTTTATCACGAGATTATTCATTCCATGCAATCAAAAAGGTCAGGCAAACAGTGGATGCTTCTCAAACTCAATCTTAAGAAGGCTTTTGATAGATTGAGATGGGATTTTGTCACATCTACTTTGGAGGATGCAGGCCTCCCTCCGCGATGGATAAATTGGGTCCGTGAACGTGAATGTATCACTACTTCTCGGATGCGGCTTTTGTGGAATGGTGAAGTCACTGCGGGTTTCACACCGGAAAGGGGCATCCGCCAGGGAGACCCCCTCTCGCCTTACTTATTCATCTTAGCCCTGGATAAGCTCAGCCAATTGATCAACCAGGAAGTCGGGAAAGGGACGTGGAAGCCGGTGGTTCTCTGTCGTGGCGCTCCCCCCCTCTCCCACCTCTTCTTCGCCAACGACATTATCGTCATGGCCGAGGCTTCTTTTGCGCAGCTCCGCACTGTGATGACCTGCCTTGGGAAGTTTTGTGCAGCCTCTGGCCAGAAAGTCAGCATTGAAAAGTCGAGGATTTTTGTTTCTGCGAACACCAGTAGAGATGTGGCAAATGATCTTGAGCAAGTAGGGGGTTTTAGGGTCACCCAGAACCTTGGGCGATATTTGGGTACCCCTACTATCCACAAGCCGATGTCAAAAGACACTTTTGCGGATCTGCTCAGCGGGATGAAGGCCAAGCTGGCGGGGTGGAAGAGTCGGACTCTTAGCCTAGCGGGTAGAGCCACACTCACCAAATCTGTCCTGTCGAGCCTTCCCTATTACTCAATGAACTCTCTCAAGCTCCCGGCTTCTGTTTGGGCTGAGTGTGACAAGATGAACTGTGTGTTCCTATGGGGCGATACTCAAGGTAGTAGGAGGATCCACCTCATTTCTCGGCCCCAGGTGTGTCGCCCCAAGAAGGAGGGCGGCTTGGGCATCCGCCTCGCCAAGGAGATGAATGCTGCTATCTTTGGAAAGCTAGGATGGAGACTGATCACGGGAACGAGTGGTGTGTGGGGAAATTTGCTAAGGGCCAAATATACCCCTTTTTACTCATCTCAGGGAAGCTCACCCAAACTACCAGCTGCAATCCTTCTCCTTTTTGGAGAGGTATTAGCTGGAGCCTTGAAGAAGTGGTGTACAAAGGAATCAAGTGGAACATCGGTAATGGCGAGAGGACACATTTCTGGGAGGACCCATGGCTCACCTTTGTCCCGCTTACTAAAGAAGCGGTCTATCAAACAGTGCCAGATCTCCACAACTGGGCTGTTAGCCACTTTTGGTCCCCCATTTCAAGATGGGATTTAAACTCTCTAAAGAACCTCCTTAGTCCAAACTCTATTTTGATGCTTGCTAATGTTGTGATTGTGGGCGATGTAGGGACTCAAGACACCATGAGCTGGTTCCCAAGTCCTAATGGCGAGTACTCGGTCTCAACTAGTTACTGGATGCAACTCCCTAGCCAGCCAGTGGATGCACGCCTCCGCCTCTTGCTAAAGCTGATTTGGAAGGCCCAAGTGCCGGAGAGGCCCTGCACTTTCTTATGGCTGGCCGCCAAAGGTCATCTTCTCACTAATGCGGAACGACATCGTCGCCATATGGCAAGATCGCCAGCCTGCAGTCATTGCGGAGACCAGCCCGAAACCACCTTGCATATCCTTCGGGACTGCCCACTTGCCCAAGAAGTTTGGAATCAGTTGCTCCCGAATGATGTGATACAAGACTTCCAGGACGGTAACCCCCTAGAATAGGCCATTAAGGGCCTTGAAGGTCAATTTGATATCGGAAGATCCTCGAACAACGGCTCGACTTTTGCAATCATGGTCTGGTTCCTTTGGAAGTGGCGCAGTAGTAGGGTCTTCAATGGCAAACCTCCTCCACTTGACAAGGGTCGTTTCATCACGCAGTATGCCAAAGAAATCAAGGAAGCAAAGCATATCCAACAAAACGCTGCGACCTGCTCCCCGGACAGGTCCCTTTCCTCAATCTCTTGGACCAAACCGGACGAAGGATGGCACAAACTCAACACTAATGGCTCCCTTGCCCATGGTTGTGCGACAGCCGGGGGTGTGCTCAGAGACGACCAAGGCAATTGGTTCGCGGGCTTCTCCTTTAAAATCGGCACCACCACAGTCCCGGCCGTTGAGCTCTGGGGCGTCCTTCACGGTCTTCAGCTGGCATGGAGTCATGGATGCCGTAAACTACTTGTCGAAACAGACTCCATGCTTGCAGCCCAACTCCTCCAATCCAAACTATCTGATCATCATCTGCTTGCCAACCTGACACGCCGATGTCAAGGCTTTTCCGAAAGGAATTGGGACCTCCGATTCCACCATATCTATAGAGAAGCCAACACAGTGGCGGACAAGTTTGCTGAGATGGCTCACTCACATCCTGTAGGCTATATTGCTCATAATAATCCTCCCTCTGTGGTTCTTGATCTGTTGTAGTTTGATGTAATGGAACTAGGCCGCCCTCGTATGACTATGACCACTCAATCAAATGCTTAATCTCTTGGGGTTTCCCCCTTTTACTAAAAAAATTGAAGAATGGGACATTCCAATACTCTATTAATAAATGAATAGTAACTTGCTATTTTTGAGCTCTTAATATTACTCTGCCACATTCAAAAATGAAGATGGTTGACAACGCCCCCGGGGCATTGGCGTGACGGTACTGGAGTGGGAGGGTAATACCTCACGTCCCAGGTTCGAGCTTGAGTGGCAGCGCTCCTGCAGTTTGAGCGCTGCTTTATGCAGTACATGCTCCTGCAGTCCGAGCACCCCGTGGACAACCATACTCCTTCGTGGCCACCGCTAGCGCACCGCGATTTACCCCCTCCATGTGTCTAGGGCAAGGGTGCGTGGAGGCGTAGGATTAGTCGGGACGAAGTCTCAGAAACCTATGATTCAAAAAAAAAAAAAAAAAGATGGTTGACAACGATTTGGTTAAATGTGCATTCGAGTTAGGAATGTGTTTTTTTTCTTTACGATCCACTTTTAATATATCGCACAAGTATCGTTTAGGTATGCACTTTTAAATCCTCTACCATACACTTTTAACTATTTATAGTACATTTTTATTTGTCGCATATTCACACATAACTTTTATTTCGCACGTGATCCAAATTCTTACAAGATATTCCTTATGCTGAATATTTATCACTTGTTTTACCCATATTAATAATTTCCCAAATGATTTTTCTATATCTATTACAAATCCCGTACCATGTACGGCTAATGTGAATATAAACCTGACTTAATCAATCCGTGATCGAATTTAGACTTGAGTGTGCTTTTTGCTCGAGAAATATATCTAAAAAAGTGTGCAAAAATAATTTTCCACCTCTACTGACCATGTATGTATACATAATCTATACAATAAACTAAAGCCGAGTAATTTCGAGCCTCCGCGTTAATTCTAACCCCGTTTGATTTTAATTTTTTTTTCCAACTCAAATAGATCATAACAACTTTATATCTTTTATTATTCTTAATTATCTAATCCTCAATTTTTATCTTTTAAGTCATACTATCTATCTTTAATTTGTATTTTCCTTAAACAATCAATCAACCATTATATACTGTTTTACGATAATGGGTTTGATGGTCATACATATATTGCACGATCTTTTTACCTTCGTGATTTGGAGGATATTTTTCTTAAGTTTTTTTTGTTAAAGTCATACGATTACATAGTATCTCTTAAGATGTTACTGAAACATGTAGGCTATTAAGTGCATCATATTAAAATAATGATAAATCAATTATAGTTAATTAATAAACATTATTTTAGCTTAACCTGTCATGCCATACACGACTATTCTCGACTCTAAAATATTAAAATCAAAATAGATATTGTATAAGCGAATATTGAAACAAAAATATATAATATAAGTTATGATGTATGAACATATTTGTTTTTCATAAAAGTACATAGAATACATAATATTTGCACTTGCTTACATATTTTTTCGAAACCTTATTATAAAAATATAAATTGATATCTCACTTACAACTTTTATCATAAATTTATAACTATAATCATATATATTAAATTATAAAAAGTAAGAAATCACAATGTTTATCGGTTGATAAATTGATATAGTTATCATAATGCAATAGAAAATAACTATGTCTATAATACATTATATTATCAAAATATCCATAATCTATCAAAATAATATTTTATGTTTATTAACTATCCAAATAATATTTATCTATACAATCTATCAATAACGTACTACTTAAAAAATATTTAGATTTACCCTAAATGCAATCTATCAAAAATTCAAAATAATATCATACTAATTAAGAAAATATTTAGATTTATCCTAAAAGAAACTATAAATATTATATAACATGAATGGATTTATCTACATGAAATATATAGCTTTATATACTTATCTATAAAAAAAATATGATTTTAGGTTATATAGTAAAGTTATATATTTAGAAAATATGATTTGTTAGGACATCAGTATTATATTTATTTGTGTAAAGTTTGATATGAAAATATGATCTACTAGGACATCATTGTTATATTTATTTGTGTAAAGTTTGATATGATATTAGAAGAAATTTATAAAATAAGAAAATATACTACGATCAAAATTTATATTACAAAAATAAGTTAATTCGAATTAAATACAATAGAACTATCATGGTGTATTTTATTAGTAAGTGGAATTAAATATGTATAACTTAAATAATATAATGTATTCAATACAATTTAGATATTTAAGACAAAGTCGTACATGGTACGACGGGTTAAACTAGTTACTATAATACATATGAGAAATTTCCATCCATTCTAGCGAGATTTGCCATGAAAATAATCTAGTTGTTATTAATGCAATCTTCGTGCAATTGATTTATATTAGGAAAAAAAATTAACATATCAAAATTTGGGAAGATCTCATGTAAATATAAAAGTTAGTTTTAAAAGATAGGATTGTATAAATAAAAGAATTATTTTATTCAACTGAGATTATGTAAAATAAATAAATTTTTTTTATTCAACGATGATGAGGTGGTGCAAATTTTAACAACTTTTCTACCATTTTTTCAACTGAGATTATGTAAAATAAATAATATTGCCTTCACCTAATCTCATATATTATCATATAATACAACTTTTCTACCATTTTTTCACTTTGTACCTTTTCAAATCTATGAAATGACAAAAGTGACTCATATAATTTCATTTTGTATCCATATTATCCAATTTTATACCCTCTTTATGTAATTTTTTTAATCAAAGGAATTTTTATAGTGTTTAACAAACGTTTAAACTCTGATGGAGATAATTTGGCAAGTGGGAAATAGAGAAACGATAAAATTTTGGCAAGATAACGTGAGATCAAAAGAACCACTAAGAAACTTAGTCATTAATTCCTACTTAATAAATGAAGAGGATGAAGTCAGTGACTACATAACAACAAAGAAAGAATGAAAACCAATGAGCTAATGACAAATTTACCAACACAAATCACCCATAAAATTGCATCCAAACCAATCACATTCAACAACATGGATGAACAATTATATTGGGCACCAAGCAAAAATGGAGAATTTACTATGGCAATGGTAATAGAAATGATTAATAATTGGAGGCATATACCCTAAGTCAGAATAGTTAGATTTGGAAATTAGGTACAATCCCAACACATAATTAGAACGGACTGCCAATAAAAGATAGGTTACGAGGACATCATATTAATATTAATCAAGAATGTATTATGTGCCAGTGCCACCATACTAATAAAGACATTGGTCATTTATTCGTGAAGTGTCCACATATGATAAGAATAGCAAGACAACTCAACAAGAATAAAGCGATCACACTTGAGACAACTAACACAGTATATAAAACCACAAAGGACATCTTAACAACACTTTACCAAAAATTAGGGAAAAAAAGAATTTAGAACTTTGGCAGTAATGTAGTGGTGTTTATGGCACCAACGAAATAAACTGATTTTTCAACAAACCCCTAATGATTTTATTCCAAACCTCATAAGATACACTAAAAATCAATAAAATTATGGAAACGATTAAAAGTTTGGAAGAGGATGAAGAAACCGATAACAGAAAACATAATTATCATTTGTAATGTGTGAAAAAAGAAAATGTATGGATAAACCAAAAACACGATATGGTAAAATTACCTTTGATGGATCAAAAAATACTATGGATTTGGCGACATCAAGCTTTGTAATTAGGACTCAAGAGGCCAAGGTACGACATGGGACTTAAATTATCATCATAGTACAATTTTACAAGCTGAAACTCTTGCACTGAAGGATGGACTAATGAGAGCCTATCAATTAGAATTGTTTAATATTGAAATTGAAGATGAAAATCTTACCGTGGCCAACTCTATTAGAGGGATCTGGAAATGCACTTGGGAAACTGATAGAATCATCTCAGATATCTTAGTGTTTGCTCAAGGATTTGAGAATATTAGGATTAAACATGTAAGTACGGATTGTTACTCCGTGGTCGATAAAATTGCCAAGTTAGGTCACAATCTCCCTGCGGAAGACATCATGAATCATTCAGAACTTATGGTTTTCATCCAAAAGGATATTCTAGATCGGTTTCCTTAAGGACCCCATAATCTTTACCTAATAATAAAAAAAAAAGACTAATGGAGATAGAGTAGTTATTATTGGCGCATAGACCTATCAATCGGGTTGGGTCGATTGGGTTCGGGTTGGATTATCTCGGGTTCAGGTTGAAACGGGTTCAGGTCGATAACGGGTCAATTGGGTCGGGTTATTGTGGGTTTTCAGATCCGGTCGAATCAAGCCAACGGATCAAGAGTATCAATTTTTTAATCAAAATTCTAATAAAATATTACTTAAATAATAAAATATTATTTAAATATTTAAATAATCAAATATTTTTTTAAATAACATAATTTTCAAAATAAATTTTATATATTGTAAAATATTATAAACTATAGTAAATCAGGTCCGACACAACGGGTTTGGACTTCAATTAGATCGGGTAGTTTTTGAGTTAAAACCCAAAATTTTCGGATCGGATCAGATCCGGTTTACGGTTGAGTTAACTTTTGACAGGTCCGCGCGTCAATACTAATAATGTGCACGAATATTATATGTTAGTTTGATGTTTCACGTGAAACGTGATCTTTTCGGTCTGATTCTCCAAATCAAACAGATCATACTATAATTTATATTTATTTTTGAATGATTTAAAGATAATATAATATATAAGTCTAGCTAGGTGATATGTGATCAATAGATTAATAATATATTGAGATGAGACTCGGAAGGGATCATGCATTCATGACTTTCTAAAGAATGGATTAGGAAATTGGAGAAACTTCTTCTTTCTTTATTCGGAAAGAAATCGTCATAATACAAACTCACATAATAAATTCATCATTTTTTTGGAGATACTATACTTCACACAAATAAAATACAATTAGTTTAACCCCTCTATGATGCACGGGTAACGTCAATGATCACGTTTAAATTATAGGATTATATATATTTATCTTCGTATTGTGATTAATGTTTTTTTTAACCAATGATAATAATCAACTCATATTGTAAATAAGTTGGATTTTTTAAAAAGTTACTTTACGATAAAGATCACATTTTATTAAATATTAGTATTTATTAGATGATTACAACTAATCCTTGGTAAAGGATAATTCATAATTTTTAGGATAACTCATAATTTTCAGTAACTTTTAAGCAATTTTACGGGATAAAATCATATAACATTCTAATTACCTAATTTTTATAAAAAAAAGGACCTGGCTGATTATTTAGTTATAGAAACGACAGGTGGTGCGAATTTTTGTGAAGACATTGACTTCGTTTTATACTATAGTAGTATAGATTATATCCTTAATTTTAAATATATTAACAAAAATTAAAAAAAGAATGTATTTTAAGATGTTTATGTTTATATGGTTTGCTATATATGGGATGTATTTAGATCTCAAAAGATTTTAGATATTAAAAGTTGAGTAGAAATTTTAACTCTATTTAAATCTTAAATATTAAAACTCCAAACTTTCTCCTTTCACTCCATTTGATTTTTAAAACATCATCCTAATTTCTCACTATTACTTTAACTAGCCTAACCCGTCGTACCATGTACGACTGTGGCTTAAATATTTAATTTATTATGAATACATTATATTATTGATTTTATATGTATATAATTTCACTTACTAATAAAATACATCATAGTAGACCGATTATATATAATTCGAATTAACTTGTTTTTGCCATAGAAATTTTGATCGTTATATATTTTCTTATTTACAAACTTATCCTAATATCAATACTTGATTTGCATTATAAACCTACGTAAAATATAAAATATAATAAATATAATACCGATATCCTAGTAAATTATATTTTCTTATCAAATTTTAAACAAATAAATATAATGCTAATGTCCTAACAGATCATATTTTCTAAATATATAACTTTCTCATATAACCTAAAAATTTTTTTTTTTTTATAGATAAATATTTAAAGTTATATATTCAATGTAGATAAATCCATTTGTGTGCTAATATTTATAGTTTCTATAAGGGTAAATATAAATATTTTCTTAATTAGTATGATATTCATAGATTGTATAGATAGATACTATTTGGATGAATGATTAATATAGATATTATTTTGATAGATTCTTTTTTGAGTAAATCTAAATATTTTATTAGTTAGTACGATATTGATAGATTTTATAGATAGATATTATTTGGATAGTTTAAATATATGATATGATTTTGATAGATCGTGGATATAGATATTATTTTGATATATTAATTAATGGTAATTAGATAAAGACAACTTTTTAGCATAAATCTAGATTGTATAGATAGATATTATTTTGATTATTTATAAATATAGGGTAGTATTTTGATATATCAATACTTAACTACTATTATTTTATCAAATAAGTGGTGGGGCCAGAATTAATGTGGAGGCTCGAAATTCTCCGGCTTTAATATATAGTATAGATAGTATAGATTTTCAAAATTTTCATTCATATGTTTTTTTTTGGTTGAATTCATTTATATGTATTTGTTGACATAGAAAAACAAAATTAAAATAAAATACAATTTTGAGACACTATGATCCGATTTGACAATTTTACCCGTCACAACATTATTTTCTCTATCCGCATGTTTAATCAGAAAATACTATATAAATGATTGAATATATATATATATAATGTTTTAAAATGAATTATTTTTTTGTCATTCAATAATCATATGCCGCTTTGGCATATGAATCTACGATAGGTGGCACAGTCGCATTGTTGTTTATCCGATCCGGTGGTAAAAAATGCATATGATGGTTACGCCAGTACACAAAGATTTAAGTAGAAATTTGACCAGAACAAGGAGAGCATTTTCCTAAATAAAAATGATTTTAACCGATACTAAACCAAATGTACGACTTTCTGAGAATATTTATATTGATAAACATTGCTAGTTTTTCCCCCCTCCATTAAGTATTTAAGTAGAGCATTGCTTATAGCGTTATAGAGTGATTAGCAAAGAAAAGTAAACTATAACATGGAGTACTTATGAGTTATGACTTATCCCTTGTTTAAGCTGTTAAGCATTGCCCTTACAATTAAGGGGTTAAGAAAACTGGGACGTTTAAGGTTGATCCACACTAGCTATAAGCATTAACTGTCCTAACCAAATGAATTCTGTGATAATAATTTTCATTTTAGTCCTTCAACATTGAGAAAAACGAACCTTAGGTAAAATTCAATACTAATAAAGGGTTAGAACTAGGATGAAAACAGTGAAGAAAAGGATCAAGGGGGTGACTTTATAATGATTAAGAATTTTGATTAAACAAAAATCATGACAAGTTTGAGTCTCCAACGTCCAACTAATTGAAATTGACATTAATCCTTACCGAATTGTGTGATTTTAAAATTTTCATATTTGAATCTAAGATTAAACCCTAATTTTGTCCATGAAAGAAGCAAACATTATACATACGAACACAACGTCACAAAATCTTCAACCAAAAAGATCAAAAGCTATCTTATTAATTGTATCTTCAGAACCAAAAGCTGCACATGCAATTCTACGGACATGCATATTCATAGTTCATATCATATGTAGATAAATGTATGTAATATATATAGTCTAAGATCATCAAAATGTGCAGTAAAAAATAACCGACGTCGACTAACTCAGTAAGGCCAAGGCCAATATGAAGGCTGTCCCTCCAAGCCGGGCACCCCAAATCCGCTGCAAGAAGCTCCGTGAAAATCAGCTTCCTCCTCCGCCTTCCCGAACCCGACCCCGTACTGGGACGCCACCGGCACGGTCAGATCCCCTTGGCTGAAATTGGACGGCTCCGGTGACGTCAAATTCGGGCTCTCCGAATCGACCACATCACTCTTCATGGAGCTCGCCTCCTCCTGGTTGACCACCGCCGATGGAGCCTTCTCCATCTGAATCTGAATAGGGGATTCAGATTCGCTTCTCTCCTTCATCTTCAACTCGGCCCTTAGCAAACACACCTGTGTACAGTGACGGATGCACAACAAATTTTAATTTTATAGAGGGACATTTCAAAAAATAATGAATACCACAAAATTTTAAGTTAATTAATACTCTTAAATATTACAGTAAAAAGTAAAAACATTTAACACTTGTTTATCAGCAGATTTTATACTATGTATAACATTTAATTTCTATAAAAACTGGTTCATTTATAAAAAAAAATATTTGACACAATTGCATTAAATATGAATAAAAAATAAAATTATGGAAAATTGAACCTAGATGGAACGGGTGTAAAATTGAACAAAAAAAGCCATCTAAACTAGTTAATTTTCATACTACGTAATGTACAAACTAATTATAAATATATATATAATCTAAAATTTTAATAATACCGGACGAAAGAGGAAGGACACAGCCCCTCGTGCCCTTCTCTGTGTCCGTCATCGTCATGGCTGTGCATGTATCATGTTCACAGTCTTAATTAATTAATTAATTTCTCAATAATTACTTGGTCGTGTATAGTTAATAGGGGTTTGATGAAATTGACCTCGTTCTGGAGAAGATCCTTCTCCGTGAGCATATGATCGAAACGAGACTTGAGGGAATCGAAGCTGGATTTGAGAAGGGCAAAGTCCTTCTGGAGCTGCTTGGTCTTGAAGCGGGCCCGTCGGTTCTGGAACCAGATGGCGACTTGCCTGGGCTGCAGATTGAGCTCCATAGCGAGGCGGGTCTTGCGCTCGGGCTCCAGCTTGTTGTCGACCAGGAAGCTCTTCTCCAGATGCTGAACCTGAGTGGGCGAAAGCCTCCTCTTCTTCCCCGCCTGCCTCCCGAGTTGTTCCTCTTCCTCGTCGTCTTCGTCGGCTTCTCCGTCGTCGGATTCGGGCTCCGATCGACGACGCCGAGAGGGGCGGATTCCGCTGAATTCCGCCATAGACGGCTCTGCAAAAAGGGAGATTAATTAGGTTGAAGAAACAGAGACAGGGGAGGAACAGAGGAAGGAGGGGGGGAATTGAGGATTACCGGGAAAGGAAGGGGAGGGAGCGGAGGCGAGGAGAGAACGGAGGAGTTGGGATGGAGGGAGGACATGGAAATTGGAAGCATCAACATGAGGAGAGCCCATTGATGAGGTGTTGATTGGATTTGGGGGTGCTCTGTTTGATGGTCTTGTAGTAGTAATACTAGTAGTAGTAGTGGGTCTGGATGGAAAACGTGGGGTGGGTCACGGAAGTAGAGGAGGAGGGGGGGTTCTGGGTTCTGAAACGGTCATAAAACCAGGAGAGGAAAAGGGTAACTTTTATTGTTAATGGAGTAAGAAGAGGCCACAACAAGACCCCATCACTGGAAAGGAAACAGAGAGAGAGAGAGGGAGATTCGTGTGGCGGATGAAAACTGGGATTTGGAGCCCCTCTTCTTCTCAAGGAAGGAATTGTGTGATTGATTGGAGAGAGAGAGAGAGAAAGAGAAAGAGAAGGGGATTTGATTGATTGTTTCTTCTTCTTCTTGGAAGAAGAGAGCGTCTTGTGTGGACGACTGTGGAGAAACAAAGGCACAGAGGTGTTGTTCTCGATGTGGAGCAAGTTTTTTTTTGGTCGAACGAGAGTGCCGCCCTCGTGGGCCGTTTTATTAAAAAAATTCAAAAGAGGGCTAAGTAGTCAGCAAGCGGGGGATAGCCCGACCCCTTACATCGTTATTAAGCAGTAAATAAATCCCCTCAGGCGGGGCACTCAATACATGATAGCCTAAAGGAAAAGAAAACGAACTAGACGCGAGGCTATCCGCTACGGAATTTGCCTCTCGGTACACATGACGGTACTGGATGGACCAGTCCCTACAAAGAAAGCCTTGGCAAGATGATACCAGGCTGAAGAGCGGGTGACTCCGTCGCACACCCGAGCTTATGAGGTGCATAACCAATTGAGAGTCCGACTCAAGACAAACATTACGATAACCTTTGTCCCAAGCCAACTTCAATCCATTAAAAACACCCCACAATTCAGCCATCGGGACCGTACAAGCCCCGATGTTGTGTACGAAGCCACCTACCCACTTACCTCTACTATCCCTGAGCACCCCTCCCGCAGTAGCCATGCCGTCCCGAACCGTGCCGTCCGTATTCACCTTGATCACTCCTTCTTCCGGCCTTTCCCAGCTGATGTCGACTTGGCTCCTACTACCTGCAGTCTTCTTAGCACCCGCAGCCCGCATCACCTTCTCAGCTTCTTTCGCCCATTCAAAGATATAAGAAGCTTTGTTGCCAGCGGGCACATCCTCATCAAAAACGACCGCGTTCCGCCATTTCCACGCCCACCAAAGGGTTGAGAGAAAAACCGACAGCCACGGGACACCCTCATGATCCGTACGAACCAACACATTCTTCCTCAACCAAGTGGCAAAGCTGTCATGAAAAAACTCAGCGTACACATTAGTAGCTTTAAGTTTGTAACACCCCTATTTTGAAACCACGGGTATTACATGCCAGTGACCTCGGATTTTCCCATCCAAAGCCACCCAAGGCGATTGGTAACACAACTCGATTCATAAAAACGAAAATATTGAACTTATATTACATCAAAAGTGAACAATGTTTGATACATGATTAGAAATCAACGATCAATGATACAGAATTACAATTCTCGAGTGAAGAAGATATATAAATCATTTTTTTTTCAACGGAGATGGAATGACAGTTAAAAGATTCTTCACAAAAAAATAGAAACTCCAAAATATCTAAAATAACTTGAAACCTCTTGAAAATCTTCCTTCCTTTAAATCCTCGAGTCTTCGTCCTTGGTCTTCGGCAAAATTGTCTTTACTTCCTGATATTTCCATAAAAGCAAGAAATACCAGCCGACCAATGTCGGGAAGAAAAGAAAGTGGTATTAGTCTAACGCGAGACTAAGCAAGTGGTAGAATATGACTAGGTTCTTAAAAGGCTAAGTATGTCAGCATCAAGCTCCAAAGGGAACTGAGCGATGCACGACAAATCGGGTTCTTTTGAGATGAGAGTATGATATAATTTAGAGGATGAGGCTTCATTCGAATATAACTCAGATAAAAGGAACGAAACCAAAGGGAGGTGAATAACGAGCTTTCTTGTGAGCATAGGAAATCACAAAGAGGTGATTCCTAGGAACGAAAGATGATTAAGATTGTTTTTGTTGGGAACTTATTAATGCACATCAAGATTTACGAAAAACAATTCAATTTCAACAATACACTTTATTTTAACGGTTTCCGGATGTGGCAACTCATCAGAGTCAAGGGCCACACCCAATACATCCTTTGTTCATTAATTGTTGTGCATAGGGCACTTATCTTTCATTAATGACCAAACAGTGCATTCAGTTATCGATTTTTAGATGCAGCAACCCAGGACGGGTCAAGGGCCACATCGGAGAAGGACAGAGTCCTTAACACCTAGCTAGGGTGTTGTCACCCCTCTACGCTTGTAGAGCAGGCAGAGTCATGACCCAGTATTAGGGTATAGGTACATCCTAATACATCTTTTTAAGAGGTGTAGCAGAGACGAGTCTCTCACCCCTAATGACTATCCTAGTCCATAGCAAAGTCTCGAAAAGAGACTTGAAACAATCAGAGGCCACAATCATCGGTCCTAAGTCCATGGGCTAGCGCAATGCAATAATATAAATAACAATGGGTCATTATTTCTAAGCAGAAAATAACCCTATGTTCATTTTATGTAGCAAACAAGGTGTTCCCAACAATTATATAGATATTAAACGGAATGGAAGAAAATTCACGTTTAATCGTAAAGAGCAAGAGAACCATCCACTTGCCTTGAAATCGAAGCTTGAAGAAATTAACTCGACGGAAGGAGGAACGACGAAGACTTAGATCCTTGATAACGAACTAACTGGAAAGGCAAGATAATTCAAAATAAATCATTACAATTTATTTTGGAGGAGAATGTTAGAGTTTATATCTTTCATAAACTCTAACTCAATAATAATCCTTTAATTCTTAAAATAGTTTACATTATATTATTACTCTTGATCGAGGTACAAGTTATACTTATTTTAAAATAATGAGTATATAGATTTAGTTGATGGATTCATATAATTCAACCTCTTAAAATCCTCTTCGTGAAAATATTACATTAACTTATAGTTACATATGGGTTAACCCTTAATACATACATGTGTATAAATATATATATTAATAACATGGTAATTTGGTAAAACCGTGTTTATATTACTTAAAAATATTTAAAATATTATATGTATGATGTTTGACGTACTATATGTATAAATAGTTTAGAGATTAACTTATTCCCTTAAAAAAAATAGTTGTTTAGCCAATCAAGCATAATTTGAGTAATAAACATAATGATAACAATACTAATATAATAATGATACTCTTATAATAATCCAAATATTAATATAATTAAATTTCCATCCATAAATCAATAGATTATATATCTTGGACCAAAATTAACCAAAATCACTTCTTTAACCAAATTAACTTAAATATAAGTTATAAAAAAATCATTTTTCTCAAATCTCGAAAAAATGATAATAATATTATTTCTGACAAATAATATATTTCCAAAATATGAATATCAAGTACTCCAAAATTTCTATTATTAAAATCGATAAATCTCAAAAATCCGATAATTAATATAATTATGACAAAATATTTATTCAACTCAAATTACTTGTACTTAGGATATTTTTACCATTAAATATCAATATAAAATCTCTAAAAATTATTATACACTAAAACTGTACGAATAATAATTTTCAGCCTATCAACTTATTATTACGGACAAATACTGGACTTAACGGTTCTCAATTACGGTTTCATAGGGCCATTAAAGTACCCTAATTAAATTACTTACCAGCGTTATACTTTATACTTATATGTCGTATAAATAAAATAATAAAAAAATTTAAAACAAGAACCCAAAATTTGCTTACTAACTAGCAAATAACGTACAATAGCTTTGGTGGAAACAGAGCATGAGGCAACCGGCATCCATGGTGGCAGGTGGTGGTGACGGCGAGTCGGCGGTTTCCCGATGACGAGCGGGGACGACGCTGTCGGTGACGAGCGGCGACAGCAACACGCGGTGGCGACGGGCAGAGTAGCGACGGCAAAGTGGCTATGGGTAGAGTAGCGATGGGCAGGTGATGAGCGGGTTCCGGCGACGATGACGACAGGAACGACGACGTCGGGGACGGCTGCGTCGGCACTGCGGACAGGGGCGACGAGCGGCGAGCAGGGGACGGGTTGGAACAGGGGCGGCGGGAAGTGGACGGCGGTCTCGGGTTCGAGCGTGAACAGGACGTGAAATGGGGCAGAGTATTTGAACGAAGGGGGAAAAGGAAGAGTTGCTAACTATATACAATTTTAAAACGTGGTGCAATGATGGCAGGGATTTCGGCTGATTTTGTTTGCTCAGAAGATCGATTTGGTGGCATACGTTCATTGCACGGAGCATATTTCTTCAAATCTACAATCAGTCCTCCCAAAAAAAATCGGCTTCGTTCCAATTTAACAAAGAATTCCCGCAGTTCAACTGGTAAAGGAAAGAAAATGGGTCGGAGAGAATGGGGGTTCGAGTCTCACTTGTTTCTCCTAATTTTCCTTTTTATTTTAGGGCTATTAATAGATTAGGTTTAATTAATTATTTAAAGGATATAACTACCCAATTATTGTATCGGTTACTCATCTGCTAACTGTTTTCCTCTTTCATTAAAATTTCTTTTTCTTAATTCAATCTTCTTATATTCTTTAATAATTTATTTCAAAATAATAATTTAATATCAAGGCTCGTTTTTCCATAATTGAATTTGAACGAGTTTTACGCTTAAATGGGCGAGGAATTTACTATTGACGACATTTTGATCGTTGTACGAATAAGGATTTTAAGAAAACTTTATTTCTCTTATTTATAAAAATAGCGGTTATTACAACAGTACCCCCTTAAAAATAGTTTCGTCCTCGAAACTAGGAAATGCTAGGGTACGCTGAACAAAAAGAACGACGACCGCTCAAACCAACTTGGTTACTACGATGAGAACTAAAACTAGTACCCCCTTAAAAATAAATTGACATAATACTCTTTTATTGCGATAATTTGGGAAGTGTTTTCGCTTCTTTTGCTTGATTTCACAAATTCATTTACTTTTCTCTTTTTCTTATAAACGCTGATTGATCAATCGTTACACCCCCTTTGTTTTTCAACTTTTCCCTTAAAAGCACGTCTTCTTGAAAGTGTATAAAGATTTTCACATTTGTAAAATATAGAGTAAGTTTCATAGAGTACCGGCGGTATGATGCATATATATATACACAAAGTTCTTTATCCAATTATGATTGATTTATTGAAGATATAAGTATTTAGTTTAAACATTTTTACATGACCAAGTCAAAAATTCTATTTTGATATACTAGAAGAATTTGCCATAAGGGTATCACGATTGCTAACATATGATTTAAAATTTATAAGAAATTTCTTTTTCCTTAATGCTTTTATTGAGCCACTTCGATGATTTAAAATATGGGACTTATTTGAACCCAAAAGGTTTAAAGGGTATTCAATGAAACAATTCATTTATTGACAACTAACATTGTCTTTCAAACTTTATGCAAACTTGCTAGTAAAGTATAAATATATGATGCTCAAATACACTTTGTCCAAAAATGAATCGATGTTAGTAACAATATACGATTATCATAGCATAGACTCAAAATTCTTTTGAATTGCTTTAAATGGAAAATCTTTGTTACTTCCAACTTTTAAAACTAAATGTTAATATTCCAAAATTTCAAACTTAGAATTGTAATACATCAAAATACAACTTTTTGAAATTTGGTTTCCAAACTTGTCCTTAAGGAATTATATGATTTTATCCCACCATGTGATCAGGATGGGGGGTAGAATCAGCATAATCCTTTACAGCATTTTCATGAGAATAAGACATGTGAGTTTGCCTTACCATGTGATCAGGATGGAAGACAAAACACATTCTTACTCACCACCATGAAAACCGTAGGAAAGTTTAATTCGAAATCTCATTACAAACTGGAAATATATATATATATATATTTAAAGGAATTTCGTAAGAACTTATAAGAATACAACTTTATCCAAAACAGCAAAACTATAATACGATTTTGACCGTTCATATACTATAGGAACTTAATATAGGAAAATTTTAACTTTCGCTTATATCTTGATGTTGTCATGAAATTCACAAAACCAAAATGACTTATAGTAATTTTAAGAACATGGGTAAATGATCATACAGTAAAATCTTTATTGACCATTAGAGTCTACATTAGGAGATATTGGAATTAAAAGGAGATTCATCATAGAGTGTAAACATAGTTGTTTGACGCTTGAAAATAGCAAGACCAAATTGTCGATCATGTTGGAGTTTTACAAAACTAACAATTATTCTCAAACAAAAACTATAGTATGATTTCAACATTTCCTTACTTAGGAATACTTAATGCATGAAATTGTATCTTGAGTGGACCTATGCAAATGGCCAGTATGATAAAAATCACAACATTGACAGTATAACACAAATGATTGATAAGATTGAAATTCGTTGTCAATTATTGTCAAATTCGAAATCATTCTTTTTTTTTCTTTTTTTGGAAATCCAATACAAAATCCTTATGACAGTAATTACTTTTATCAAATAAAAGACTTATAAAAATCTAAGATCTCAATATTAAGGGTTCAGAGTTCAATACAAAGATGACGTTCAACTTTAGATTAGAAAAATAATCTAGCACTTCAAAACATAGAAAACTTTCAATATGAATGCTTTCTCATGGTGCTCTTTTATTTATGAAGAAAGGACTTTTGAAACAATACAAAAGAAATTTTTATTTTTTTTTCTTGGTAACAAATAATTTCGCTTCCACGTTCCTTTTTGATAATAACTATTTTACCTTGTAGTTGATCAAATTTCAAAGGATAGCATTGATATACCCTTCCTATATGACTTCCGAATTTATCTTGCTAAGCACATCTTTTACTTTGACTCTCTCTCTTTTTTTTTCTTTATACGAGGTTTTACTAACATCTTATTTAGAATGGAAGCTATTTTGCAAGATATTACTTATATTATGCATACTTGGAAAAAGAGTATGGCCTGGATCAGCTCAAATATAGAAGTTCAGCAACATATAAAACTATAAACGATTTAAACACTTGGGGTATGTCCCATTGATCTAAGACTGGAGATAAGGTTTATTGAGGAAGAGAATGCTTAATTCAATTATTTTATTTCGATTAAGGTGACTATTCTATTAGCACCTGGCTACTGTATATACAAGCTTCTCACTCCGACGATGATTTACTCAAGATCTCCTTAGTTAGCGTAGTTTAGGCTAAGGTGTGATTGAATTTGATGAATTTATCCTCCACTTCTTCATGATTCCATCTCTATCTTGACACTTATTCGTGCCAACAAAGCTTAAACCGAAAACGTGTAGGATTCCTAAGGGTCCTTACAAGTTGCGATCCCGATATATATCTCATAATTCTTTGGTACTCTTCCTATGAGGTATTCTTGACAATTGTCGACTGGGGGGGACTCTAAGCTCTTCTCTTTATCGTAGCCTTCTATAGAGTGGAAGGTAGGCGAACCTTAATACAGAATACTCTGTGATTCTATATTTGAAGACGAAGATTGGAAGAACTCAATTATTGGTTCCTTAAGTGTTAACCATCTAAATGGTTGGATAATAAATGTTTCTGATTAATTCGCCTTTATATAAGGCAAGGAATGAGCACAACTTCCAATGAACCAAAGGTCAACAATTTATCAAGGCACTTTAGAAAGACTAAAGCCACTTTATAGTTACTCCTTATGAGGGATGATTACAAAATACGAGAAACTTAACGATCTTATAATCGACTCAACCATACTAGTAGTACAAGATGATGGATGAGACAATTTCGTTTAGTGGAACACGACAAGGATTACGATGCTACGCAGATAAAACAAGGATAGGAGTTCACCGATAATAAGATAACCACTACTTGGTTAACAGTAATTCAACAACCGACTTGAAACGAGCGTTAAGCTCCTTAGCTCTTTCTAGTTCTTCCTTCTGAGCCATAGTCTGACGTCTTGTGCAAACCATGTTTTGTAAAGGTTCACAAGAACAACTTATTGCAGCCGCTATTTTATTTTTTTTGGGAAGGAGAGTCAGACACTTATATAGAATTTCTGTAATCCTATATTCGAAGACGAAGATTCGAAGGAAGCTTTAGAAATCAATTCTGTATTTCTTCGAAGAAAATAATTCTTGACGAGAGGTTAAACAAATACTGAAATTTTCAAAATACATAATTTATAATTGAGACTATTCTTTGAGTTATGCTTCTCAAGATTTCAAAAGTTCGAAATACTTCCCTGTAAGGGTTGTTAACGAACTCTCCCTTAAGTTTATCATTTTGAATCTATAACGATTTCCAACAAAGTAATTTCAATCTTGTTATTTCCCTATAAATATTTCATGTATAGAAATACGGGATCCTTATTTCAAAATCATTATTACTTGTGATAAAAACAATTCCAAATGATTTCCTGAAGGCTTGAAATTTTCTTCAAGTTATGAGAAGGAAAATATCATAGTCTCACTTACAAAAGAGAATTGAAGATCACTAAGGAATAAGATCAAGTTAGAATTTTCTTCAAAATCAATTAGTACTTGAGTTTAAAGTTATTAGAGAAGAGATTTATGAATTGAAAATTCCCTTAAGAATGGTATTTGGGTTTTTAAAAAAAATCACATCTATTTAAAAGAAGTTTAATAAAAGATAACGTCTTGAATTCCAATACAAGAAGATTTGATAGAAATCAACTCCTTGAATTCTGTTACAAGAAGTTTTGATAAAAGTCACCTTCTTAAGTTCTATTACAAGAAGATGAAAAGAAATTCCGCTTTGAGTTTAGAAGAGTCTTACGAGAAATGTTTTTGGTTTGAAAACAAAATCTCGCTCTGATACCATAACTGTAACACCCCTATTTTGAAACCACGGGTATTACATGCCAGTGACCTCGGATTTTCCCATCCAAAGCCACCCAAGGCGATTGGTAACACAACTCGATTCATAAAAACGAAAATATTGAACTTATATTACATCAAAAGTGAACAATGTTTGATACGTGATTAGAAATCAACGATCAATGATACAGAATTACAATTCTCGAGTGAAGAAGATATATAAATCATTTTTTTTTTCAACGGAGATGGAATGACAGTTAAAAGATTCTTCACAAAAAAATAGAAACTCCAAAATATCTAAAATAACTTGAAACCTCTTGAAAATCTTCCTTCCTTTAAATCCTCGAGTCTTCGTCCTTGGTCTTCGGCAAACTTGTCTTTACTTCCTGATATTTCCATAAAAGCAAGAAATACCAGCCGACCAATGTCGGGAAGAAAAGAAAGTGGTATTAGTCTAACGCGAGACTAAGCAAGTGGTAGAATATGACTAGGTTCTTAAAAGGCTAAGTATGTCAGCATCAAGGTCCAAAGGGAACTGAGCGATGCACGACAAATCGGGTTCTTTTGAGATGAGAGTATGATATAATTTAGAGGATGAGGCTTCATTCGAATATAACTCAGATAAAAGGAACGAAACCAAAGGGAGGTGAATAACGAGCTTTCTTGTGAGCATAGGAAATCACAAAGAGGTGATTCCTAGGAACGAAAGATGATTAAGATTGTTTTTGTTGGGAACTTATTAATGCACATCAAGATTTACGAAAAACAATTCAATTTCAACAATACACTTTATTTTAACGGTTTCCGGATGTGGCAACTCATCAGAGTCAAGGGCCACACCCAATACATCCTTCGTTCATTAATTGTTGTGCATAGGGCACTTATCTTTCATTAATGACCAAACAGTGCATTCAGTTATCGATTTTTAGATGCAGCAACCCAGGACGGGTCAAGGGCCACATCGGAGAAGGACAGAGTCCTTAACACCTAGCTAGGGTGTTGTCACCCCTCTACGCTTGTAGAGCAGGCAGAGTCATGACCCAGTATTAGGGTATAGGTACATCCTAATACATCTTTTTAAGAGGTGTAGCAGAGACGAGTCTCTCACCCCTAATGACTATCCTAGTCCATAGCAAAGTCTCGAAAAGAGACTTGAAACAATCAGAGGCCACAATCATCGGTCCTAAGTCCATGGGCTAGCGCAATGCAATAATATAAATAACAATGGGTCATTATTTCTAAGCAGAAAATAACCCTATGTTCATTTTATGTAGCAAACAAGGTGTTCCCAACAATTATATAGATATTAAACGGAATGGAAGAAAATTCACGTTTAATCGTAAAGAGCAAGAGAACCATCCACTTGCCTTGAAATCGAAGCTTGAAGAAATTAACTCGACGGAAGGAGGAACGACGAAGACTTAGATCCTTGATAACGAACTAACTGGAAAGGCAAGATAATTCAAAATAAATCATTACAATTTATTTTGGAGGAGAATGTTAGAGTTTATATCTTTCATAAACTCTAACTCAATAATAATCCTTTAATTCTTAAAATAGTTTACATTATATTATTACTCTTGATCGAGGTACAAGTTATACTTATTTTAAAATAATGAGTATATAGATTTAGTTGATGGATTCATATAATTCAACCTCTTAAAATCCTCTTCGTGAAAATATTACATTAACTTATAGTTACATATGGGTTAACCCTTAATACATACATGTGTATAAATATATATATTAATAACATGGTAATTTGGTAAAACCGTGTTTATATTACTTAAAAATATTTAAAATATTATATGTATGATGTTTGACGTACTATATGTATAAATAGTTTAGAGATTAACTTATTCCCTTAAAAAAAATAGTTGTTTAGCCAATCAAGCATAATTTGAGTAATAAACATAATGATAACAATACTAATATAATAATGATACTCTTATAATAATCCAAATATTAATATAATTAAATTTCCATCCATAAATCAATAGATTATATATCTTGGACCAAAATTAACCAAAATCACTTCTTTAACCAAATTAACTTAAATATAAGTTATAAAAAAATCATTTTTCTCAAATCTCGAAAAAATGCTAATAATATTATTTCTGACAAATAATATATTTCCAAAATATGAATATTAAGTACTCCAAAATTTCTATTATTAAAATCGATAAATCTCAAAAATCCGATAATTAATATAATTATGACAAAATATTTATTCAACTCAAATTACTTGTACTTAGGATATTTTTACCATTAAATATCAATATAAAATCTCTAAAAATTATTATACACTAAAACTGTACGAATAATAATTTTCAGCCTATCAACTTATTATTACGGACAAATACTGGACTTAACGGTTCTCAATTACGGTTTCATAGGGCCATTAAAGTACCCTAATTAAATTACTTACCAGCGTTATACTTTATACTTATATGTCGTATAAATAAAATAATAAAAAAATTTAAAACAAGAACCCAAAATTTGCTTACTAACTAGCAAATAACGTACAATAGCTTTGGTGGAAACAGAGCATGAGGCAACCGGCATCCATGGTGGCAGGTGGTGGTGACGGCGAGTCGGCGGTTTCCCGATGACGAGCGGGGACGACGTTGTCGGTGACGAGCGGCGACAGCAACACGCGGTGGCGACGGGCAGAGTAGCGACGGCAAAGTGGCTATGGGTAGAGTAGCGATGGGCAGGTGATGAGTGGGTTCCGGCGACGATGACGGCAGGAACGACGACGTCGGGGACGGCTGCGTCGGCACTGCGGACAGGGGCGACGAGCGGCGAGCAGGGGACGGGTTGGAACAGGGGCGGCGGGAAGTGGACGGCGGTCTCGGGTTCGAGCGTGAACAGGACGTGAAATGGGGCAGAGTATTTGAACGAAGGGGGAAAAGGAAGAGTTGCTAACTATATACAATTTTAAAACGTGGTGCAATGATGGCAGGGATTTCGGCTGATTTTGTTTGCTCAGAAGATCGATTTGGTGGCATACGTTCATTGCACGGAGCATATTTCTTCAAATCTACAATCAGTCCTCCCAAAAAAAAATCGGCTTCGTTCCAATTTAACAAATAATTCCCGCAGTTCAACTGGTAAAGGAAAGAAAATGGGTCGGAGAGATTGGGGGTTCGAGTCTCACTTGTTTCTCCTAATTTTCCTTTTTATTTTAGGGCTATTAATAGATTAGGTTTAATTAATTATTTAAAGGATATAACTACCCAATTATTGTATCGGTTACTCATCTGCTAACTGTTTTCCTCTTTCATTAAAATTTCTTTTTCTTAATTCAATCTTCTTATATTCTTGAATAATTTATTTCAAAATAATAATTTAATATCAAGGCTCGTTTTTCCATAATTGAATTTGAACGAGTTTTACGCTTAAATGGGCGAGGAATTTACTATTGACGACATTTTGATCGTTGTACGAATAAGGATTTTAAGAAAACTTTATTTCTCTTTTTTATAAAAATAGCGGTTATTACAAAGTTGAAGCCAAACATTTTTAATCCAAATGCAATCTCTAAAAAGGTGTTCAAGAGATTCATCCTGTGAACAACCGAATGGGCAGCTCCTGTCATTAGCAAAATGCCTTCTAGTTCTCTCAAGATTTGTGAGGACACCCCCTGCACTAGCTAGCCAGGCGAAACACCGAACTCTCTCGGGCACGAGACTCCTCCAAATTCTGTCAAAAAATAGTTTATCCATGTTAGTGGTGGCAATATAATTATGTAAGATATTGTAGCCCGAAGCCACTGAGTACGATCCATCAACACTAAATTTCCAACTGGTTTCGTCTTCTTCATAAGCAGCTCCGTCCATAATCGCCACCGCCGCAAGCCTCAAAGTGACTTCCATTGGCAACAGCGGCGTCAAAACGCTCCAGTTCCACCCGCCAGGAATGCACCAGTAGTCACTAACGGAAAGACCGAGCTGACCCTGATCAATATGAGCCCTAGCAACAGATCGCAGCGGCTCGTCCAAGATCCACACATCCGTCCAAAATTTAATGGACTTCCCATTTCTCAACAGCCACCGAATGCCCTTCTGCAAAACCTCCGAATACCCCTTTCTAATACCTCTCCAGACATTCGAACAAGAGGACGAATTACCGAGCGCCCGCCCAACATACTTCTTGTTCAACACCGCAATCCAGAGATCGCCTTCCTCCATAAGAAAACGCCATCCAAGTTTGGCGACTAACGCCAGATTCAGCTCTTTCATGGTTTTAACCCCTAGCCCGCCAAGGCTCTTAGGCTTAGTAACTATGTCCCAAGCCACTTTATGCACGCGCTTCTTCTCGTTCGTACTGCCCCAAATGAAAGATCTGTTAATTTTATCAATCTTACGACATATGCTAGCCGGAAGAAGGGCTGCCGACATGGTATAGACCGGGATTGACGTCATAACAGACTTGACCAACGTGACACGACCGGCGAAGCTCAAGTTTCTAGCTCTCCATCCCGCCAATCTAGAATTAAACTTGTCCAGCAGATACTCGAAGGTGCGTTTGTTGATCGCCTTGTGAAGAATCGGCATACCCAAATAGTTGCCCAAGTCATTAGTGACTTCCATACCACTTAAATCCTTCAACCTTCTACGGACATTTTGTTTCACATTTTTTGACACAAAAATTTTTGACTTTTGATGACTGATTCTTTGTCCCGAGGCCACACAAAAAGCATCAAGCAGCTTCATGATAACTCTTAACTGAACCGCCGAGGCCTCCGCAAAGAGAAGGATGTCGTCGGCAAAGAAAATATGTGAGAGATTCGGCCCTTCCCTAGATAACTTGATCAGCTTCCAAGAGCCCTCCTCCACAGCACTCACAATAAGATGACTAAGGCGTTCGATGCAAATGAGGAAAAGGTACGGCGATAACGGGTCGCCCTGCCGAACTCCACGGGAAGCCGAGAATTGCGAGGTCATCTCCCCATTCCAAAGAACTTGCATACGGGCAGTAGTAACACACTCTAAAACCCAATTGATCCACATTTCCGGAACTCCGAGCACACCAAGAGAGTCTTTCAAAAAATCCCAACTTCACCTGTCATAGGCCTTTTCAAGGTCGAGCTTAAGGATCATCCACCCGCGTTTCCCTTGCTTTCTTCTCATGGAATGCACCACTTCTTGCGCCACCACAATATTATCAGTAATAAGGCGTCCCGGGATAAAACTACCCTGAGTTGGACCGATAATATCATTCATCAGGGGTTGCATACGATTGACCAAAATCTTAGTAATGACCTTGTAGAGAACATTGCAAAGACCGATAGGCCTAAACTGGTTTATAGTCTCGGGGTTAGCTACTTTAGCCAACAGCACAATCAGCGTATCATTGCAGCCCAGCGGAATCTTAGCAGTACGGAAAAAATCCTTGACGAAGCCAAACACTGAGCCACAAACCGTACCCCAACAATTCTGAAAAAAGCCCGGCTGAAACCCATCCTTTCCCGGGGCTTTGAACGCACCCATCCCTTTGACGGCTTTCCATATCTCCTCATCAAGCACCGGAGCGATCAGATTGGAGTAAACAGAGCTATCAAGCCTCGGAAACCCACTGGTGCATAAGGGAAACGCATCAAGGTTAGTCGGCTCAGCGAGGTAAAGCTTCTTGAAAAAATCAGTCGCTAACCCTTCCAGCTCGTCTTTATTGTCAATCCAGTTCCCATCACTATCTTTGAGACACTCCACACGGTTCCGACGCCTTCTAACAATGGTAGAGGTGTGGAAAAAAGAAGTATTACGATCTCCACAACTTAGCCACAACTCACGCGACTTTTGAAGCCATAAAACTTCCTCTTGTTCAAGAACACTGTCAATCTCTTTCTGAATATGGCACTCTAAATCAAGCAGCCTGGGAGTGGCAGAATGAGCAATATCCTGTTGCACCTTGTCCAGCCTATCAAGCAAAGCTCTTTTTCTTTTATGAATATTTCCGAAGACTTCTTTGTTCCACACAAGCAGCTCATTTTTCAACAAATCAAGCGCTTGAGGGGTGCCAACGTCTTCCCTCCAGCTCTCTTTCACCTTCTCATGAAACGTGGAATGAAGCAGCCACGCTGCTTCAAACCTAAAGGGCCGTCTTCTTCTGTTTCGCTGAAGGTCCGGTTGGAGTTTCAAGAGTAAAGGGCAGTGATCGGATGAAAACTTAGGGAGGTGCCTTACGCTCGCATCTGGCCATTGAACACGGCAGACCATGTTCATTAAAATACGATCAAGCCGTTTGTGAACCACAGAGGAAGGAGACAGCCGACGACTCCAGGTGAAACTCGGCCCAACAAACTGTAAGTCGATCAGGTCCAATTTATTGCACAAATTATGGAAGACTTGCGAGTCCGCGTGCAGCCCTCCGACTCCTCCCTGTCTCTCATGGCCATACATAATACAATTAAAATCCCCACCAAGGATAATCGGACCATTCACCTGCCTAAGCTCATTCTCAATCTCCTGCCAAAACGGAACCCGACGACTGAAAGTAGGAGGAGCATACACAACCAACAAATGAATTTGCGAACCATGACCCTGGAACGTCGCATGAATGAAATTCTCAGACTTAGAAACGACCTGCAGGCTGACCTTGCACGAATTCCATAACAACCACACCCCTCCAGCAAAACCACGAGCCTCGACAACCTCGCAGCCATCAAAATCTAACCGCTTGAGCCTATCACAAACAGTTCGAGCTCTATCGCCGGAGATCCGAGTTTCAAATAACGCCATGATATCAATAAGATGTGACTTGCACAAATATCGAATAGCCCTTCGAAAACCAGGTTTCCCTGCGCCAAAACAGTTCCACATGAGTATATTCATGGATAAACAATTAAGGTAAAAAGGAGGGATCAAGGGAAACGAGAGAATCAGCAAGTTTAAAGAGCACGGTTTTACTTCCTTTCTGTTTCTGCATACCTCCTTCATTTACCTTTATACCCTCCTAGTTTCACTTCTCATCCTCCCCTTTCATCCTTTTTACAAATCAAATTCTAGTGTGAAATCAATTAAGATCACATTAAATAATCCTTCTCAATACATATACTTAAGCTCAAATTTGAGTGAATCACATATATATATAGGACTTATTTATTTTGGATGGAAGTTTAACAAAAAAAAAATTCAATTTAATGAAAAACCAAAAGGATAAAGGAAAAGTGTGTAGAATGGAGAAACAAAATTATGACATTAGGCAACATTGTTAGATTTGTATGTTTATCACTTGCTTACCTATTTAATACTAACAATTATTTTATATGAAGCAATTTCAGGTGCAAATATGTGTAAAATATAGCATCAGTAGAGACGTTATATTAGTTAAAAACATGACGTCTGCTCTATCATTCTGAAAAAGTAATTTTGACCCTCATACCAAAGGTATTGTTCTCTTTTGCTTCACTCTCCCACTGCCCGGAGGTAAAATATAACATCAGTTGAGACGTTATATCAGTTAAAAACCTGACGTCTGCTCTATCATTCTGAAAAAGTAATTCTGACCCTCATGCCAGAGGTATTATTCTCTTTTACTTTACTCTCCCACTGCCCGAAGGTAACATATAGCATCAGTTGAGACGTTACATCAGTTAAAAACCTGACGTCTGCTCTATCATTCTGAAAAAGTAAATTTGACCCTCATGCCAAAGGTATTGTTCTCTTTTGCTTCACCCACTGCCCTGAGGTAACATATAACATCAGTTGAGACTTGAGACGTTACATCAATTAAAAACCTGACGTCTACTCTATCATTATGAAAAAGTAAATTTGACCCTCATGCCAAAGGTATTGTTCTCTTTTGCTTCACCCACTATCCGGAGGTAGCATATAACATCAGTTGAGACGTTACATCAGTTAAAAAGTAATTTTATATGAAGCAGTTTCAAGTGTAAATGTGTGTAGTTTCCTTTTTTATCTTATTGTATCTACCTTATTTTGTGGTTCACATTCGTTTAAAACCGTTCATATCGAGCTTTCAATTGTAGTTTTCATGGCCTTTCAATTATATTAAGATTGGTAAACTAACTTATTACTTGATAGAAAAATAAAAAGAGAGTTGAGGAAAAAATGTGATAAAAAATGGGCCATGTTATTCCTAACACACTAAAGCTAATAAAGAAACCCTAAATTTACCTAATTTGCAAATTAACGCCTCTCTCTCAAACTACCAAATTTACATAATTTGAAAATTAACCCCTCCCTCTCAAACTCACTTTCCTCTTGCCGTCATCGTGCATGTACAATCTATGATCTTGAAAAACCTTCAATTGAATAGTGTTTTTTCTAACCATTTTTAATCATTCACCGGGTATCATCCACCTTTAATTAGTTTGTAAGATAAAATTCAAATGTTATTTGCCCTAAAATCTTTCATTGTAATTTTTAGGGTTTTTGTTGCTTCATTGAGGAATTTATGTGAATCTGAATATACATTATTGCTTTTTTTTTTTTTTGGTTCACATGGCTGTGCTACCGCCCAGTTCGGCCCCATTGGGCTACTAGTCCATGGGCCTACGTCTGGACCGGGGGTTAGAGCGGAGTTAAGGCTTACCTCCCTTCCAACGACGTTGCGGGGAATCGAACCTTGCACCTTGTGCAAGGGTCGTCCTACCAAGCGCAGCTCCGCGACCACTATGCCAACGCACCGTTGGTACATTATTGCTTTAACTTACATAAGAAGGTAGAATTGATGGTATTATGTATTCAATTGCATGAATTTATATAAATTTGGATTGAAATCTAGTTTGGTATGAATTTTAGTTTAGGGCAAGTAGGTCGGCGATGAAAAAATCGATCAACAGAGGCTTGTGATGGATAGGTCACTTTTTCCAACAAATAGGAAAGAGAGAGAAGAGAAAAAGGTAGTTTAAGAAATGCTGGGTTTTATTCTCCATAGTGGATGCTCTGACCGTTCAACCATAAGCTAAAGTATACCGCCTCGTGAACCCCCAAATCGCCTTCCAATTTCTCTGTTCACCGCTTGGGCTCAGGTCATCAGATCCATCTCCGTCTCCATTGGAAGCAAGCGGCGTTTCCTCCCTCCAACAACGGCAATCCTCCGCCGATTGGTTCCTCAACGTCTTCTCCAGTCGCCGCCTTCCTCTGCCGGCGACGAACTCAGCGAAGACGACGTTTTCTAGATCGGTGATCCGGTGGAATCTTCCGGCGCACTCTCGGCCTCCTCTTTCACCTCCACATCTCCGCTCGGATTCCGCTCCACCTCCAAGGCGTTTGACCGAGACGACAATTTGGGTATTCTCGCCGCTCTCCCTGAGATCAAGCGAGACAGAAGCAATAACAACAACAACAGGCGCTCAATTCTTCACTGCGATTGAGTTTCGGTGTTCTCGAGCCGCATCAAGAGCCTATCGGATTTTTGGTAAGTTGTTGCAGTTGTGATTTCCCTCATGTTACCTTAAATTTGAGATTCTGACTTTACCCTATGTAGTGTAAGTTTGTTCTGATTATCTTATTGGAAAAGCAATCATCGTCTTCGACTTCAACGCCTATGTGCTAGAGCCAGGTAACAAAAATTGGTTTCCTCAAGGTGGTATTTTCAACATTCTGCATGATCCTTTCAGCTAAGGTTTCTTGAACTCTCTATGAAATACTTGTATGCTCTGATTGTTAGGGGAACATTGACGAAGAGGACGAAAAGTTGAAGGGTTTGAAGGAAGAGTGGGGAGGCAAGATATACAAGGCGGTGATTGTGGCCTTGAAAGAGCTGAATGAGTATAACCCGAGTGGAACATATGTTATAAACGAGCTCTGGAACTTCAAGGAAAACCGAAGGGCCACACTCAAGGGGGTGATGAATTTTGTCTTCAAGAACATGAATACTCAGACGCGCAAGAGAGCTTGATGAGTTAGATATATACAGATGAGTAGAAGTACAAGAATGAAAGAAAGGTTAGTGTTGTTTACACATCTTGCAATAATTCTTGTGTATACTGCATTCTGCATAGTGGTTTGACTACATCCTTTCATGTCTAATGCAGGGTTGCTCAAGTACCTAATGTACTTTGGTTTGTTGGTCTTTTAGTTTGAAATTCAGTAAGACTATCAATTTTCCCACCATTTCCGTTAACACACATGATCTCTTTCATCTCTATGTGAGAATATAAGAGCATGTTTACCGGTGTACTTTTTGGTAAAGATGCTTGGATTATATTAATTTTATATTCAAAATTGTGAAGGAATTGAGATGTTTGAAAGTTGATTGATGATTTAATATGAAATAAAATGGCATATTTGTAATTTTATATGAAGAAATTTGAGATGCTTGAAAGTTGATTGATAAAATGGTAAAATGGATATGAGATGCTTAGATGATGTGGAAGAGAGAGAGTGTGAAAATGTGTGTAAAAAGAGAGATGCTGGGGACTTATTGATAAACATGCTCTAAGAGGTTCAGTTGTACACCTGAAGATGCAAGAACAATTGATGGCTCATGAGATTTGTGCATGTTCAATAGGGCTATTGTATATTTGTAGTATTCAGAAATTGATATTGATAAATATAACATATTTTGCGTAGCCATTGATGAATATCTTAAGACTTGGTTATTGGAGTGCCTACCTTAGGAATGTGTTTCTATCCAACTACCAATAGTACTTAGCTGATTAATCATCCTCTTTTTGCCTTTATTACTGTATTCTTTAATTATCATTTTTTGGCTATAGGATTTGTAACATCCTCTAGACTTATATTTAAATTTTTATTTTCAAGATATTCAAAATATAAATGTTCGCATACCAATGTTCAAAATTCAAAACATTGGAAAAAAATTTGACTAAGAAAAAAAATCATACAATTCTATGTGAGAAAAAACGAGATCAAATTCATGTTGTTATTTTTGATAAGTTTTAGGCTTTTAGCATTCATTGATTGAAAAAAGGATTTATATTATAAAATACTATTTGGAATTAAAAAACTCCTGAGAAAGGATGAGAATTCATGTTGAAAATTTTGATAAGTTTTAGGCTTTTAGCATTCACTGATCAAAAAGGGATTTATATTGCAAAATACTATTTGGAATTGAAAACTCTTCTATTGTTAAAATAGAATGCGTAGTTATTTATTGGATCTGATAGAGCCATAGAGCTCTAAATGTAATTTAGTTATGACAATTTTAAAATTAATTGTTGTAATACTATGTATTTTA
The DNA here is from genome assembly GCA_963924305.1 of Polygonum maritimum. NCBI lineage: Eukaryota > Viridiplantae > Streptophyta > Magnoliopsida > Caryophyllales > Polygonaceae > Polygonum > Polygonum maritimum. The sequence goes on from OZ002728.1 coordinate 14,576,517, forward strand.
ACGTTTATATTGTTATATTATATACAATAAAAAATAATTATAAATATCAATGTTAACCCGTTGATCAACTTGAACCAACATAATAAGTTAATAACCCATCGTGACTAGATCATTTTAACTCGTAGTCCAGTGGTTCCATAGTCGTACTCATCACAAATTCAAAATATCAAATCCGAACCTAACTTAATTAAATATACTAACTTAAATTAAAATATATAATATTTTTTTCTAAGAACAAAATATGTACAGTATATTATAAATATACCCGAGCATGGCTCGGGCAACACTAGTTACGTTGATATGAAGAGATTGATAATTATTTCTACAACAAAAATAACAAACTACCATATACAAAGATATTTCTTTGTCTACAAATATTTAATTTGTATCAATTACATATGACAAGTAGTGAGAGTGTGTTTGACCTCTATCTAGGCATTTTTCAAATAAATATAGTTTTCAAATAATCATTTTTTGACAAAAAAATATATTATTGAAAACATACTCATATTTTCAAAAAACTTTAAAAGTGCACATTTCAATATATTTAGTTGATTGCTCTAGTCTGTTACTCCCTCTATCAATAAATATGTGTCCAACATTCTTTCTCGGGTGTTCCCTTTTGTTTGTGCACCTTTATCATTTTTTCATTTATATCATATTTTTCTTACAATATTACTCACACTCAATCTCTTATATTAACTTTATTATCCAACTTGTTCATCACTTTATTACTTTTTCTTTATAAAAATACAAAATTACCCTCGTCTAAGCTCATATATTACTCTCCATACCCAACATTTATATCACTTTTCTTCATCAACTTTTCATGTACTTTATATTTTTTCTTTATAACCGCAAGACCCGTCATTTTTACAATCTTTTAAGGAGGGAGGGAGTAATATTTTGTGATTATGATTTGACATAATGAAGCTTAAAATTCCTGGAATGAATTATCAAATAAGGAAGAAACTAGATTAACTCTCGTTCCATGTATAGGAAACCTTAATAAAAATTGCTAGCCAAATTTGCAGGAAAAATATTCTATCTATAAAGTTTACTTATTGATCAAATATTTTATTAAAATAATTTATAAAATATAAAGATTTTATTATATCTTTTGCAATCTAAACTCTAAAAATAATCCGGGAATCTATTTCATGTAGCTTGGCAACTCGAAATAAAAGATGTCGGGTCGAGTTCTCTTTCAACAACTGCTTGCTTAGCCCGAAAAAGAATAAGAGTCTTCGATGAATATATATATATATATATATATTGTTAGATATTACTTTTCAATGTAAAGACGTACATTTCAATTAAGAAATATTATAAATGAGAGTCAAATAGATTATTTTAAAAATTACTTTTTGATTTGATCTTGATTTTTTTTGAATGTAAAGACATTTCAATTAAATAATAATAGTATGTATCAGAAGATTACATCTTATTATATAGATGAGAGTCAAATAGATTACTTTAATATATATATATGTTATGTGGTAAAAAAATTTTGGTGAAGATTTTGATTCCACTATATACTATTATTATTATTATAAGATAGACGAGTTTTTCTTCGGAGGATTGCATAGCATAGCAGATTAGCAGGTACCATCTTTCCTCTTGGACTGAACTAGTGAACTCAAAACGATTGGCCTAGATGAAGACTTATTAGTTTGAAAATCGCTATATAATTGAGAATTTTATAAATTAAACAAAATGGGGACGTAGCTCAGATGGTAGAGCGCTCGCTTAGCATGCGAGAGGTACGGGGATCGATACCCCGCATCTCCAATTGTTTTTATCAATCTTGCAACTCTAATTTTATTTATCTTTTTCCAGCCTACCACTAATTTGTTTGATCCTCGATAGTTTAAACCCATATTATGCAAGTTTATCATCTTCACTCACAAGATAGGGAGGACTTCTACAAAGAAAAATTGTGGTCCAATCCATACTCACAACCATTCACATACCAAACTCATATCAAAGAATCCCGAAAATGGGGTAGCCTCTTTAGCAAAAACTAATTAACCTGAATCCTCCATGCAGAACCGGAGGGTTTTGCTAATTAGGGTTTCAACCCATGTTCTAACTCTTAACAAAAGGGAGTTTATTCTTTACATTTCATAAGTCAACAACAAAACCAACCAAAAGGAAAAAAACCATTTGGAAACCAACCAAAAGGTCCAAAAGGCGCCTTAGCTAGATTTAGGTGAATCAGGGCTTCAAAGTCATGGCAAGTCCAACCTTAGCACTTTTCTCAATTGCCCTGGTGTCCACCTCACCTGAGATGGTGAAAAGAGATTTCGGGCGCCACTCATGTTGTATGAGTGCGCTCACCTTACCGTAGTTGTCCACACGTGCCTTGACGAGTGTCAGTGGATCCAGAGCGTGCTGAGTTCCAATCGTCAGCTTATTCTCATTGGTTGAGAAGCTGTGACTCAATTCTGCCCCAACAGCAGTGTTGCTCAGTGGGCTCACAATGTGGTAGTATGAAGCATTTAGAATATCACCCTTGTCGTTCCTTCGTCACCGAAAAACATGTCAATTAAGCATATTGCCGTATTATCAGAGCCTACATTTGAGGGATGAAATGCTTACAAGTTTAAGGATGTGATGAGATCATCTCCACTGTAGCTAAGCCCGCCATTGTATTTAGTGAGTTTCCCAGAAGTGTCAAATGAAACATCAGTTCCGAAGGCGAGATTGTTAGTTCCCACAACACCAGAGAAGTTGACAATGGGATTAGCTGTCATGGCAATGCTGGTGTTGATTCCAGCATATTCATGTAAGTACTGGAGCTCAACCTGATAGAGAAGACACATGTCAAATACTACATTACTACTTTGTAAACAAAGATAAGAACTCAAATGGCTTGTATTATTTACCTTGCCTGATCTCTGATCAGGAACAATAAAGCTAAGGATAGCCTTTAATCCTGGAGCAGGTTGATCAATTGTGACAGTGCTAAAAACCTAGGTAATCGTTGAGCAAAACTACACGCTGTTAGAATAGCTCATCAATGCGAGTAAGTATTGAACAGAGCATGCAAAAATAAGGTCAAACTGATCCAGGTATTCATGAACACTGGAGCATATACTCAACAGATTTAGATGGGTCTTATATAAAGATTTCAAGAACCAGTAGCAAAGAACCCATGAGAGCAAGGTACAAACCCATCGCCTGCCCTTCTGGGAAACTGATAAGCATCAATTTTAAGGGAAAACCTATCTGCTAACTGCTAGGCAAAGCATTCTTCTTCAGGGAGTTAAATTCCATATTTAAGTATCATTTCAATACTCGATATAACTTTCCTAGCAAGCTAATATCAGAGATTACAGCAAAAAGAAACAGGCTGAATAAGCCAACGAAACCAAATGATTCCCTGCTGGGAACCACAAAGGAACTAGGGAAGAAACTCTTGATGTAACTGTTTTTAAAAATATGAGTGATAACAGGTTCATCAATATGTAATTCAGCTTATTAAATAGCAGGACAATAAGCAGTATAGCCGATAACTTACATTCGAGTTTGTGTCTACTTTCACTTCTGTAGTGATGTTCTTGTTTATCAGCTTAGTGCTGACATCTGCAAGTAGCAAATCTCCCTTTTTGACTCCAGTAGATGTAATAGCCTACAAACGTAGCAGATCGTGAAATAACATTACTGAGTTTTGATCAATTTAACAACACAGCATTCAGATTGTGGCACATGAATGTACTCTGCTAAGCCAATATTATGCAAGTCATTTTAATAAAAAAAAACTGTGGTTTGTACACAGGTCTCAATCAATTGGACATATCAACTTTTGAAGTCTGGACATATGACAATTGACCAAAGTTGCACCTTTCTCCTCACCCCCCTCCCTTCTATAGATCACTTAGATAATTTTATCACACCTCAAATAAAATGAAAATATATTGACGAACTACAACCATAATCACGAATCATAAGTCGCAAATCATTGATTTTTCATGTACAGTGGCAAAAGTGTAGGTACATTTGTCATAATAGAAAATCTTGTTCCAACAACGAAAGTTGTCCATTCATGATTAGAACAACTTCCATGGATGCACTGCACCAACCCCACAGGCCATAATTGCTAGTTTATCGCCAGTTTGTATTGGAACCCAACAACTATTGGGTACTACTATGGGTACCAACTAAATAGTTACTGAGCTTTCATTCAGAATCTATCTGTTTAATCAAATTCCAATTGCATCACACAAGTGCTCAAAGTTATTATTCCTAAATCTAAACCAGATAATAACAACCCCGTTGAGTGAACACTGACCAGCACTCATCACAAACCCTAAAATCAACCGATTAGTCAGGCCCCACACCAATTGACACTTGTTAGCGGAGAGAACCACAAAATTTGTTAATAATAGCCGACAAAAATGAAATTCCAGGGAAAAAAATCATCAGCCAATGCATGAATCGATTGATAGTGTGAGATGGAAGGGAAGAAAGAGCGCTCTTACAACTCCGCTGGAAGTGAAAGTGGTAAGAGTGAACTTATGGTCACTCTGGTAATCCCTATAGAGAAGGTCTGAAAAACAACAGAGAGAAGAAGGATTCAACAAAAATCCCTCAACATTTCAGCACAAGAAATTGAGACCAAAAACGCACAATGAAACTGAAACGGAGTAAGATGAGAGAGGAGGAGTTGAATTGAGCACCTCTGGCCTTCTTGCCGATGTCGGAGTAAAGCCCTGGACCGTTCACCATTTCCGTTTCCGAGCGGAGAGGTTTGAGAGGTCTGACTTACGAGGGTTTGGATTTGTGGACGAAGAGGGCGACTCGGTGAGTCTCTAGAACAGTCTCCGATGCCTGCACACGTGTGGCAGTTTAGGGTTCTCCATCAAAAAGTATTTGGTAGACACGGGTGCAAAATGAAGCGAGCGGTTCACTAGATATGTGTGAACTTGGTTAGTAATTTGTTCGTGTTCTGCTTAATTTGTAAACGATCGGAGCTCAAACAACTTAAAACCATAAATGAGCCGAACGCAAACACAAACACGAACAAATGACAACTCGATTTGTTTGTTTATGAACAAGCTCAACTATATATTCGTGAACAAAATCGTGCAAATATTCATCAACCATCAAGAGCCAGTTTGGATAGCCAGCTACTCCCTCCGTCCATAATATAAGGCCCATTTGTGATTTTGCACAAGTTTTAAGAAAATGTTGAAAAGGGGGTAATTTATAGAGTGTAGTGAGGATAATATGGTAAAATGAGATGAGAGATGGATGAAAAAGGTGTAATTAGAATGATTTGGTGAGGATAATATGGTAAAATGAGAGGAGAAAGAGATGAAAAAGGTGTAATTTGAATGATTTTGGGAAGGTAATATAGTAAAAGTAGAGGAGAGAGGGATAAAAAAGGTGTAATTTGAATGATTTTGGGAAGGTAATATAGTAAAAGTAGAGGAGAGAGGGATAAAAAAGGTGTAATTTGAATGATTTGATAAGGGTAATGTGGTAAATTTACTTTTCCAAAAATGGAAAGTTTGCAAATGGGCCTTATATTTTGGGATACCCAAAATGGAAAACGAGCCTTATATTATGGGATGGAGGGAGTATAATTTATTAAAATGCATTAAGGTTGATTTAATATATTAAATACTTTCTTTTTTTTTTGGTCAGAAAGGGAGAGTCAGGCTCTCATATTATTAGGGAGGAAACAAAAGCAGGTACAACACGGGGGCAAGCAGTGCCCATAGGGTCATAATACAGTAAGCTAGAAATAACATCAGGCGGTTATGGGAAACGGTGGAGACCCAGCGGTAGATCGTGAGCAAGGGAAGCAAGACGATCAACTACTTTGTTAGCTTCCCGGAAGATATGGCGAGGCCGGACAACCCAGTCTCTACTAAGGAAGCTCTGGCACGCACGCACCAGGCTAGCAATATATTAAATACTTAAGTTGTGTTTGGATGAATAAAAAAAAGTATGCATTAGACAAATAAAGTCATTCCTCCGCTTTTATACCATCCCATTTCTCCAAATCCCTTATTTTTCCCCCTTTTATCTTAGCTCACAATCCACTGGGGTCTCCGCCGCCTCCGCCCGCCACCATCACAGGAGAAGCCCACTGTAAAGCCATCTGTAAGAGGCCGTGGAGTCACTACGCGATTGAGATCTGTGACACTTGGAAGAAAACCCATGTCTGGCTCGGAACTTTCGACACTCCCGAGGAAGCCGCCCTCGCCTACGACGCCCCAAGGCCAAGACCACCTCCCCACCACCACAACCTCCCCCCCACCGCTACCCCCTCACTCGTGCATCGCCAATGTCTGACTGTCACTCGACCTCAACCTCCCCTCCGGCAAACCACCGCCACCCAACCCCATCGGGGGCCCCACCTTAAGGTGTGAGTCATTAATGTGCCGGAAGCAATTGTTGGATGCTTCTTATCCACCTATAGAAGGTGGGGGAGGGAGGGGGTGGGGGGTGGAGATGATGGGAAGAGGGGTGGAGAAAAATCTAGATTGGATAATGTATTAAATTGGTTAAAAACAAAATACACTTTTTATTCATAATAAATTGTTTTGGAAAGTCATAATGCAGTTTAATTTTAAATCAAAATAATGTAAAATAATACATAATGCAATTTAATAAATGAGAATTCAAAAATACCCCTAAAATATATATTATATTGCTAAATAATTTTAGTAAACTATTTTTTTATAACCCTATATATCATGTCGACATATTTATTTATTTTTTACCTAAAATCGTAGAGAATATAGCCTAAGTCTTTACATTTAACTATACGTAAGCATATTAGCTCAATTAGTTTGCTTGCGAACAAACTAGATGAGTGGCATCTGACCCAAGCTCGAGCTCGATGAACACTTAAACGAACCGAGCCCAAACAAAATATTGCGCTCGAAGCGAGCTCAAACTCGAATTTGAGTTCGCCTATTTTTAAATGAACGAAACGCGAACAATATAAAGTTCAGCTCGGTTTGACTACACCCTTGGGATTAGACTAGAGATTTCATAAATACCGCGTGGTAAATAAGGTTTTCAAAATTCAACGTGATAATCTTAATTAGGTTTTGCACATTCCACGTGATAGACTCGGGGTATTATAAATTGTAAAAATATTTAAAATATAGCCATATTATTTGTTTTAACTGACTGAAGGATCCATAATTTTCATATTTTTTAACCACCATATATATTTTATAAAATATTTAATAACAAACATCACTTAATAATTAATACACATACTTTTTATTGGGTGATCTTTTATAACTTGCAAAAAACACCTAATTTTATATGTTTATGTAAGAAAAACTTATAACACTTAATTGTTTACAAATAGTTCATGACAAAATATATTCATATTTTTATAAATCCTTGTTATTTTTGTCTAAAAAAATTATATTCTTGATTCATGCATAAAAAATCTCTTAAAAATAATTTTTATTTAAAACTTGAAAGTGCACATACATCTAGAAAATAATATCTTCTTACCCTCCTATAAAAAATGGTCGATATCGAGTGAGCCTCGAGAGGACTTAGATCGTCCTGGTGTAATGAATCCAGGTCTGTGTACACATGGGATCAGGCCCTAAAGCATATCAAGTAGTCCAACTCCACCATGCATACTCAACATGCCAAGAAACCAACTCGATCAGGTGATCCATGCATCATGCCTAGTGGTGGTCCGTTGTAGAATAGGAAGCAACGTATGCGCGGTTGGCCAAGTCCTTGTTCCGGAACAAAAATGAAGATTAGAATAGTGGAGGCAGGATGGTCTGATGGGACCATATTGCCTAAGACACCGCTCCAGATAGTACGCCTCTTGGATGGTGTGTAGGACCAAAATTCCCCAAGACATATCAGAACCCCAAGACATTCATCGTATATGCAAATTGAAAAACAAATCGTCAATCGAGACACTATTATACAATGCTAAGTAAATGTACGCTAGGTGGGAGAAGAAGATTTACCTCCTCTGCCTGGTCTTGTCTAGAACCTGTTGCATCGCCATTAGTCGGCCGATGTGTCACGTGGGGGCTCGATCTGTGGGCAATTGTGCTGCTTCCCGACCATTGCCTAGTGTCCCTAGATCCAATATGACACGACCCCGAGTGTGCTCGAAATAACTCTAGATCTATGTCTAAAATGAAACTCATAAGATATTGAACCCAACCTAATTCGACAAATGAAATCTAATGTACCATGAGGGTAAGAGCACAAGCCGTACATCCCGTTGCCCTAACGTGCAACGTCATCTTAAGCTCACGATACGGGCCAACTAGTAAACCCACAGCCCAAGCATACATACCCGTACGTCTTATCATGGTTTAAGAAGAATGTCAATATCCACATCTTGATACTAACTAGTACGAGACTTATCAACGAACAACGTTATACCGAGAACTATAGAAACAAAGTGGCAATGGCCGTTGGGGGTGCGGGTCAAACCCCGACCACCATGTCCATCAAAATAGACGCTACCACCGTCGACGAGGCTCGTGTCCTCCACACACGCTCAATCTCCGGGCCACACTCTAGGATCTCCGCCATGCGATCTTGGGTCTCCTCAATTTTCAACGGGGATATAAGAGGATCTCCATCGATAGGAACCATTAAAATGTGACGTAGATCATGATGGATAATGGTAATCTCACCAAGGGGAAGTGGACGACACTCCAACAAGTACAACACGTGTAATTTCGGCAGTTGTAAGCTTGGGCATCGTCTTTTTTATTGAGGACGACACTCAAACTAGTGTGTAAGTCCTTTAGGTAATAAGTTTACATTTAAGTAATAAGTTTTTTACACTTATTAATCAGTGTTTTTCACTTATTATTTCGTATTTTTCACTTTTACTATGTAATATTTGTGTTTAATTAGGATATGATATTGTTAAATTTGGGATAGGATAATTTAAATTAAGTTTAATTTACCAAATCATTACAAACTTTAGATAGGGCATTTTCTTACCTTTTATTTTTAATTACAAATAGATTACAAATTCAAAGCTTAAATATCAACTCGAAATATAAACACAAATTTAATTTGAAATTGCAATTTCAAATCTAAAAATTAACTACGAATGTCAATTAGAGCCACACATATAATTCAAATTTCATTTATATTACAAAATCAAAATCTGACAAATATACTCCAATATATGAAATACAAATTCATTTTCTAATTCTTAACTTAAAAATCTAAATATGAATCTAATTTAAACATCTAATTAGTAGTTATGAATTCTAACTTTACATTAGAATTCTGAAACAAACAACTAAATATAAATGTCAATATTAAACAAACTTACATACAGAAACAACAACAACGTAACAACAACATTTACCTAGGGAAATCCCGTCTTAGCGGGATCTTGGGGGTCAGGATGGGGGCAACCAGACCTAGATGGAATACGCCCAATAAAACCTAAGAGCCATGAACCAAAAACACTCAAAAAATTACCAAAAAGGCTACAAGAGCAGAAAAGAAAAGGACAAGACAAGTGTAACACCCCGAAAGTTTATAGGGGATTGAGGTGCTCCTCATGCCAACAAGAGCTCTTCCTTTTCATGGTTCGAGAGGTCAAAAGAACCATGAAGTTAAGTGTGCTAGGACGAGAGTAGTCTCAGGATGGGTGACCTCCTGGGAAGTCTCTCGGGTTGGCATGGGATAGCGCTTATAGGGCCTCAGGCCTTACAAATGGTATCAGAGCCGACTCTGGGTTACGAGTTAGCTTGGCCGGAGGGCGGTAACTCGACCCAAGGGGCGGTCCTTGGGCCTTGACGAGGTCGTCAAGTGCTTAAGTGGGGGAGATTGTAACACCCCGAAAGTTTATAGGGGATTGAGGTGATCCTCATGCCAACAAGAGCTCTTCCTTTTCATGGTTCGAGAGGTCAAAAGAACCATGAAGTTAAACGTGCTAGGACGAGAGTAGTCTCAGGATGGGTGACCTCCTGGGAAGTCTCTCGGGTTGGCATGGGATAGCGCTTATAGGGCCTCAGGCCTTACAACAAGATACGAACAAGAGACTCGAACTAGCACAAAAAAGCCAACTAAGTGAGAAGACATCGACCAACACAAGAGTAAAAGGCTCCACCATCTAGCTAACTGTCTAACATGGTGATCTTCTCTCGCCATCTCTCTCTACAGTCTGCCAAGTCCGCAGAGATCCCTAACAAGATGATATCCTGCTTAATGTTATCCATCCAACGCTTCTTCGGGAGACCTCTATCCCTCCGGCTTGCTCCTAAAGCCAACCGCTTGCACCTCCTAATTGTCGCGTCTCGGCTCCGCCTCTGAACATGGCCAAACCAATGCAGTCTTGCTTCCCGCAGTTTGTCTCATATGCTAGCCACCCCGAGCTTGCCTCTGATCTCTTCATTTCTAATCTTATCCAACCTTGTGTGGCCACACATCCATCTAAGCATTCTCATCCCTGTGACTGCAAGCTTCTACTCCTGAGCCTTCATTGTCGGCCAACATTCTGCCCCATAGAGAATCGCAGGCTTTATAACAAATTTGTAGAGCTTTCCCTTGAGCTTAAATGGAACCTTCTTGTCGCACAAAACTCTTGATGCCGCCCTCCACTTCTGCCAACCTCTCTGAATATGAGACTTAACATCCTCATCGATACACCCGTCGCCCTACAGAACTGAACCCACATACTTGAAATTTTCCTTCTTCGCAACCATCTCACCTCCCAGCAGCACTTCACTCCTTGACTCAATCTCCCGACCGAAAGGGAACTCCCCGATTTAAATACGAAAAAGTTAGTTTAAAAGGAACATCTTGTAAATGTAAATGTTGTTTCAAAGTTTGTAGCTTATTTTTGACTCGTTTCTTGTGCCCACGAGAGGTGGTAGTGTAAGTTTGTTTGAGAAGATTGTATGCATCTTTTGATGGCTTGGAATGTGTCACCAAGTTGGCAATGGACATGGAGAAGGTTCCAAGAAAAGACTCATACAAAAGACGATATTGGTGTTTCCATGTGTGATAGGTAAGGTATGGATTTTGTAGAGCATTCTCATCAAAGCCAACAATGGTGTCAACAAGACATGGATAAGAGCCATCGAGAAAATTAAGGAGATTGTAGCCTTCAAGTGTAGCTTGGATTTGGATACTAGAAGCAAGGTAATTTTTAGGTGTGAGTTTAAGAATCGTAGGAATGTGAATAATGGTAAAGGGCTTGTCTTTCTTGTGCGCGTTGGGTAATTGTGTATTGAATTCAACTGCCATGACCATGAATGGATCGTGTTTGATGATTTTCATGATGAAGACTTGGGAGAAAGTGGAAGAAAGGATCGATGTAGGCTCTAATAGCATATAGAGAGTACAATAAATGTAAATCGCGTAATCTTTATTCATGAGCCAGTAGGTGTACTTACACAAGAGGCGTGCTTACTAACCTAGCTATCTTAGGGAATAAGATATTAACTAAGATAGAGAAGTAGAAAAAATAGATACATAAAATAAGACCGAGCTGCAATCGAATGGGTAATATCTTAATACTAACGAATGTAATGGGGCTAGTTAGCACTTTCAGTTTCGTTGTCCTTTCATATATGCGGTGATTGAAGGAGTTTTAGGGTGGTTGCACATCTATAGCATAACAAATTGTTTGGAGGAATGACTTAATTGGTTCGCCTCCTTTTTTTTGATTTGGTAAGATTTAGGTAACTACTTGGACTAGCTTAGAGCACCCGTAAATAGGTGAGAAGTGGTTACTAACCAATTATGGGAAGGCAAAATACCACCCTAAAGACTCGAACGTATGACCTCATGATATACCATAAGGCCCCATGCTACTGAGTCTATGCGCCATGCACAATTGGTTTGCCTAGGTGAAGATATATGTGATCTTTTTTGTCAAGATTCCGATTTTTAATTAACTTTGAATTGCCTCCATTGCGTCCTTTGACATACTAGACAAAAATGACATTACTTATAAGTAAACTATCAATACTTTCAAGTCGTGCATTGTTTATCAATATTGTAATTTGAGAAATTTGGTGAAATGCACTTTTTGAAGGCTAGTTTGACAGTTTCAGTTTAAAAAGTCAGCCCTATTAAGTCATTGAATAGTACCCCAAGGTAACCCGATTCAATGACTCTAATCCTTACCCGATAAAAAAATAATTCACAAAACCATCTAAAGTGGGCTGAGCCAATTTGGGCCATTACCCAACAATTTGATCGACCGAAGGATCAAAGTAACGTCTCCTACTCGAGATCTTACTAACCATTAATTAATATTTTTGTGTAGAAATTATGTAGGATTAAAAACCATTTAATTAGCAAAACGATTTATGTGCTACATTACTTTCTAAAAGTGGTAAAAGAAAGTCGTGCATATTACAAATTCAATCAACGATTAGCAATAAATTTAGCAAGCTGTCTTTGATTGTCTAAGAAGTGGCTCTCTCCACAAACTTTCCGGTTTTTCGTACTCGGACATTGTCCGCAAGACACTCTCTTCCTCACCTTAGACCATCCAAACAAACCAACCATTTCCATAAATTCTCACTCCTTCTCATCACTACCACCATTAAAACCAAAAAAAGAAGAAGAAATAATCCTTACGCTACCAGTTTTGGTTTCTCTTATCCTTTCTCCACCAAATAACCCTAGAAGGGGGAGAAAAAAACCCAAAAAACCAAAAAAAAGAGCATAAAATTGAGAAACCATAAAAAGTTTGATATATGTGTATGAAAAATACTTGTAGAATAACACACAAGCTAGACCGCCAGGCCACAATCTTCTTGCAATGGCGCCTACCCGGATCATTACTTGTTGGATCGCCTTCTTCTTCCTCTTAAGCAAGCCTATGAACATGCAAACCCCTTCACCATTTGAGGGCATAAGCGACCCATATATGTTAAGCAAGGCAAAAGAGATATGGAGAACGATAGAGCAATCTCATCGTTCAAACCCCTGGGAAGTCGTCAATGAAGTTAACCGCGACGTCGGCATGTAAGTTCCAATATTAACATTGTACTAGCTTAAACATAGATGTAACACATGTATGATGAGGTGAGATTATACATGATGAAGGGTTGTTGAGGAGAACTTGAAGCACGACATACCAAAGAGGGTGATAAAAGAGGACAAAGAGCAACGTCAAAAGGAAAAACAACTTGAACATATGGAAAAGCAACGTGCAAAAGAGCAACATCACAAAGAAAAAGAGCTTCATCACCAAGAAAAACAACGTGCAAAAGAGCAACACCACATAGAAAAAGAGCTTCAACACGAGGAAAAAGAGCGTGATAAGCTGATGGCCAGAGAAAGGAAGAAATACAAAGGGCAATGCATTGCAACAAACCCCGTGGACAAGTGTTGGAGGTGTGACAAGAACTGGGAGCAGAACCGACAGCGCTTAGCAGACTGTGCGATCGGGTTCGGTAAGGGCACCACTGGTGGCAAGGGAGGCCGTTACTACGTGGTGACCGACTACTCTGACAACGAGTTGGTAGACCCGAAGCCCGGGACCCTTCGCCATGCTATCATTCAGGAAGAGCCGCTCTGGATCATCTTCGGGGATAAAATGGTGAACATCAAGCTCAAAGAGGTGCGCTCGCGTACGTGATTCTAGCTTCTTTGAATCGTCAACCTAGATTTACGATCTGTTTTAACCAATCAAACGATCATCTATGTTACACGGAAACGGAAACGAGAAAAAGAAACGAAACGGAAATGGGGAAATACAAGATTTCCGTATATTTAGTGTAAAGTCAAGTTTCAAAGTTTGTGTGTTTCCATCCGAAACGGGAAAAGCCACCTCGTTGGAGTTTCCGGGTAGCATAGACGATCATACGTCCATATGCACGTGGTATATTACGGCTAAACTAACGATTGGAGACTAATTTTGCACACGCGCAGGAGTTGATAATGACGACGTCGAACAAGACAATAGACGCGAGAGGCTCGGCAGTGCGCATCACAGGGGCGGGAGGGATCACGATCCAGTACGTGACAAATGTGATCATCCACGGGGTGCACATCAAGAGAATCGTTCCGGGCAAGGGAAAAGTGAAGATCAGGGACTCAATCAGGCATTATGGCTATAGGGCCGAGAGCGATGGAGACTGTATCGGCCTCTATGCAGCCAGCCACGTCTGGATCGACCACGTCTCTCTCGCTCGTTGTAGTGACGGCATGATCGACGTCGTTGAGGGATCCACCGCGGTCTCCATCACCAACACCCATATGAGCGACCACAATGATGTAACCTACCGCTCATACTAATATATATACATATATATATATATAGGGAACCATTTGTTTTACAATGTTGGTGTACATGAATGAAAACCCTCTGTCTGGTTGTTCCTATCAAAGATCTTGAATCTGAGAGTAAGTAGCTGTTGTTGTTCCCTTGGTAACGGTTAATGTACTGGACTGAGGGAACAATATATGTTTCGTTACTTGCAGATTTAAGATCTTGTCTAAGAACAGCCGGACCGAGAGAGTGCCCAATACCCAACATTTTAGGTATGTACTTTGATGGATTGCATGGTACATGCAGGTGCTCTTGTTTGGAGCCAAGAACGGTAAAGCCTACGACAAGATGATGCAGATAACGTTGGCCTTCAACCACTTCGGTAAAAATCTAACCCAGAGGATGCCGAGGGGAAGGTGGGGATTCTTCCATATGGTCAACAATGACTACACCCACTGGACCATGTACGCGGTCGGCGGTAGTCAAAACCCGACGCTCCTCAGCCACGGAAACCGGTATATCGCGATTAACAACGTTTCCCTTAAGGAGGTATAAATATGTTATATATACAAGAATCATCAAGATTGAGTTAGTTGCAAGCAGTGTTCTAAAAAACGCTAGGTGGTTTCTAGGCGAAGAGGGGACGCCTAGCACCTAGGCGGCCTAAACGGTTATCTAGGCGGTCCAGGCGGACACCTAGGCACCGCTTAGACAAATTAAAAGGCTAGGTGGACGGGCGGGGCCTAAACGAGACCTAGAAGGGATTTTTAGAACAATGGTTGCAAGTTGCAACTCTTACGTATGTGTCCGTGTGTATATTAATAATGCATGCATTTGTACGTTCAATTAAGGTAACCAAGAGGGAGTATACAGACAAATCTGTGTGGAAGACATGGACATGGCGATCGGACCAGGATTTGTTCCTCAACGGAGCATTTTTCCGGCAATCTGGAGTTCACCCGCCCCAACTGACAGTAAAGCCCCAGTCAGGGAAACATGTGAACCATCTCACTCGGTTTTCAGGGCCTCTTAAGTGCGTAGCTGGTGCTCCATGTTGATTATGGCCGCCACATCAGAATTAAACAACGACTTATATAGTTTAGACAGTTTCTTAATCAATTAGCCCTTTAATTCTATTCAATTAAAGTCTTGCTTCTAGTCATTCCACTAGCAATTACAGTTAAGTTTTGTTTTGGTCTCCTTTTGTTGTTGTTGTATGAAGGCAATATATGCATAAGGCTAACGTAACTATATCTCGTCCTTATACATGATCAATAAGACCTTGTTTTGAAATAGCTACGTTTTTTCTTCATACTTAGCTTTATTTATCAAGAGTAGAAACACACCCCTTTTCGTAATTTTGGTGAAAGTCTTGTATATTAGGACCTGTTAGGTACAAAGATACGTATAACATGCGGGGCTCCAACAGAGTTAATTTTAATGGAGTGGATGAGATTTTGTTTTTCATTTCATAAGTAAATGGTTGAAATTAAATCATTCTTTTTATGTTTTGTTTATTTTTCTAACGTACTTGTATATTTTTGTGAGGTTTAGTAATGTATCCCTGAAGTATTTTAGAAAACTGATAGAATTGAGAGAACACGTTTAGGGCAAAAGAATGTGTTGTATTCTCATTCACCAATATCTACAAAGACTAACCTATCCTTATGTCTAATACTCCCATTCAAGTTGGAGCATGAAGATATCCATAATGCCCAACTTGTGAAGAAGGAATTGAAATTGTTGATGACCTAAGGACTTTGTAAATATGTCAACGGGCTGATCTGCAGACCGAACATGTGACAGAACGATGGTGCCATTTTGATTTAAATCACGAATAAAGTGACAATCGACCTCCATATGTTTCGAGCACTCATGAAATACGGGATTTGCAACAATATGGAGAGCAGTCTGACTGTCTCAAAATAATTAAAAAGGGGCAGGATGACGAACGTCAAACGAACGTAATAGAGATTCAGCCAAATTAGTTCGGAACAAGTAGATGTCATTGAGCGATACTCGGCTTTTGCAAAGGATCTAGATACAATGTATTGCTTCTTTGTCTTCCAAGAAATAGGAGACTCTCCGAGAGAAACAAAAAAGCTGGTAATAGACCAATATGACATAGGGCAAGCGGCCCAATCAGAGTCACAATAATGGAAGAGTTGTAAGGAGCTAGAAGTCGACAAAACCAGTCCCTGACCTGGATGACTCTTAAGGTACCGTAGAATGCGAACAACAACATGCCAATGATTGGCAAACAAGGTCGGGACGCAACGACAAGAAACCAAGAGGAAGCTTCATGTAAACTTCTTCATCCAAGTTACCATGAAGAAAAGTATTATAAACGTCCATTTGATGTAGTTCCCAGCCTTTGATTGCTACAACAGACATGAAAACCCGAATAGTCACCATCATGGTAGCGGGAGCAAATGCCTCGTTGAAATCAAGGCCTTCAACTTGTCGATTTCCAAGCACCATAAGACGAGCTTTATGACGCTAAATAGAACCGTTAGAACAGTATTTGATATGATACACCCACTTGAAGCCAAGAACTGATTTATTAGGTGGAAGCTTAGAGAGGACCCATGTATTGCTGCCTTCGAGAGCGGCGATTTCAGTGGCTATAGCCTCACGCCAAGTGACTTTCCGAACAACCTCATAATAAGAACTCAGTTCATGACCCGCAGTGATAGAAGTCAAGAACCTAGCATGAGCATCAGAAAAATTAGTAGTAGAGAAATAGGTTGCTAAATAATAGGGTGTACCTAAAGACAGTGAAGTTGAAATTGGAGGAGGCGAAGCAAGGGGGTTTGATGATGGTCATAATGTTGCAAAGAGTGTCTACTAAAATAGTTTAGTAATGCCATAGTGTATTAAGATAGATTTGAGAAGATTATTTTCGCTTGACAGGTTGGATGAGAGAATTCAATAAGTATCCAAAATCAGAATTTCCAATTTACATTGTAACTTGTCTTGTTGATTTATACATTAACAAGATATACTAAAAGGCATAACCCATCCGATGGACGGGTTGTGCCTTCAATCTAAATAAAAGATACCTGTTTGGATCGAATATCAGAAACCGGTCTATGGATTATACTTAGTAAAAGAGCATCCCTACTATTTTAGATTTAGGTCAATTTTAAGTCGGGTCACTAGATATTCATATCAGATATCCACTAGTTTGAACCTTGAACACTTTATAAGGTGCTAGCCTAAATTAAGCTTTAAGCACGTTAAACCTAGTAGTACTAAATTTCAAATTACATACACTAAAA
The DNA here is from genome assembly GCA_963924305.1 of Polygonum maritimum. Classification (NCBI taxonomy): domain Eukaryota; kingdom Viridiplantae; phylum Streptophyta; class Magnoliopsida; order Caryophyllales; family Polygonaceae; genus Polygonum; species Polygonum maritimum. The sequence continues at coordinate 14,594,016 of OZ002728.1, forward strand.
TGAAATCCCGGTCCATGTCTGTACAATTTTTTAAATCGTTAAATGTATATGATATCGGATACATCGGATATCCATTTACCTAAAAACCACAATTTGTATCCGATCTAATATTCAAAAAACTTAGCGAGTCGGATCGGGTGTAAGATCCATGTTATTTAAATAGATAATAATTGATGTAGATCGACGTATCTAATAATTTTGCCCAACCTTGTATATGGAGAAGCGAAGTACGAACTATTGTCCCCTCACTTTCTCATTTTTTTGGTCAAAGGAGAGACAACACTCTCCGGCTCCTCGATGGAGCATTTTATTAATAATAAGAAAAAATGTCTAAGTAGTCACCATACTGGAGATAGCCCGATCCCTTACATCATCAAACAACAATAAAGAAATCCCCTCCGGTGGAGCACTCAATACATGGAATCCAATAGGAAAAGAAAAATTAAAAGAGGCGAGACTATCCGCAATGGAATTAGCCTCACGGTACATGTGACGGAATTGGATAGCCCAATCCCTACTAAGAAAGCTTTGACACTTAACGATCAGGCTAAAGAGCGGGTGGTTTCATTTAACACCGAACTTTAGGAATTGAATAACTAATTGAGAGTCCGACTCGAGGCTGACTTTCTCATTTTTTGTTGGTTTCCATCGTTTCTCTCTTTTTTTTTTGTTTTCTTCTTTTGGACTATTATTTTGTATTCCATTATCTTGTTGGACATGGTTGATCTATTAAACATTGTTCATGAGGCTATTGCTTTTAATTTGCACACAAATAATATCTTTTTGCCCAACATCATCCGATGTTTTGATAGCCTTTTCTATTTTAATGAATAAAGTTACCATTTATAATCGGTTTACTTGTATGTGTAATTTTATAAAAACTATAATGGCTCCCTAAAAATGTCATTTGATGTCTTTCCAAAATCATTATGTAATTTAAATATAGCCCAGTTGGATATAGTCGTTAGGAAAGCGCCATTTGATGGCACTACATAAGCCTGAGGGTTCGATCAAAGCGGGATGGTTCGATCCAGAGGTACCGCATCAGCAGTTGGACTGGCTAAGCCGCTAAGGTACTCGAAACCTCCATCACAACCGTGCCATCTGTTCCAGCCGCTTCTCCGCCTTTGATGGATTAAGGTCGCCACAAGTACAACTTGAATAGAGGGCAAACCATCGTCCTAAAGTCTCGAATCCGAGACCTCATGACACACAAATGCTCAACCAGTGAGCTGATGCGCCTCATTTAGTTTTTTGAAATAACGTGTTGATATCTGATGGCATTGTGCAAGAATATCCTTTTTACGTGCAAAATTCTTCAACAAATTAAAAAAGAAAGAAGGAATAGGCGAGTGGGAGAGAACATAATACGAGAGCCAAGGAAAAGAAATGTGGGTGATACAAAGACCCTTCTCTCAATCTTTGCCGGATTTTCCTCATCAAATTTAGGGAGCTTGTATTTGATTTTCTATAGAGTGGCTCTCCACAAACTTGGGCATTTTCCCAGCTTGGACAAAACCATCGCAAAACGCTCTCTTCCTCGTCTTACATATTCTCAACATACCATCTCTCTTTAAATTCTCACTCTTTCTCATCATTCTCATTGTTTTTTTTAAAATTCCTTTCGTGACCAGTTTTGCTTTCTCTAATCCTCTCTCCACCAAATAAAACCCTAAAAGGAGAGAGACGGAGAAATTGAGAAACCTTCAAAGTTTGATGGTATATAAATATATATATATATATGTATCGATAATACTTTTGTAGAATAACATACGTACAGCACCATCACATTTGTCTTGCTAGCTATGGCGTCTACCCGGATTATCGACGTCTGGATCGCCTTCTTCTTCCTATTAAGCGTGCCGATCGATATGCTCTCTACAATCAACAACATAAAAGATCCGTATATGAAAAAGAAAGCAACGGATGCCTGGGATGCTATAAAAACGGCTCATTATAATAACCCTTATGAGGTTGTGAATGACCTTAATCATCTTACCGGCATGTAAGTTTGATTGTTAATATTTATTCTCCTACCTAGCTAGCATCTTAGTTATATGTACATATAATATATGTGATGATTATGACGATGATGAAGGACTGTGGACGAGAACTTGAAGCTTGACATACCAAAAAGGGTGATGCATGAGGAAAGTGATAAAGCAGCTATGGATCCCAAAAAGAAGGAGAAAAAATATAAAGGGCCATGTTTGACTACAAACCCTGTGGATAGGTGTTGGAGGTGTGACAAGGAGTGGGAGCACAACCGGCAACGCCTAGCAGATTGTGCGGTTGGGTTCGGGAAGGGTACCACCGGTGGCAAGGGAGGCCGTTTCTACGTGGTGACCGATAATTCTGACAAACATATGGATAACCCGAAACCCGGGACCCTTCGTCATGCTGTCATTCAAGAGGAGCCGCTCTGGATCATCTTCGGCCCCAAAATGATGAATATCAAGCTCAAAGAGGTGTGCATGCTTGATTTTTTAATTATTCAAAATGCTAAGGTCTGGTGGGTCAATATCGGTGTCGCGCTAGGCCTAACATCTAAGCTTGACAGAGTTCCATCTTATAACCAAAATTGGCTCACTTCCCAACGTGGGTTTATAATTATTGTGTTCACATAACGTCGTGTTTTGCAAGTACTTGGTTGATTGAATTGATGACTTGCGCGCGCAGGAACTGGTAATAACGACGTCAAACAAGACGATAGATGCAAGAGGTTCGTCGGTGCGCATCAGCGGGGAAGGGGGTTTGACGATTCAATACGTGCAGAACGTGATCATCCACGGCGTGCACATCCACAAAGTCCGCCCGGGCAAAGGAAGACTATCGATCAGGGATTCAAACAGCCACATAGGCTACAGGGGGCCTAGTGACGGCGACTGCATCGGCCTCTATGGAGCCAGCCACATCTGGATCGACCACGTCTCTCTGGCCCGGTGTAGTGATGGCATGATCGACGCCATCGAGGGGTCCACCGCGATCACCATCACCAACTCCCATATGAGCAATCACAATGACGTACGTAAGCCCAACCTACGCATCATGCGCTCGCTCGGCCGAACTCTTGCATATGTTACACGGAAACGAAAACGGAGAAACACAAGATCTCCGTATTTTTAGTGTAAAAACGAGTTTTCGAGTTTCTGTGTTTCCATCTGAAACGGGAGACGCCACCTCGTTGGAGTTTCTGGGTAACATAGCCTCTTGCTAGCTACTAACTAATGGAATGTCGATTTCTTTGAGTCCTTAATCAGGTGTTCTTGTTCGGGGCTAAGGACGGTCTCTCGACAGACAAGGTGATGCAGATAACAGTGGCGTTCAACCACTTCGGCAAAAACCTAACCCAGAGGATGCCGAGGGGCCGGTGGGGGTTCTACCATATGGTCAACAACGACTACACTCACTGGACCATGTACGCAATGGGCGGTAGCCAAAACCCGACGCTCCTTAGCCACGGAAACCGATACATCGCGACGGATAACATTACGCTTAAGGAGGTGACCAAGAGAGAGTACACGAATAAGGCCGAGTGGAACACATGGATTTGGAGGTCTGAGCAGGACCTGTTCCTCAATGGAGCCTACTTTCGACAATCGGGATCGCACCCGTCCGGCGAAAGGGTACCACCCCAGTCGGGGAAACATGTTAACCATCTGACCCGCTTTGCAGGGCCTCTTAAGTGTGTAGCTGGTGCTCCATGCTGATTACCACCTTAAATCAACCAGCCTCTAACTATACTTTATGCCTCTCTGCATGTTTAGATATTGTTGTCCTTTTAGTCTCGTTTTTTTTTGTTTAGACAAAACTTACTCTTTGCAAAACTTGGTGCGAATTTATCCTACATTAGTCAATACACATTACAAACTATTCACCCACAACAATTTTCTATGCTATAGCTAGGAATGAACCCCAACTATTCATAGCCCTCATTGTAATTAACCATACAAATCTGTAGTGTGTGATTATAAATAAGTTCGAATTAAGAGGTAAAATATGCATGATAAGTTTATGGGTGTTATTCAAAAGTAAATAGGCTAGGGACATTGTGATAAGAATGTAACATTTCCTGATATGTATAAGATGTTCTAACAAGATGAATATATTTGAACGGATGGATGTAGTTAGGGGCGTTCATGGTCGGATATCCGATCCGTTTAGCCTAAACGGATCGGATATTACCGGATAAAAATTCTCAAAAGTGCTATCCGTTTCCGATCTGGATATATCCGGATATCCGGTCCGTTTATCTCGGATTGGATCGGATATCCGACACGGATATCCGGCTTATCATTTGACATGTATTTTTCAAATAAAATTAAGTTTAAAACACGAAAATATGACATTAAGCTGAGAAAATATATAATTTTATCGGATCGGATCGGATCGGATCACGTTCTGTCGGATTTTAGGGGTAAAATTCTATTCCATATCCAGTCCATTATCCGACTAATTTTTCTCGGATCGGACCGGATTCGGATAATTTTCCGTTGGACTCGGACTTTCGTGGATCGGATTGTCGGATCGTTGGATCGGAATGAACGGATCGGATATTTATGAACACCCCTAGTTCTAGTCCTTTCTACAAGGCTATTAGTCGTCACTATTATCGAAGTTTTTTTTTGTCGTTGTCGTTATCGTGTTTTTTTTGTCAAGGTTGTTGTTATCGTCTTTGTTGTAAGAAGAAGGCAATACAAGAATTTATGGCCCATATGCCCAATTCGAGTTTGATTCCTTGGTTTCAGTTTTGCTTCATGTTCAACTATCGTTTTGGTTTATGTTCTTACTTTTTCATAAACGTTGCCTTGGAACGAGATTCTATTCAATTTTGACCGTATTGTCCTAATGGACCCATAGGCCATAAGCCCAACTCAAGTTCGATTCCTTACTTTCGGTTCTTCATCACGTTTGACTATCGTTTCGATTTATGTTTTTACTGTTTCATGAACGTTGTCTTGGGTCGAGAGCTCTATTCACTTTGGATTGTATTGGGCCTAATAGGCCCATAGGCCCAACTCAAGTTCGATTCTTTAGTTTCGGTTCTTCATCACGTTCGACTATCGTTTCGGTTTATGTTCTTACTCTTTCATGAATGTTGTCTTGGATCGAGAGTTTTATTCACTTTGGATCATATTGGGCCTAGTGGGTCCATAAGCCCAACTCGAGTTCGATTCCTTAGTTTCGGTTCTTCATCACGTTCGACTATCGTTTCGGCTTATGTTCTTACTCTTATATATTTGTTGGTTTGGGTCGAGAGTTCTATTCGCTTTGAATCGTATTGGGCCTAGTGGGCCCACATGCCCAACTTGAGTTCGATTCTTTAATTGCGGTTCTTCATCACGTTTGACTATCGTTTCGGCTTATGTTCTTACTCTTATATGAACATTGCCTTGGATCGAGTTCGATTACTTAGTTTCGGTTCTCACGTTCAACTATCGTTTTGATTTATGTCCTTACTCTTTCATGAGCGTTGCCTTTGATCGAGAGTTCTATTCGCTTTGGATCGTATTAGGCCCAATACAATCGAGACTTCTATATCGTCAAGGGCACCCGTGATTCTCCTAGCTTAGGCGCACCAGTGTGCGCCTCCCTTAAGCGCACCATGTTGCCCCCGGACTATAATTGTTTTTTGATTTTTCTATTTATCTTAAACACACCAAACTATACTCTTACACTAGGCACACCATTTAGTGTACATTTAGCCAAAAAACAGTCTACGAATGTACATTACCTCAAATTTTGCTGGTCATGATACACCTTGTTATAAACTTTTTTTTTGGTTTAGGGCACTGCCCATGAGAGTCGAACCGGTGACCTCTGGGTACTACCCTTGTTATAAACTTTTATACTCCGTGTTCAAATGTTTCTCAATGAATCGGATCACTAATTGCCCGTATAATAATTAACCAACCAAAGCTCCACTAATCACTCTAGCAGTGGACAATGACCAAGCACACGCCAATAAGTGCAGTGGAATCCGTGAGTAGCTATGTTGCTACTGTATGCCATTGTCTGGATTCGGTAACTGGTTACAGCTTGCAGATACAGAGCTGACTAGATTACGCGGATCCGAGTCCGACACCCCGAATATTTTGCTTCCACCATCTCCAGTTAATGTCAACCCCTAAACCCTTCTTTTCCGACTTTTCTCTGATTTGGGTGTTCGATCAATCTTTATGAAATTCGGTATTTAGCATCTCCTCGATCAGCTTTCCCATTGTATTGGCAGGTTCGGAACCCTTGAAGAGCTGATTTTCTGTCCCAAACGTCCAGGTGAGGCCCTTTGATCCGCCTTTATTGTCGTTCTTTCTTTTTCTCGCCAATTGTTTGTAATTAGGGTTTATCTTGTCACCTAGCTTTGATGTCATCTTCAATTGAGGTTCAATTTGAGAAAATTGGTCATATAAGATTATTGTTAAGTTATTACAAGGCAACTGGCCACTGGCCATATATTTATATATATATGTAGTATTTGATTGAGTGCTAATTGGCCTTGGCTTTCAGAACTAATTTGCACAACCTGACTAAGTAATAAAGCAAAAGAAAGAATAACTCAACTGGAGTTTGGGCTGAAATGGCACAGCTTCTGTTGTAGAAGATGCTTGCGTTTAGTTTAAGCAGGCTCTCCATATAAGTTCTAACATATAAACGAAACCGAGTGAAGCCACTGATGTAATGATGCATGGTAACCATGTCTGTATGATTTGGCTATTTTAGCTTCTGCTCAATTTTTTGACTTGTTCTGGCATGTATAAAGGTTGTCAGAGGTCAGCATGTCGACTCCTGCCCGGAAAAGGCTGATGCGAGACTTCAAGAGGCTGCAGCAAGACCCACCCGCAGGAATCAGCGGCGCTCCCCAGGACAATAACATAATGCTCTGGAATGCTGTCATATTTGGGTAGGTCTGGAGTGACAATGGATACGAATTGTTTATCTCTTGATATTATGTGCTTCTGACTTAGTCATTTTGTTCTTTGGTTGAACTACAGCCCGGATGACACTCCTTGGGATGGAGGTAACACGCAGCTCGCAACTATAGTGTGACATCTTGTGATCTCTTTGCAATTTTCATAGTATTGATTGTCTGATTTTTACCTGTTTAGGGTGCTTTATCCTTCTTGTTATCCATTTATCACAGGGGTTTGTTTTATTCAAGGAAACAACTCATTTTTAATGGATAGTGGAATTTGATAGGTTTATGTTCAAACTTGGAAACTCTTTATAGATTTGTGTTGTTTGTTGAAACTGAGCCGGATTATCTGAGCTTACTTCCTGCATTGGTTCACTGATATCCTAGCCTACGAGGCGTTTTTCTAATGTGTGTCTATGGGTACATGTCAATGTGCACTTGATGGTTATCATTTTTGAAATTGTTCTTCACAACACTAATAAATTCATGAATTTAATGGTAATTGTGTTGGTTTTTTTAATCACATTTATTTTCTTCTTGAAGGCATCAAAACTATTAACTGCTCACTCAGAGAGAAAAATGCTTGTAGGACCTTGTTTCACTTTTCACTCAATACTGTCTGTTGTGTTGCCCCTGTCAGGTACCTTCAAATTGACTCTTCAATTCTCTGAAGATTATCCAAATAAGCCACCAACAGTTCGCTTTGTCTCCCGGATGTTCCATCCAAATAGTAAGTTCTGAACCACACGCCTCTCTTAAGCAGTTAAGATTATATCAGCTCTAACAATCTCACTTTAGTTAAATCTCAGTGACATGACATCTCAACAAAATGAAAATTATATAGTTAATAACTTCATTAATAAACACTATCATGGTGTCACCTGCTTTGTATTACTGATCTAATGTCTGATTATTGTACATCCAATTCTTCTACTTTATTGTTGTTAAAGACCTTCCTTAAATAAAGAAGAAGCGAAGACAAAAGGATATTAATGTCCTCGTGATCATTCCTGTTGTTTTGCATTGGTTATGTCTTGGTATCTGCTCTCTATATTCTGGAGGAACATTTTGATGTAAACCTGGTTTAGAGAGCAAAGGAAAAGTGATAAAATCTAATTATCCGCGTCTGCTTCGGTTGAGTTGCCTCTATACGTTTTTCCACTAAGGTGTTACCTGTTCTATGTGTACTTCAGCCTTATTGAATCTGATGGTTTTTCTATCTTCCGTCTCCTTTTGATGTTCACTAGTCTACACTGATGGAAGCATTTGCCTGGACATTCTGCAAAATCAGTGGAGCCCTATATATGATGTAGCTGCTATACTTACTTCTATTCAGGTACTTCATTCTCGCCCAAAAATTCTCCAAATTTTTTATTTTCATTTTTCTTATTTGGACGGTATAGCAAAATTTCTGTATGCATGTATAAAATAGCTTGTTTCCCCAGTTGCCTATTACCTGGGTCTCTCAAGTTCATAGACGAAGATAAGTCTGTATGCAGGAAACATTAGGGACTATATACATTATTTGACCTTTTGGTAAATTGGGATGTTTATGTTTACTTACACGAAGTGGCATTTTTGTTGTTCTTGTTGCAGTCATTGTTATGTGACCCCAACCCAAACTCTCCAGCCAACTCAGAAGCTGCTCGGTTGTTCAGCGAGAACAAACGAGAATACAACAGGAGGATTCGTGAGATTGTCGAGCAGAGCTGGACTGCTGATTAAAAATGTAACCTTTGCGTAGTGCTTTCAGATAACCAGTCTTGAAGAATTGGTCATCATCTGAGAATAACAGTCCAATATGTGAATGGTTGTTTCTTTGAACAGAATGCTATCCATTTGTCACTGTGACGTGAATCTGACTTTGCATTTACACATTTCTGTGTGCACACTGTGCAATAAAATCATATCAAGAAATTTGTAGTCTCTTTTCTTTTATATTACAAGCATTAATGATCTTATTATTTGCTATCATCACATAAAATGTGTAACTTTCAAAACCGAAAAGGACCCAAAATATAGTAATATAGTTTTTGGACAATATACATACAACTGGAGATGATTTACAGAATCACTTCTGCAAACTCATGCCAAGATTACCACTGTTCAAACCCAGATTTCCACTGCTGGTCCATGATTGTTGCACCTGAATTGAATACTGCAGGTACCAGAGAACGTCCTCCATTGAAGGCCGCATGCTTGGATCTTTGTTAAGGCAGTTGATGGTGATCTCAACCGCCGTCCTCAATGACTGGTAAGCAAAGGTACCCCTGAGAGACGTGTCGACTGCGTGTTGTAGTACCGCTGCAGATTCACTTAAGCTTCCCTCAAGCTGCAAAACAATGGAGGATTTGTAAGTCAGCATCCTCCATAAAGCTTAAAGATTAGAAATAAAAGAAGAGAAGCTTCCAGCACAAAAAAGTTACCTCTTGCTTAAGCTCGATTAGCTCGTTTTCTGACGAGACTTGTTTCCCTGTTAGCAATTCAATCAGGATTGCCCCTAGCTTGTATATATCGTCCTTCTCTGCATTGACATCATTTGAAGTGTTTTCTCCAGCCTCCTAGAAGATTAAATATAACAAGGAAATGAATCAGTATGTTAGAATCCTATTACAAAAAACAAGAATCTCAACATTCATCTGATTTTGAGGAGGCCTTGCATCCTCAGACTACATTTCGATATTTCAGCTAATGGGTAGCATAGGAGAAAGCGGAATGGACAAGTGCCTATAACCTAGGAAGTAGTAATTTGGGAAATGAAGAAACTAACTAGAAAGTGAAGGAACTAAGACAAAGATCAAACCTTGTATAATTAATAATTTGGGATCAGCGTTGAAAGAGCAGTTGGAGAATCAATAATTTCCTTACCTTTGGTGGCAAGGAGATTTTGTAGCTGCCCACTTTTGGAGTGAGGCTTTCATCCAAGAGAATATTTTCAATCCTCAAGTCATTTCCGAAGACACGGGGCGTTGTTCCAGTGTGCAAGAAGTGAACACCCCTTGCAATTCCCATGGAGATTGTCATTCTCTGAGGCCATTTCAAGGCTTCTTTCTTTCTCCGATCTGCCAAAGAAAGAAAACTGATAAGTTCCACAAAATGTGTTGCATTTTTGAAGCCGGACGCTTGTTGCTTGCATCTCTCTACCTGTGAGGTGATCCCTCAATGACCCATTCGGGATGTTTTCAAGCACAACAAAGATTGTGCTTCCCTTGTGGTTCTTATCCTGATACGGCACGATACAGTGGCCAATGACACTGACGAGGTTTTGGTGTCTTAGCTGTGATACTACTTGCATATGTTGCTTCAGACTTTTTGGTGAATGCTTCTGCTTCAGTTTTATGCTCTTGATCAACACTTCTGATCCACTCCTCAGCATTCCCTTGTAAATCTGCATACGGAAAACAGAAATCAGTTTCTTGTATCCTTGTAACTCTAGTTTTTCAGTCAACTTTCACCAATGCCTTACCTGTCCTTGAGAACCTTCATCCTTTACAAGACTTTCTGGGTCAAACCCATTTGTAGCTTCCTCCAACTCTTCCAATGTGAAATCATGGAAGGTTGGGAGGCTAAGAGCCGGCATCCTCAATGTCCTAGGCATATACTCTACAACACCAAATTCAAGAAAGAGCAAAGTCAAGATTATATTCCCTAATCCCTCCAATAGATTTTTGTAAACACCTTTTTGTGGAGCTCAAATTTTAGTTGTCAGTTTTGAGAATTAAGGTGATTAGTAGGATATAACATATTTTGAAACACATATTTGGGTATCTATAAGAAAATAAATATGTTTCAACTCTAAAACTTGGAAACTCAAAGCTGAAACAAAAAGCTTGAATTTGATTCGAAACTCAAAATTCTCCTTACTTGAATTTATAAAGGGTGCTGTGGTGCGAGTAGATGTGTTTGCTGAAGCAGGCTTACTGATCATCTTACTCCGGTCCTCTGTTGGCTTTCTTCTCCTACAAATGATCCAGACCAGCAATCCAGTAACAACACCTCCAATGACAACAATGGCGGCTATCACAGCTATCACGATTCCTAGTTTGAGTGCTGAATCTGGCTGTTGATCCTTGTTCTTTTTTCCATGTTTACCAGGTGGCTTAACAGCCAATGCTTGTCTTTGGCAATAAGACACAGCATGCTGTTGCTTGGCACCCGAAAGACAATTCCATGAAGTCAACACATTCTTGTTTGAAGATTTCGATCCTAAACAGCTAGGCAGATTTCCAATCAAGAGATTGTTTGATAAATCCACAATCCATAGTTTGCCACCACAAGCTGTGCTCTTAGGAACTGCTCCACTGAGCTGATTTCCCGCCAACTTGAGGTACCATAATGCAGGCAGAGAGAACAGGGAAGATGGGATTGGCCCGATAAAATGATTAGATGACACATCAAACCATTGGAGATCATAGAATTTCTTGAACTGGGAAGGAATCTCAGATCTCAACGAATTGTTCTGAAGTCTGATGTAAACCAGGTTGCTTCCTAGTGAGGGAAATTCGGGTCCGATTCGGTTGTTCCCAAGATCAATCTCTTGGAGTGAATTTAATCCGCTAAGATCAGGAACACTCCCATTGATGAGATTACTAAAGAGAACAAGGCTCTTGAGGCTTTTTAATGATGTAATTGAAGGTGGGATGCTACCATAGATGAAATTTGAGCTGATATTGAGCATCTCTAGTGAAGACAGCCTGCTTATTTTTGCAGGAAATGGGCCCCATATGCCCAATGACACAAGTGAGAGCTTCTTCAATCCAGAAAGCTTGGTAACATCAGTGAACAAAGAATCAATGGAGAAACTCTTAGAGAGAGATTGGTGTGAAACAGAAAAGGCTCCACCTTTTTTGAGGGTTTGTGAGGAGTTCTTGGTTCCAATGATGGTTAACTCGGATACATGATTATTTGAGCAAACCACAGAAACTGAAGAGGAGGGAGAAAGGTAGCAGAAGTTGGTCCAGTTGTTCCAACCCTGGAGAGATTCTGGGTATTCAAGATGCTGTTGGATCTCAAGAAGAATTCTGGATTCAGCTGAGCTCAGCTGTGCATCTGATCCGGGAAGGAGCCATAGCTGGGCTAGAAGAAGTGCTTGAAAGAGGACACTAAGCAAGACCCTAACTTTATGCATTTTTACTGGCTTTTCTATTACCCTAGGAGATTGAGTAGCAAAAAACCCAGTTCAGGAATCCCAAGTTCTGCACAGAAGAGGAAGAACAGAGGTCCAGAGAAGGAAGAATGTCACCTGGGTATTTTAAAACGCAGAGTTTTGTCTTCTGGGTTCTGCTCAGCAAAGCAGAAAAACTTCTTATTCAAACGTTCCACGTCAACCTATAGAGCTCACAAGCAGCTGTTTTCTGCTGGGAGATGACATTAATTACAGAAGAACAAACGTTGTTTTCATGACACTAAGAAAGTTGAGAGTGCCAGAGAAACTAAAAAACACAGAGAAGGGCTCTAAAGGAGAGTAGGGAAATCAAAGACAGGTCATGAAATCCCATGCATTGATACTCATCAAAGATCCGAAAACACGGCAGGTATTTCTCTACTTTCTTGAGAAGAAATAAAAAGATAAGAGAGTGGGAAGAGGATGGAGAGTTTGGAAGGCACAAAACAGAATAGAGAGAGAAGAAGTTTTGCTAGACAGTTGCCACTCTGTCAGTGCAGTGAACAAAATAGAAGGATAATAATCCTCTGCAACGCAGCCCACCTAAACCATCTAATTTTTCTTTTGTTTTCACCGTTGATTTTTTGAAACTCCATGTGGAGAGGGCCCATTGAGTCAAACTTGTTTGGCTTGCCTTGCTGAGGATCCACGGAGTTGACCCACCGCCACCGGCAATGGAGCGCGTAGGCACGTGCCACTAATGTGGCGGTTTGTTCTTTATGGTAAGTTTTGGTTTGGTTTAATTGAAGGCTAAACTACAGGGTTTTAGATATGATTCCGTACATTACAGGTTCTTTTGCTTCACCTGGCCTGTCCCTTTCAAAGGGTCCTTGTCAGGGTAATTCTTGTAATGGTCGTCTAGTTATGTTAAGATCGTTTTCTAAGTGGTTTAGGGAGGAGTTTAGGTGTAGGGAGAAGTGGAGAACTAAGTGTCGGTAGGGGTTTTCGTGTTTTTTTTTTTTTTTTTTGAAGAGAGGTAGGGGTTTTCGTGTTTTGAAATATATGATTGAATTAATGAAAATATGGTTATTATGAATGGATGAAATAAAGACAAGGGTTCGATTCGTCTTATAGTATGAAAGGGGAACTCACTCATTGGACCAGCCTAGAATTTATTCTCTCAATACTTATTAAAAATACAAAGTATTATTTATAAATGCCTTGATAATGATATGTATAAAAAAAACCTAAGATTTTTGTAAGAGAATAGTTGATGGTAGATCAATTTTTTATTATTATTATATTTTATTAATTTTTTCTTTTCTCTTTTTTAAAAGCAAATTGCTCTGTACGAAAGGAGTGTATACTTGTCAACATTGAAAAACCAAACTCAATTTTGGTTATTTTTATAGCTGGTCTTCCCCTCTTTTCTTCCCTTTATTAATTAATTTTTTTTTTTACATGATGATTAGTTTTTGGTCTACCACTGTTTATGCCCTAAGTAATCGAGAAAACAAAGCCCTGGTCATTGATGTACGATTGAAAATATGTTTAACAACTTTGCTTCATGTTATTTTAATACCTTTTTTTTCAAAATGCTTGCTTCGAATAATCGAATCCATCGATCACCCTTTCATTTTATTATCCATGCTCGCATGTAGTACTGTTTTTCTACTAAGAAGTTTGAAATCGATGATCACTTATAAGCGCATAGAATGATATACTTTCCAATTTGTTGGTCCTCCAAACTTTTCAAAATATTATTGTATTAATTTGCTATAATTTGTTGGTCCTTCGTGTGAGTTCAGGCCGGAGCGTGGGCTGAGGCAGGGGGATCCTCTCTCCCCGTATCTATTTTTACTGGTTGCGGAGGGTTTCTCAGCATTACTGAGGGAGAGTGAGCAGGCTGGCGGCTTGAAAGGTCTTCGGGTTGCTAGAACGGCTCCGGTGGTATCTCATTTATTTTTTGCGGATGACAATATCTTGTTTACTCAAGCGTCTTGTCAACAAGCAGCGTTAATCGTCCAAATCCTCCACCAATACGGAGCAACGTCAGGTCAACAAGTTAACTTGAGTAAATCGGAGGTGTCGTTTAGTAGGAATGTGAATGAGGAGTTGCGGGAGTCTATTCAGGCGACTTTGAATATTCCAGAGGTGGAGAAACACGAAAAGTACCTTGGCTTGCCAACGATGATAGGGAGGTCAAAGAAAGTTATTTTCTCGCAGGTTAAGGACAGAGTGTGGAAGAAACTTAAGGGCTGGAAATCGAGTTCGCTTTCTCGCGCAGGTAGAGAAGCGCTGCTGAAATCTGTTATTCAAGCAATCCCATCTTATGCTATGTCTTGTTTTCTGCTCCCAGCGGGTATCTGTAATGACATTGAACAGCTTATGGCAAAGTTTCTGTGGGGCAATGGAGAGAGCTACAAAGGGGTTCATTGGATGAGATGGGAAAGGCTGTGCAAACCGAAATCTCAAGGGGGCCTTGGTTTCAGAGACCTGAGAGATTTTAATCTTGCTTTGTTAGCTCGGCAGGGTTGGCGCTTGATTCAGGAGCCTGAGTCGCTTGCGGCTAGGATCCTTAAAGCTCGTTACTTTCCCCGGTCGAGTTTCTTGGAGGCTAAGGAGGGATTCAGGCCTAACTATTGTTGGTCGAGCATTTTCAAGGCCAGAGAGGTGCTGCTGGAGGGTAGTTTTTGGAAGGTGGGGAATGGTGAGAAGATTCGGGTGTGGCAAGATAGATGGCTGCCCCGACCTCGAACCTTTAAGCCTCTTGGGAATTTTTTCGGAGGCCATGCTGACTTGAGGGTTGCTGATCTAGTAGATTGGGAGAGGAAGCGTTGGAAAGAGGATTTGCTCCGATCAATCATGGTTCCTTATGACGCTGAAGCTGTTCAAAAGATCCATCTTGTTGATGCCGCTGTGCAGGACAGGCTTGTTTGGTATCATTCAAGTGATGGGAATTTCTCTGTTAGGTAGGCCTGTAGGTTATTGGAGCAGAATCGGAGGATGAAGTCGAATGCAGGGGAGCAGGCAGATGATGCTGAGGTGTGTCACATTTGGAAAGCTATGTGGAAGATTGATGTGGCACCAAGGGTTCGATCGTTTTTGTGGAGAGCTGCCAAACAGATATTGCTGTGCAAGAGCAATCTGATGGAGCGGAGAGTTGTGGAAAATCCTTGGTGTGAGGTTTGTGGAAAGGAGGAAACCGTAATTCATGCCTTGAGGGACTACAGCTTGCCAGCGGAGGTGTGGGACTCCTTCCCGTCTATTCAAGAGTTGGGGGAGAAGGCGTCGTCCTTCCTGGATTGGGCGGCTTTGATGTTACACTGTCCCATGACCGAGAGGTGTATTTGGGCGCTGGTGTGCTGGGGGTTGTGGAAAGCAAGGAACAAGTGGTTTTTTTGTGGCTCTCGCACGTTAGCTGTTGAGTTGATAGGGGATTGCGAGGCCCTGCAGTTAGAATTCAGCAAGGTGCGTGTCTGCTCTAGGAAGGCAAATGTTGCGGTGCTGGATTCTAGCGAGTACTGGTGCAAACCTCCCACTGGTTGGATGAAGATCAACGCCGACGCATCAGTGGTTGGTTCGGACTGTGGGATTGGGATCATTTGCCGAGACGAGATGGGTGCTAATGAGATAATTAGCATAATTAAATTGTGCCATTGTATATATTATTCTTTCCTTATCTTGTATTCCCTCTTAGGATAGAATAATGATCTTTGAGGAATTACAGGGATAGAGGAGCGTATGCTCCATTAGGACAGTTTAGCCTTCTTCTTTATGTATATATGAGGTTGAAGAGGAAATAAGAAAAGGAACGCAGTTCTCTGCAAACAATCAATCTCTCCAATTGTGTTTCATGGTATCAGAGCCTCTTTGAGGCACGTCATGAAAATTTGATCAAACACTCATTCCAAGCTTTCTTTTCCCAAAATCAAAATCATGCCAAATACTGAAGACACAGAAGTGAACAACTCCGGTGCAACTACAAAGAAAAACCCATCACCGTATGATTTGAACTCCAGTGATACACCGGGGAACATAATTACTCAAGTGAAATTGAAAGGCGAAAACTATGACGAGTGGGCTTGAGCGATTCGTACGTCGCTTCGGGCAAGGCGCAAATGGGTTTTCGTGGACGGAACCATGAAGAAACCAGATGAAGATTCAACCCAAATTGAAGATTGGTGGACTGTGCATTCGATGGTGGTTTCATGGATCTTAAACACAATTGAATCGAGCCTCCGATCAACGATCTCGTACAAAGAAAATGCAAAGGAGCTTTGGGACGACATCAAAGAACGCTTCTCTGTTGTCAACGGGCCAAGGATCCACCAACTAAAATGCGAGCTCGCTGAGACAAAGCAACGGGGGTTGTCGATCGTTAGCTATTACGGAAAACTGAAGCGTTTATGGGAGGATCTTGGTCAATATGATCCGATTCCCATATGTACGTGTACAAAGTGCACTTGTGATATCAATGCTAAGCTTCAAAATCAACGAGAAACTGCCTACGTCCACCAATTCTTGATGGGGTTGGACGATGATGTCTATGGGACTGTACGTTCCACTCTTTTGGCCGGCGATCCGCTTCCTCCATTGAACAAAGTGTACTCCACGCTAGTTCAAGAAGAAAGGGTCCGTGCTATGAATCGCTCAAGTGAAGAGAAGCAAGATCAGATGGCGCTAATGGCTAAAACGGGCGGACGAACTCATTCCACTTCTAATGGTCGTTGGGAAAACCCGGACAGATACACGATCTGTACCCATTGCAATCGGCAAGGGCATGCTGCTTCTGGATGCTTCAAAATCATTGGTTACCCTGAATGGTGGGGAAACAAGTCCAAAACTGACGTCAAAGAGAAAGGTCGAGTGAACAACGATGGAAGCAAATTTGGATCTGATGTCGGACGTGGAAAGAACACCTCTGTTCGTGCCAATGCAGCACAAGCCTTAAGATCAGCCAGCGAAGGTGGTGTGAATGTCGAAGCAGAAGCTCGTAGCTTGCCGGGCCTAAGCGGTGATCAAATTCAATCTCTTATAGACTTGCTAAACTCTCAAAAATCAGGTGCAACCGAGCACATGAGCGGTAAGAGTTCTAAAAATATGTGGATTATTGATTCTGGAGCTACTAACCATATGACAGGTAATCGAGAACGTTTTAGTTCTCTTCGAAAAATTGCAGGTATACCAATTGGTCTTCCTGATGGAGATCATGTTGAAGCTACGATGGAAGGAGTAGTTAAACTTGATGCTTGTCTCACTTTAGAACATGTGCTTTATGTACCAAATTTGACACGTGAATTGATTTCTGTGACTCAACTAATAGATGAAAATAATTGCCATGTTCAACTCACGTCCCATTTATGTGTGATTCAGGACCGCACTACGAAGATGCTGATTGGTGCGGGTAGACGAAAGGGACGCTTGTACTACTTCCTTCCGATTTCCCAAGCCAAGGCGTTGCAAATAGGAGTTAATCCGGTTCCAATTTTGTGGCACAAGCGGCTTGGGCATCCCTCGTGGGAAGTACACAAATTCTTTTCAAAGATTCTTGGTAATCCGAGTATTGGAAAAATAAATAGTGCGTGTGATGTTTGTCAACGCGCAAAACACTCTCGTAGTAGTTTTTCTTTGAGTCAAAGTATTGCCAATGAAAGTTTTGATTTGATACATTGCGATCTTTGGGGACCTTATAGGAAGGCCTCCTCTTGTGGTGCTCATTATTTTTTAACTATTGTTGATGATTATACTCGTGCCATTTGGATCTATTTGCTTGTTGATAAGAAAGCAGTGATGAGAACACTTCTTCAATATTTCGCTTATGTTGAGAGGCAATTTGGAAAGAAAGTGAAAACCCTTCGTAGTGATAATGGAACAGAATTCTTATGTATGCAAACTTATTTTCGTGAAAATGGTATAGTTTTTCAAACATCTTGTGCAGGAACGCCGCAACAAAACGGTCGGGTTGAATGAAAGCATCGACATATCCTTAATATGGCGCGTGCTCTCCGGTTTCAAGGTAATTTACCCATTGATTTTTGGGGAGAGTGTGTTCTTACAGCCGGGTATTTAATAAACCGCACTCCGACTCGAATCCTCAACGGTAAAACTCCTTTCGAACTCTTGCATAATATATCTCCAAACTATGATCACCTAAGAGTTTTTGGGTCTCTATGTTATGCTCACGTTCAAAAACGAGATGGGGACAAATTTGCCGATCGGAGTAGACGATGTGTTTTCGTCGGATACCCATCCGGTAAGAAAGCATGGAGATTATTTGATCTAGAAGCTAACGTGTTCTTGATTTCTAAGGACGTCACTTTCTTTGAAACTACATTTCCATATGAACACAAACCACCTACACCATCACTGGGAGAATATCACTTTCCTAAAAATATTGATGATGACGATGAAAGCATGTTGGGTGATGTCACCCATGCTCCAACAATTCTACCAACAACGATCACACAAGCATGTTCTCCTACGGCAATCACGGCTGAGCCAAGCCATGTTCTCGCCCCAGGAGAAGTTGATGTCGAGCCCATTAATGAGCCACAACCTGTTGACGAGGGCCTACCCGAACAACAACCTCACGAGCCACAAACTGGGCGAGGTCACCGGCTTAAGAAGCCGTCTTCTAAGCTTCAAGATTTTGTTACAAACACTGCAGTAATGCAACCCTCGATCGAAGCCGCAGCTCGTGCTCCACGACATGAGTCAGGTACGCCATATTCTTTACATAATTATCTCTCATCTGATCGTTTTTCCTCTCGTCATTGCAGCTACCTTGCCGCTATAACTCAGGCCACCGAACCATCCTCGTTTGCTCAAGCGATGAAAGATTCTCGTTGGCGTGACGCCATGAAATTAGAGACAAGTGCTCTTGAAGAAAATCACACTTGGACATTAACAACATTGCCCCCTGGCAAACGAGCCTTAGGGTGCAAGTGGATTTACAAAATCAAGCACAAATCCGATGGATCGATCGAGCGCTTCAAAGCTCGGTTGGTTATCCTTGGCAACCACCAAATCGAAGGGGTCGACTACTCCGAAACATTTGCTCCCGTAGCAAAGATGGTTACGGTACGGACGTTTTTAGCAGTAGCCGCAATCAAAAATTGGGAGTTACACCAAATGGATGTGCATAACGCATTTCTCCATGGCGACCTCCATGATGATGTATACATGAAACCACCGCCGGGTTTTCGACCTCAATCTCCTGGCCTTGTATGCAAGTTGTGCAAGTCGCTTTATGGGCTAAAGCAAGCTCCGCGTTGTTGGTTTGCAAAGCTATCCGAGGCTTTGAAAAGGTATGGATTTCGACAATCCCAGTCCGACTATTCCTTATTTGTCTATAATCACGGTTCAATTCAACTTAATATACTTGTTTATGTTGATGATCTAATCATCTCTGAAAATGACGGCACCGCGGTGACCAAGTTTAAATCTTATCTCAGTAACTGCTTCAAAATGAAGGACTTGGGTACATTGAAATACTTTCTTGGAGTGGAAGTTGCACGCTCACCAACCGGGATTTATTTGTGCCAACGTAAATATGCACTTGACATCATCAAAGAAGCTGGTCTTCTTGGGTCCAGGCCAGCTGACTTTCCCATGGACTCTCATCACAAATTGGCACTCTCAACAGCGCCAAAGATGGCTCACCCCGATGCATATCGAAGACTTGTTGGACGCCTTATATATCTATGTTTCACTCGTCCAGATTTGGCATACTCGGTGCATATCCTCTCACAATTCATGCAAACTCCCACTATGGACCATTGGAATGCCGCCCTACGAGTTGTTCGCTATCTCAAAGGACACCCGGGCCAAGGGATAATGCTCAACGCCAATACCGCCCTTCAACTTAGCGGGTGGTGCGACTCTGATTGGGCAAGTTGCCCGATCTCTCGCCGCTCCTTAACGGGATGGATAGTCTTCCTTGGGTCCTCTCCCATCTCATGGAAAACCAAGAAACAACACACCGTATCTCGATCCTCTGCCGAAGCCGAATACCATTCAATGGCTTCCATCACATGTGAGCTCAAGTGGTTAAAAGGGGTCCTGCGTGATTTATGTATTTCACATAATCAGCCCTTCAAGTTGTTTTGTGACAGTCAATCGGCCCTCCACATCGCCAACAATCCGATGTACCACGAACGTACTAAACATATAGAAGTTGATTGTCACTTCTTACGTGATGAGATCATTCGAGGCAATCTCCTTCCCTCCTATGTTCGTAATACAACACAATTGGCAGACATCTTTACAAAAGCTTTGGGCAAAGCTCCGTTTCATCGTCTTCTCTCCAACTTGGGCATCAAGGACTTGTATGCTCCAACTTGAGGGGGGATAATGAGATAATTAGCATAATTAAATTGTGCCATTGTATATATTATTCTTTCCTTATCTTGTATTCCCTCTTAGGATAGAATAATGATCTTTGAGGAATTACAGGGATAGAGGAGCGTATGCTCCATTAGGACAGTTTAGCCTTCTTCTTTATGTATATATGAGGTTGAAGAGGAAATAAGAAAAGGAACGCAGTTCTCTGCAAACAATCAATCTCTCCAATTGTGTTTCAGGTGCTTTAGTCTTTGCTGGTGCTCGGAGAATTCAGGACGACACGTCAGTGGAGGTTGCTGAGATGGAAGCAGTGCGCTGGGGGGTTGAGAAAGCACGCGAGATGGGTTTGGGTAGAGTCGTTGTGGAGAGCGATTCTTCCACTGTGATCCATCGAGCGCAGACGAGGAGTATCCATGCCATTGTTTTTGGAGACTTATTGGCGATCACCTTGGAGGCTTCTGATGGTTTTGCTCAATGTCTTTGGCGGTATGTAAGGAGGAAGGCTAACGGCGCAGCTCATTGGCTAAGTAGATGGCGGCCTTCGCGCCCGTTTTTCGCTAGTAGAAACTTTGTTTTTCCGGTGGAGTTTTATGATGTACTAGACAATGACTTGATTTCCACGTAATTGATGCTGGTTTCTATCAAAAAAAAAGAAAAACTGGGCTACCCATTTGACTTGGTTTTAAGACGAAAATTTACTCAAACTATATTTTACATTGACTTTATTATAATTTGTGTATATTAATTGACCTACCGGACTTTATGGCTATGGCGTTGAGCAAGTCTATGTTCTTTGCTAATTTGAAATTAGCCATACGATTCTCTTGCGTTTGGGGATAGACTTTTTAAATAGTTGACATAAGATTTTTTTCCTTAATTGTTTCTTGGGCTTAACATGAAGTCGCAAACTGTTTTGGTCAAAAAATCATACTCCGTACATTGTAACAAGGAACATCTTGGCCTTGAGAAGAAAAAGAAAAAGAAAGCGGCCATTCGGCCAAAAGATACGATTTATGTATGCATTCATTGTGGGCTAAGATATGTACTATGTGTAGGAATATATGGTAGGGGAAGTACACAAGAAGATTAAGGAAAGGCATTGAAACCAATGGACAAAAAAGGTTAAATAAGGGGTCCAAATGGTCGGCACTTGACATCCAGCTCCATCAATAATCATCTCATATGCATGCATTGTTTTTTATTCATCAAGTTGTAAGATTCTCTCTCTCGATCTCTTTTTAAAGGACATGGCGTTTTATATGATTTGTTTTCTTTTTGATTGGCTAATCAATAGCATACTGTATTTAGCTTTTTTGCAACAAAACAAAAAATCATAAAGATGACATTGTAACAGTATTGTATTGCTTGCACTTCACTTTCAGTGTCACGACTCGATCATGACGTACGTACGTTCAACTCAATTATTGTGTTGAATTTTATGCCATGCATTATTAGCCTAGAGAAAGACTCATATGGGAATATATCTCATGGTGAGAAGTAGGAATGTCTCTTGTCCATTGGATTAAACTCGATCGTACGGTTCATGATTTATTTTTTAGTACTTTTTTTGAGCTTCAACATACACGCTCTCAAATCACGTTTGCCCAAACTCGATCGTCCGTCTCCGACTCCGAAGACAACGACGGCGTCTTCCTCCGCCGTCCTTCCCTCCTTCCTCCACCGCAGAATCCGACCTCCGTCGTCCTTGCCTCCGTCGCCGTCGCTCCCGCAAAACGGCTCCGTCGTCGAATACGAACTTGCAATCGCGACAGACGACGTCCGAGCGGTCGGCTAGGGTTTCGGATCGGGAGGGAGAGATGGCTCCGAAGGTCGGTCATCGTAGATCTGAGCAGAATTGAGAAGATGGAGACCGGATCTGGCTTCGGATGGCTGTTAATGGCGGAGGCGAGTGAATGGAAGAAGACGGCGGAGGCGGACTCGATCCGGCCGTCAGCGAGGCGGTTGAGATCGACGTGTTCGACGGCGGCGAGGGACTCCTGCTCGTCGGAGATTTGGTATCGTTGCGGCCGTCGGAGGAGTTTTTCAACTCACGCCTACTAGAACCAGGCGAGGAGTTTTTCTCGTCACTCTCGAGTTCGTGAATGGTTTGTTTCTCTGCTGATTGTGGCTTTCTCGGTGTTGTAACAGGTGCGAGTTCAATTCGTTACCGTCGGATCGAATTTCCGACGCAATTGACGTCAGATCTAAACGGCAGACCGGATAGGTGGAGCGGTCGGAGAGCCAAGGATCTATGCTCGGATGGAAGGCGTGCTCGCACTTCAGGAGCAGCGGGAGCGACTCGTTGTCGACGAACTCGGCGAGACAAACCGTGTATTTCAGATCTCGTTTCCCGATCTTGAGCCTCCTCACGTCGGAGTAAACGAACGTAGTGAGCGTTTTGATGTCAGATCTGGCCAGTCTAGGCTTGGAGGGACGCTGAGATCCGGAAACAACGGGGAGAAGATACTGACCGTAGGCAGGGATGGTGACGGCATTGATGCCGGTGCATCTTTCAAGGTGAATTTCGGTCGTTTCATCCTGTTTTGTTGGAAATTTTTGGCTGATTATTGTTTGAATGAACAAAAATTTCAGTTTTGGATGTCTCTGGATGATAGCAAGAGTATGTGCAGATTTTCTGTGATTGTGGTTTCATCGTAAATTCGATCTGCTTTCTCCTATCGATAGGTGGAGATTTTGTGTGTGATTGTGGTTGATTTCAAAAATGCCATGGATGTGTGCCTTTTTTTGGTAATAATACATGTACCTACTGTAGGTATCTGCAGTATGCATCTAAGGTTCCATTGGTTATACAACTCATTGATGATAACAAGAGTATGTGGAAGAATTTGTCCGTGGACGAATGCATCAGGCTTGCACGCGGATTCGACATGGTTTTGATCAGCTGTCCTGCGTTGAATACAATTCTTTCCAGGTTTAGTGCAATTTTCTGCTTCCTGTTGTTAATGCAGCTTGTAGATTGTGATCCAGATCTGAAGTGCCAATATTTTGAACAACTTAAAGCCATATCGTATCACATGATTGGACTGGTATTATATTGTAAATGGAGATGATGTGTTGTTTGAACAATTATGGAGAATTCTCATATTGCAGTAATTGTTTCTTATTCTATGCACCAAGGACACATTACACTAGTAGCTAGCTACTCTTCTCATTAATGAAGAGTTGAACAAATATTGATGAACAAGTTAACCATCGAGTTGTACAAATTTGACCATTGAGTTGCACAAAATTGACCATTGAGTTGCACAAATTTGACCATTGAGTTGCACAAATATCGACGAACAAATTGACCATAGAATTCAACACATTGGCAATAGAGTTGAACAAATATGAATGCACAAATTGACCATTGAGTTGCACAAATTTGACCATTGAGTTGCACAAATATTGATGAACAAATTGACCATAGAATTCAACACATTGGCAATAGAGTTGAACAAATATGAATGAACAAATTGACCGTTGAGTTGCACAAACTTGACCATTGAGTTGCACAAATTTGACCATTGAGTTGCACAAATATTGATGAACAAATTGGCCATAGAATTCAACACATTGGCAATAGAGTTGAACAAATATGAATGAACAAATTGACCATTGAGTTGCACAAACTTGACCATTGAGTTGCACAAATTTGACCATTGAGTTGCACAAATATTAATGAACAAATTGACCATAAAATTCAACACATTGGCAATAAAGTTGAACAAATATGAATGAACAAATTGACCATTGAGTTGCACAAACTTGACCATTGAGTTGCACAAATTTGACCATTGAGTTGCACAAATATTGATGAACAAATTGACCATAGAATTCAACACATTGGCAATAGACTTGCACAAATTGCCAAAGCAAAACAAATTATACGAACTTCGACTGCTATAAAATATGACATGAATGCAAAATTGATCATAGAGTTGCACAAATAAGCAATAGAGTTGCACAAATATGGTTGCACAAATCGGCCATAGAGTTGCACAAATACGGTTGCACAAATAGGCCATACGGTTGCACAAATCTGGACGCCCGTGCCATTTTCCGAATAATACGCCCGTGCCGTTTTTTTCCCTTTTTTATCTTAAGCCCTTGATCTCTCCTCATCCAATGACTATGATTCATTCCTATTTCCTACCATAATAATCATTCTTACCGGATCCGGACCCATTAGTTTATTATCAATCTAAACATTATTTGCACTATGCTTAATTGTTTCTCGATCTCCACACGTTGTAGTAAGAAATAAATGTGAGTGAATTAACAATATATATATATATATATGTATCCACTTATCTTTTTTTTATTCACCCCTTAATTTCCGATGCGGGTAAAAAATTTCAGCCTTTCCACAAGAGCCCTTGTTTAGATATTAAGATTCAATTGATTTTGATAAGTTTAGCTAGATTTGAAATACGGGATAGTGTACATAGACGTGGGTCCGGTTCCAAATTTCGTGGAACCGGAACCGGAACCGGAACCGACCCTTGGCCGGTTTTTCGGTTCCGGTTCCGGTTCCAGGCCGGTTCCGGTTTCAGGCTGTTCCGTGGCCGGTTCCACCCGGTTCCGGTTCATGACATGGCCGGTGTACGTACACATAGATTATAGTTTATATATACTGCGCTTGGCGCATCAGCTCACTGGTTGTGCATTAATTCTAGTACCATAACGCCTCGGGTTCGAAACTCCAGGGCGGCAGTTTGTCCTATTTCTTTAGAGCTAGTTAATACTAGTTCTCATCCCTTGTGGATGCTTATCACGCACGAAAATAACGCATATAAAAACAACCTTAGGGTAATTGGATAAGATAATACAGAGTATGGCACCGGAATAGGCTATCTGTATGGTGAAAAAAATGTACAACTTAGAGTTAATGGATTACAAAAAAAGGACGGACGAAGTTAAAATAAATCTTTTGCTTTGATAAAAAAAAATATATAAGTAGTATAAGAGAATGCAACAATTTATTTATAGTTGTCACAAAATATATATCTTATATAAATTTTTTTATCATAGACAAAACTAACTTAGGATCCGTGTTTCACATGATGTTTTAAAATGAAATAGTGTAGTCTGTCGTGCACGACTATTATATTTAGAAAAATTAAAATTAGATATTTTTAATTAAATATATCTATGAAAAAATATAATATAAATTCCAGTGCATAAACGTGTTTTTTTTTTTCTAAAAAGAGTGATATTGTTTTGAAATTCATATAACCTGAATAGTTTGTATTAACATAATATGTACACTTGTGTATATATTTTAATTAAAGCCTTATTATAAGAATATACATTGATAGTTTACTAAATTTTTTTTATCATATATTAATAATGATTTAAATATAAAAGTAAAATTTTAAAATTTTAAAATGTTTCATCATGTGATATATTGATAACATTTATCATAAATTAATTATTAAATATAGGAAACCACAATTTTACTTGTATTAAAAGAAATAAGTTCAATCGATTTTTAAGGCAACAACTTTTTGCACACGGGAAAAAAAGACTTTTTGCACCACGCCGTTATAAGGCGTCGCTTTCGAAAGGTGACGCCTCTCAACGACGGGCCACGACGCCATCTGAGGGTGTCCACCAACGCGTTTGACCGGCGTCCCCATCAACGGTGTCCTAGTCGTCTATGTATATATATTTTCAATAGGCCATTAAATATCACAAAACCCCATTAGCACAATTGGTAAGTACCTTTCGTTGTCCATACCTCACATTCAAAGATCACATCTCAATAGCTGCATATTTTGTTCACATGATTTGAACTTAGGACACATTTAAAAGCCAAATTGAGCAATTGCCACCTGGACTAATTAAACTTATTGAAGTATTAGAGTTATATTAAAAATAATAGTATGTGTGACGCCTTTGAACGGCGACCCGGTGACGCCGCCTTTGAATGGCGTGGTGCAAAAAGTCGAAAAAACAGTGTGCAAAAAGTCGAGGTTTTATTTAAGGATTTTGCTTAATTTGTATGTGAAAGATTTTTCCATATATTTTGACAAAAACAAATTTAAAACATATGCTAATAAATTCAATAGAAAACCTATATACTACAAATAATAAAATTTATTTTTAAGATTTGATGTAGGGTCGGAATTAATGTTGTTGTTTAAAAACGACCACGTGTTTGTGTGTATTAGAAAAATAAGAGGTGTTTATATAATTTGTGAAAATTGTGGATTTCTATGTAAATAAGTAGAAATTGTTGAAAGAGATGTATGTTTATCTATATTATTTGACTAAAAAATCAAGTTTATTATCAATATAGAAAAATAAATAAATATAGTTAATAATGTAAATATTGAGTTTCAATTAATTATTAGTGTGACAAATAATAATAGATATTCTTTTGTAACAGGAAATTTTAAAGATAGATAGTACAACTTTAAAGATAGATATTAGATAAATAAGAAAAAAAAATAATGATTATATAATTAAACAAAATAAAAGATATGGAGTTGTTAATATGACATGATTACATTAAAAATCAACATAATTAGAAAACATTAAAAAATCTATATTCAAAGTGCGGTCAAAATCAACGTGGTAGCTTGAAAACAATCGGCTTTTATAATATATATTGATTTTATTGTATGTGATTCCGATTAAAAAATACATTTAGGTGATTTTATTTTATTTATTAATAGATAAAATATAAAATAAGCATATTGTTAAATACAAACTAGCTTAAGGCCCATGTCTCATTTGTGACATTTTTGAATCAAATAAAGAATAACATAATTTGGGTGATTGTATTTTATTTATTTATAGATAAAATAAAAATATGTATATTTTTAAACTTAAATGAGAACCTTGATAAATTAATTCTAACAATTATCTCATTAAATATTACTTTGGAAAACTAATCGTAAAGAATAGTCTTAATCAAAGTGATTGAATATATTTATTTATGGGTCCGGATCCGGTAGGAATGATTATTATGGTAGGAAATTGGAATGAATCATAGCCATTGGATGAGGAGAGATCAAGTGCTCAAGAAAAAAGAGGGAAAAAAACGGCACGGACGTATTTTTCGAAAAACGGTACGGGCGTCCAGACTTTGTGCAACTCTATGGCCAATTTGTGCAACCGTATTTGCTCAACTCTATGGCCGATTTGTGCAGCCATATTTGTTCAATTCTATTGCTTATTTGTGCAACTCTATGATCAATTTTGTATTCATGTCATATTCTATAGCAGTCGAAGTTCGTATAGTTTGTTTCGCTTTGGCAATTTGTGCAACTCTATTGCCAATTTGTTCAACTCTATGGTCAATTTGTTCATCAATATTTGTTCACCTCAATGGTCAAATTTGTTCAACTCAATGATCACATTTGTACAACTCTATGGTCAATTTGTTCATTCATATTTGTTCAACTCTATTGCCAATGTGTGTGAATTCTACGGTCAATTTGTTCATCAATATTTGTACAACTCTATGGTCAATTTGTTCAACTCAATGATTACATTTGTACAACTTTGTGGTCAATTAGTTCATTCATATTTGTTCAACTCTATTGTCAATGTGTTGAATTCTATGGTCAATTTGTTCATCAATATTTGTACAACTCTATGGTCAATTTGTTCAACTCAATGATCACATTTGTACAACTCTATGGTCAATTTGTTCATCCATATTTATTCAACTCTATTGTCAACGTGTTGAATTCTATGGTCAATTTGTTCATCAATATTTGTACAACTCTATGGTCAATTTGTTCAACTCAATTATCACATTTGTACAACTCTATGGTCAATTTGTTCATTCATTTTTGTTCAACTCTATGGTCAATGTGTTGAATTCTATGGTCAATTTGTTCATCACTATTTGTTCAACTCAATGGTGAAATTTGCTCAACTCAATGGTGAAATTTGTTCAACTCAATGGTCAAATTTGTTCAACTCAATGGTGAAATTTGTTCAACTCAATGGTCAAATTTGTACAACTCTATGGTCACTTTGTTTGCGTGGAGCAACATTCATTGGAAGGAGTCAAATCCATGTCTTAATTGAACAAAAGTCATATTACTATGACCACTCATTTTGAAAGTCTCGACGGGAACTAATGTGCCTATTCGCCACACGGACCTACAGAATGAGCCATGACGAGCCCAGATGCATGGAAAGCTCCAAAACGGGACCTAACTACGCGGTTTGGGACACTCAACCGCGGTTTTGAAGCCTTAAATGGCTTTTTTTGCGAGCACCCCCAACACACAGGCCCTTTGGGCCTGGCCATAGCCCCGTCTCGAAGAGACCTTCGAAACGACATAAAATACACCCCGCTTCGATAACCGAGCGCAAAAGTACGCCCTTTTTCTCCCCGGACTCCCCGACGCCTGTCTGCTTTCCCCCAGATTCTGGTCTTATGCTGGCCCGGAAACCGCGAACTCAATACTCCACCTCGTGGCTTATGTCGAGACCTTCGAAACGACTGCTCACACACCTCGAACGGATCACCGAGCCAAAAGTTATTGCATTTCACTTCCAATTTGGCAGTAACACACAAGAACATAGCTAAATCGGAACAGCTTTACACTACTAGAGCGAACTAGATCGAGGATTGTGCAATCACGATCGAGGATTGTGCACACACGATCAAGGATTGTGCAATCACGATCGTCGATTGTGCAATCATAGTAAGCATTCCAATTATGATAAGAAATGAGCAAATCGTTCTCACATGTCAGAATGCTATCATATCTCAAGAACTGATTTCAAACCGAACAAAGAATTCAGCCATGTAACCCGAACTGATCTCACATGTAATAAGCAATTTACAACAAAATAGAACAACATAGATTCTGCAGTAACAACCAAAATTATCAAAGAATCAACTACAACTACATCAAAGAATCAACCATTTATTCAACTCAAATGATCCATTTGAGCAACTCAATAGTACAATTGTACAACTCACTCGATTGACAACAACCAACGCTTCGGGATCTGCTCCCACGAAGGTCCATCGGGGACATGGATGGTAGGACACCATGTCCTACAACCTGGCTAAAAATTCAATAAAGCAGCTGCTACTGGCTTCTATATCTTTACTTCCAGTCACATTACAATTCTTCAAATGTTGTATCCGTGTTACTTGTTGCAGATAGTTGAGAAGCTTGTGGATATTGTTGCCTTTATGCATCAGCAGATTTCAGAAGTATTTGGAAGTGAACGAATATCTCCATCCTTGTTCCCTCGCTCTCATCAGCATATGCCTCACATACGTATCTCCACTCCCTCCCGTTAAAACTGGCTACAATTCTACACTAATCAATTCGATTCCTCTGCTCGCTAATCAACACATTCAATAGCTCATTCCACTTCACAACTAACTCTAATTCAATCGAACTCCCTATCGCTAAGTTTTGGAAGTACGAAATCTCTTACAAGCAGGATATCAATTTCCAATCGATTATACTACAAATTGAACACCTATCGCTAGGGTTTAGGAGTTGGAAATCGTTTAGTAGTTGGAAATCGCTTACAAGCTGGATAACGACAGGAGAATCCAATCGAGAGCGAGGGCGCCATCGTTGGGAGTCCGGAGACACTCGCGCCGGTAACCCGTCTCGAAGAGACCTTCGAAACGACATAAAATACGCCCCGTTCCGATAACTGAGCGCAAAATTACGCCCTTTTTCTCCCCGGACTCCCCGACGCCTGTCTGCTTTCCCCCAGATTCTGGTCTTATGCCGGCCCGGAAACCGCAAACTCAATACTCCACCTCGTGGCTTATGTCGAGACCTTCGAAACGACTGCTCACACACCTCGAACGGATCACCGAGCCAAAAGTTATTGCATTTCACTTCCAATTTGGCAGTAACACACAAGAACATAGCTAAATCGGAACCGCTTTACACTACTAGAGCGAACTAGATCGAGGATTGTGCAATCACGATCGAGGATTGTGCAAACACGATCGAGGATTGTGTAATCACGATCGTCGATTGTGCAATCACGATCGTCGATTGTGCAATCACGATCGTCGATTGTGCAATCACGATCGTCGATTGTGCAATCACGATCGTCGATTGTGCAATCACGATCGTCGATTGTGCAATCACGATCGTCGATTGTGCAATCACGATCGTCGATTGTGCAATCGTAGTAAGCATTCCAATTATGATAAGAAATGAACAAATCGTTCTCACATGTCAGAATGCTATCATATCTCAAGAACTGATTTCAAACCGAACAAAGAATTCAGCCATGTAACCCGAACTGATCTCACATGTAATAAGCAATTTACAACAAAATAGAACAACATAGATTTTGCAGTAACAACTAAAATTATCAAAGAATCAACTACAACTACATCAAAGAATCAACCATTTATTCAACTCAAATGATCCATTTGAGCAACTCAACAGTACATTTGTACAACTCACTCGATTGACAACAACCAACGCTTCGGGATCTGCTCCCACGAAGGTCCATCGGGGAAATGGATGGTAGGACACCATGTCCTACAACCCGGCTAAAAATTCAATAAAGCAGCTGCTACTGGCTTCTATATCTGTACTTCCAGTCACATTACAATTCTTCAAATGTTGTATCCGTGTTACTTGTTGCAGATAGTTGAGAAGCTTGTGGATATTGTTGCCTTTATGCATCAGCAGATTTCAGAAGTATTTGGAAGTGAACGAATATGTCCATCCTTGTTCCCTCGCTCTCATTAGCATATGCCTCACATACGTATCTCCACTCCCTCCCGTTAAACTTGGCTACAATTCTACACTAATCAATTCGATTCCTCTGCTCGCTAATCAGCACATTCAATAGCTCATTCCACTTCACAACTAACTCTAATTCAATCGAACTCCCTATCGCTAGGTTTTGGAAGTACGAAATCTCTTACAAGTAGGATATCAATTTCCAATCGATTATACTACAAATTGAACACCTATCGCTAGGGTTTAGGAGTTGGAAATCGTTTAGGATCGAGTTGGACATCGCTTACAAGCAGGATAACGACAGGAGAATCCAATGAGAGCGAGGGCGCCGTCGTCGGGAGTCCGGAGACACTCGCGCCGGTAACGGACCTCGGGGAGCGAGCGGCGAAGATCGTCTCGACGTGGCGGTCCCAAAGCTCCAATCCGGATCAGATCAAGTGACAAAAAGGCAAATCTCGAGGTCGCTGGTGAAGACGACGAAGACGTTGAGGATACCGAGGAGTCCGAGCGTCTCGAGGTCGGAGTAGGAGCGGTCGAGGGGGCGGTCGGAGGGCCGGAGGAGGTAGAGGAACGTGCATCTGCCGGATCTACTTGGTGGATGAAACGACTTGTACGGCGGAGTGACAAGCCGATCGTGAGGGGCGGCCAGGCCGACAACATCAAGCGCGAGATCGCCATTCTCCACCACGTCCGCCACCGCCACATCATCTGCCTCCAGGAGGGGCTGGCCACGCGCTCCCGGATCTTCTTCGTCATGGACTACGGCCGCGACAGCGATGATCTCGGAGAGGAAGCTCTCTCGCTGAAGGAGCCCCTCGCAAGGCTCGTGGTCCGATTCCGATCCCTGAGCGTCTCCGAAACCAGCACCTGCACTCCACCAAACCCTAGCTTCTCAATCGCCATCACGAAGGAATCGATCGTATCCTGTAATACGAGAATCAACAAGGTTATTCGGTGAATTTGACCTAAAATTGGAGTGGAGAAGACGTGAATTAGGATTTGCACCTCCAAGAATTGCAAGAGAGCAGCCATGGCAGGCTGCAGATCGGGAGATCCGCTAGAAGATGGGAGAGCGGAAGGGACGCGTGTATACGAGATAGGAGAGAGGATCGGGAGATCCACTGGTTTAATTTTTTTTTTAATTAATAAGCGTTACTTTTTGGGGAAGGGACTCATGTATATCAGCCATGGGATGGGGAGAATCCAATGGTCCAGATCTATTCCTATTTCCTACCGTAAGAATCATTCTTACATGAGTCTTTCTCTTTATTTATAGAAAAAATGCCGAATATTTGTCTTACTAATGTGGGTATAAAATTGTTCTAAGCTATGTCCGAATATTTGTCTAAGATCTCAAGAGTAACATCTAGAAAAAGAGAGATGGGACAAAGCTGGGTACAGGGAAATTTAGAGTAAACTTGTATATTCATCCTGCCGAATTTGATAGAGCCCTTGGTCTATTAACATACGTTACTGTATGTTTGTACATAAGCCAAAACATGACTGGACGGAAAAGGGATAACAGCTTTAACTTGACAGGAAACTTGAAGATTCTCAAAACCCAGGTTGTGCAACTTCACGGTGCTTTGGAATGGACAAATACTAATGTTAATTGTTAACAACTGCATAGTCTTAAGTTCAGCTTTTGTAATTTGCTAGGTTAGATAGACATTAAATTAATGTACAATTTTTCATTAATAATATATTTGTACAGTGTAAACTTGTAACTTGTTCTTGGAGGAACAACAACTACAGCACATTGTAAAATTGTTGAGAATCGTTACATCTAAGGAAAAATTACCGAAAATAATCTCAACTTTTGCCTATTAACTCAAAATAACACCAACTTTCAATTTTACTCGTTTTGGTACCAATTCTTATGGTAATTGTTAAAAGTAGTACGAAATTGTTTCCGGTGAATATTTCCGATGGAGTCGATGACGTGGCAGTCGGAATAGGCTGACTAGACATTTAAATATGGGTGACTAGATTAGAATATTGTTGACTAGAATTCACAAATAAGAAATACTGAAACTTAAAATCATTCCAATTTGACTTCCTTTTTTGATAGAAGTAATTGTATAAAGCAGCAGGAGTGGATGGGTGATTTGGCCCGAAGGCCATCACACCAAGTATTTGCAATCTTAGCAAAAAATCTTCATATAAATATCTCTCCATTGTATTTTCTCTCTCCTCCCTCCTGAATTCGCTCTTCCTCTCTCTCTCATCAAATCGTTCTTCTCTCGTTCTCGTTTTCGTCGCTTCCACCATGGACGAACTTTTCCCGGAAGACGACAACTCTTCACCGCCTCCATCGTGCACCCCAACAACAATCCAGATCTGCGAGAATCAGCTCCGCTGGGGCTTCATTCGCTATCACGTGGAAACGATCCTCGACCATGGCGAGAATCAGCTCCTATGGGGCTTCATTCGCAAGATCTACGTCATCTTGTGCGCTCAGATTATCCTCACCGGTCACCACTCTCGTCGATCTCTCTTGTCACCGACCTCTTATGCGCTTAGATTATCATGTCTTTCGTCAATAAGTCACCCTCTCTCCTTTCTCTTGTTTTTAAATCTGAAATTGAATTCTGTTGATTTTCTCTACTAGATCGCTGGAATTTGCTTGGTTGTTGACTCGTTTCATTTGGCTTGTCTTGTGGACGTGTTTGGTGATGGATCGTGTTCGGATTCCCTTGGTCAAGGCTCTTTGATGTGCTAGTTATGATTCAGCGAGTTGTTTTCAACTTTCAGGCTGTTTTGATCATTTGATGTCCATGACTCTACCTTAGGTTACGATAATACATTAGTTGTACCTTTGCTTGTTTTGAAGATGTGCCTAGATCTGATCTTGTAGAATGACCATAAGTTCTAGAGATGACAAGTGATGATATTTGTCATGTATTTTTAAATATGCTATGCACTAATTAAGTGTTATAATGAATCAATTCGATGAATATGTACTTATAAAAAGTCACCACTCAATTCGGTGAATATTGTCACTTGTGATGACAATTTAATATCTTTTGATAATATGTTGATGACACTGATTTTTTTTTGTTTGATTCACTGAGGAGGTTATAGTTGATGCAACTCATTGTTACATTGTTTAAATTTGGTTCACTATTGTACTAGTATATATTGGAAGATACAAGTGACTATTATTTAATGTGTATTTTTGGAGAGTTATCACTCCATTTTTTCAATGCTATAGCTGTCACTTAAGTGGACAAAATAATTAATGGTCACTTGTGTTGACAGAATAATTAATTTTGGATCACATTGTTTTCGTTGATTGAATGATTTTCTTGTTTATCAATTTGACATATATTGTCACTTGTGATTGGATCTGAATGGTTTTACTTGTTTATACATTTGACATATATAGTCACTAAATTTTATAATCACTGTCATCAATAAGAAAACTAGTTTCATAAAATTCATGAGTGTCCCTAAATCTTCTAGTTATTTCTTGAATATTGTCACTTGTGATGACAATTAGTTATGGATATTGTCACTTGTGATAACAATTAGGTGTTATCAAGAAGATCCTTTGATAACATTGGTGATGATATATATTGTCACTTGTGATGATAATTTGGAGTTGTTTGCATAAGTCTTGTTTTAGCTATACTTATTCGGTGTGATTACTATAATCTTCTAGTTAATTGTTAAATATTGTCACTTGTGATGACAATTGAGTATGTGAATAATTGCTGAATATTGTCACTTGTGTTGACAATTAGGTGTGAATATTGTGTCTTGTGTTGACAATTAGCTGTGAATAGTGTCACTTGTGTTGACAATTAGGTGTGAATATTGTCACTTGTGATGACAATTGAGTGTGTGAATAATTGTTGAATATTGTCATTTGTGGTGACAATTAGGTGTGAATATTGTCACTTGTGTTGACAATTAGCTGTGAATATTGTCACTTGTGTTGACAATTAGGTGTGAATATTGTCACTTTTGTTGACAATTAGGTGTGAATATTGTCACTAGTGGTGCCAATTATGTGTGAATATTGTCACTTTGTGGTGACAATTAGGTGTAAATATTGTCACTTTGTGGTGACAATTAGGTGTGAATATTGTCACTTTGTGGTGACAATTAGGTGTGAATATTGTCACTTTGTGGTGACAATTAGGTGTGAATATTGTCACTTTGTGGTGACAATTGATGACAGTCAACGCCGGTCAACGGTCGGTCAATGGTCGGTCAACGCCCGGTCAATGCCGGTCAACGGTCGGTCAACTAGTAGAAAGAGGGGTTATGCTATGTGTGCAAATATGACATATTGTGGTATTTTCTTACTATATGGCATTTTCCAAATGCCATATAGCCAAATCATTCTTTTTGATAAGGCAATTTTGATCTTCCTTATACATAAGATTTTCTTTTTGGCCATATTTACTAATACGTAATATTGAACAGCAAAATCAAAATCACGTTAAACAACAAATCTTTGGTTTGAAGAAAGGAGTTGACGATGAACCCTAATTCTTGAAGATTGAGGAAAGTCGATTTGCACCCTATTAAGAGTGAATGAACTTGATTTGTGATGAACAAATTAATTAAAACTCTGAATTGAGGAACCAACCTGCAACACTGCTGATTGAGGTATGAACAAGCTTTAGTTTTGTTCTTATTTTGTTGAAATTGTAAGGGCTTGAATTCGTTTTTTATGCTCTCAAAGATCAAAGAAATTTAAGATTGTCAAATCTAGTTTATTAAGTTTGTTGAATTTCGTGTTAGGGTTTTTATTTTCTACGTTTCACCATGATACAGGATAGAGTGGTCACAATGAATGGAAATGATCAAGCTGTTAATATCAACTGGGATGAATTGGTAATTGAGTCCGATGATTCTGATTACCTCCCTAGTGACTGCCCTACAAGTGTTGATGAAGGTTTATCAAGTGTGCTTGTGGATGAGAACGAAGTTTTATCAAACATGAAAGGAAAACATGTGAAATATGATTTTGAAGAAACGTCTTCTGAAGAGGAGTTGGATGAGAATCACTTGAATGCACCCGAGATGCTCACATCTGATGAGGAGTTTAAATCAGCCAGAGAGAGGGTTATGGAGTATAGGGCTGAAATTGAGAAGCAACTTCAAGAGAAACTAAGTGAATATGAAGATTCTGATGGTGATATGGAAGTTATTTCTGAAAATGAAGATGAAGACTTTGTAAGGATGAAAAATAGGAGGAGCAACATGGTTATTCATGGAAAAACAGATTATAAGAAATTGGATTGGAAAGTTGGGCTTAGATTTCCAAATATTGACATGTTCAAGGAAGCTGCAAGAATGTATGGCATTTTGAATGGATTTAGCTTGAAATTTGGGGTGTGTAACAAGATCAAGAAAAAAATTGGAGTAGTCTGTAAAAAAGGTTGTGCATTTAGAGTTTATGCATCATGGCATGAAAATGAAGGTTGTTTGCTTGTGAGAAGAGTTGATAAGCTTCATAGTTGCGTGAGAGATATGTAAAGAAATCGCTTACTCACATCAAAATGGCTTGCAAAGCAATATCTAGCACGCTTCAAGGACAAACCTAATTGGCCTGCATCAGACATTATTGATAGTGTGAGGAGAAGATATGGCGTCATCATTAACCCATGGGTAGCATACAAGGCAAAGTACGCTGCTTACAAAATGTTGCATGGTTCTATGAAGGATCATTACAACAAAGTTGGTAGGTATATTGAAGAATTGAAAACCTCAAATAATGGAGGTACATTTGAGCTACTAACTATCCCTCCAAATCCTCCAATATTCCAAAGGTTCTTTGTATGCTTCCCCGGATTGAAAACTGGACTGATGAATGGTTGTAGACGGTTCATATGTTTGGATGGTTGTTTCCTTAAAACATTCCTTGGTGGGATCCTACTTGCTGTAGTAGGGAGAGATAACAATCAAATGTTTCCTATATGTTTGGCTGTTGTTGAGGGAGAAAATAAAGATAGCTGGCAATGGTTTTTAAACCTTTTTAAATCTGAGTTGAATGGAACGGATGGAGAAGGTTGGACTTTCATGTCTGACCAACAAAAGGTATGATCATTTTCTTATTCTTGTGCAAAGGCTCACATATCTATATATAATATACATATGTTTAATTTTTATTATAAGGTTTATATTGATATATGTTTGTATATAGGGCCTCCTTGCAGCATCTTCTTCTATTTTCCCAAAGGCTGACCATAGAAATTGTGCAAGACACATATATGCCAATTGGCACAAGGCTCATAAAGGAGATGAGTTGAAAATGTGTTTTTGGAGGGCAGTAAAAGTTTATACCATGGCTGATTTTGAAGAGGCAATTGAAAATCTGAAGAAGTTATCTCCTCGAGGTGCCGAAGATTTTTTACGCCAAAATCCAAAGGTGTTCTGTAGGGCATTTTTCTCTAATATAAGCAAGTGTGATGTGGTTGTAAGCAACATGGCAGAGACATTTAATAATTACATTCTCAAGGCTATGGGGCAACATCTCATTGATATGCTTGAAACCATTAGGTCCTTACTCATGGAAAGATTGACTGTCAAACAAGGGTTGATGAAAGGGGGAAATAGAAGCCTTGTGGCTTGGGCAGTGGAAACCAGCCATGATTTGGATATGTTGCACGTCATGTTTGAATTTGATTGTCTTCCATTAATCTGATTGTCGCACGTCATGATACCTTACCAATCAAACAAGTTACAAGTTGATTATTTGATTTGCATTTTGGGCGATACACTTCTACTATATTCTGTTTTGTGGCATTTACTCGACAAACCAAATTGTTTTGCAAATCAGGGACGAGACTAGTATTATTAGCAAGTTTGGAGCGTCGAACAATCAGGCAGCCCATAATTCAAAACCTAGAAAGTAACAAGAAATTTTTCAGAATTTCATTGATGTAACTGTTCAGCTGGAAATCAAACACTGATTAATGTCATGTTATATTAGCAATGCTACAATTCAGCATATGCTGAATTCCATAAGTCCAAAACTGTCTTTCAGCTTTATTCCTGCAGTCAAATTGTCGATCAACTATTTGTATTCCAAACTATTCCCTCTGTATATCATAATCTTCTTTCTCTCTTGTTGGCCATGCTGGTATCTCAAGATACACTCTAGAGACTATAACTGCACAAGAACCAAATCTCTCTTCAAAAAAGGCCGTAAAAAATAAGCATGTAATAAAAATTCAGTGTATAAACTTACTACAACAATTTTCTTACACTTCTTCTTTTTTGTAAATGTCCCTCCTAGCAGAATTAATCACCAAGCCTTGTGGCTTGGGCATGGTTAGTGGGGCATATTGCTGTCTAGAGTTTGGGAACTGAGCAAGAGGCTGGCGGTGGTTAATTGGTCTCATGCAAGAAGATCAGCAGAGATAAGGCTCTGCTCATTTTATTGTTGATACCTGATGTCGTGCTTTTTAGTCGATTTTCTAGGTAGTTCTCTAGCTTGTTTTGCATGCTTTCCCTTTGTGTTTGTGTGTTTTGCATAAGATTTCGACTCTCTTTCGAGAGTTGGAGTCGTTTGTGTGTTGTTTCGTGTTGTGTAGGTATTTGGAGCCTTTTGGAGAAGTTTTTCATGCATTTTCGGAGCTTTCTAGGAACCGTTAGTTTTCAAGAGTGAAGTCGTCAAAGGTCCCAAGATCCCAAGTTGCAGCCAAAGGAGTACAAGGAACTCAAGAAAATCAAGGAGAAAAAGGGAAGAAACTCCAAGCAAAAGCCCAACCAATTGAAGCAAGAACGGAACAAAATCGAAGGAAAGTCCCACTTTCTGGTGAAGGTCGGCGCCGACCCCCATATGGTCGGCCGCGACCCCTCTCAGCTTCCGAAGAAAATCCGTGCGCTGCAAGTAACGCTTTTGGGCGGGATTCTCGAAACCCGAGAAAAGCAGGCGGTTGTGGCAGGCGGTAGCAGACTTGTGGCAGGGAGGAAGCTTCCTTCTCTTGCTTTTGTGGGCTTCTACATAAGACCCCTTTTGCCCCACTTTCTAAATAGTTTTTCCAAGGAGGGAAAAGGCTCAAGGGAGAGAGAAGAGAGAGTGGGCTGAGGAGGAGGAAGAAGAAGAAGCTGACTGTGAGAAGAGGAAAGGGACGGTGAAGAGGAAGAAGAGTGTGAGTTTGAGAGAAAGATTGTTTGTGAGAGAGAAAGCTTGTGTTAGTGGTGTTCTAGGAAGAAGACAACAATGGTGCTTGAAGAAACTTGTGGGTTCGCTTGAGTTTGTAAGTTTGGATCTTTGATTTATTGAAGTTGTTTGTTTGTGATGATGTTTTCCTCTTCTTTAGTGTTGTTTGTGTGTTTGATTATGTGTGAGTAGTTAGCTTGCTAGGGTTGGGGTGAAACCCACCATGAAAGTGCATTTGAGACCTTGATTGTTTGTGTGACACCCTCACACCCCTCTGACATGTGCTATAAATATCTTATTAATTACACAAACATATAATTCACATAATTTCACATTTGATCACATAAACATATAACAAAACTTAAGAACCATACGTTAAAACACACAGATACACACACTTGTATCTAGTTACTTCTTATATTAATACAACTCTCTGACTTCTATTACAATACATATGTCTATGATGCAAAATGAGGAGGAGAAGGTTGCATAAGGCATTAGCCGGCCGACCTGTGCAAACCTGACATCTTTGAAACACAAGCTAGTATAACTAGCTGAACCTGAAAAATTGGTTGCGATTTACGTGAGTCGCATACTCAGTGAATATAAACCATCATCAATTATTTCACTCATAGCCAATTCAATTAATCAATCCTTGTACATATACATATACATATCTATATTCCATATGAATAAACTTATGCATATGCAAATGTTCATGTGTCCAATTATTATTCTGTGAACTGTGCAAGCCTGAATTTGCCCCGGGTTTCCTGTGATTGGACTCTTTTGGTCCCATGTGATTTAGACCCGTTGGTCTCATATGAATTGGCCTATTAGGCCTCCTGTGATTTGACCTTATAGGTCCCATGTGTTTAGACCTTATTTTAGGTCTCCTGTGATTACAAATTCAGGGCAAGACAGTCACAGAGCCTTTAATCTCATGCCAATGTGATATGCTCAAATGCATCATATATCATGTATCAATTGCAATTGCACAATTTATACAAACAATCATGAACATTCCAGGGAAAACATATATCACATACATATGTCCATATAATATATATAACACATAGCGTATATATACACATTGTAGCACATCATATACACATAAGGTTGAATCTCCGGTCTATACTCACCTTCTAGGAAAGATTTCTGGGCTCGGACTCCTTCCCCCGATCACGAGTTATCCCTCGTGCTCCTATATAATAACCCAATGCACTTTTAGCCTATAAACTCTTACAAACCCTAACCCTAAATGCAATGAAATGCCAGGATGCATTATAACTTTCATTATATAGTTTCAATTACTGTGAAATTTTAACAACATATACTATGCATATATATGAACATCTTTCTAGTAGAAAACCTTTAAAAAATCTTGGCCGAAGCCCACCGAAATATTATTACAACGAAACCCTAAAACCATTATAAAACCTTTAACAAACTATATATCCATTATTGAAAACGCCCACTAATCACTATAAATCAACCAGATTCCAGATCAATATCAATTATAAACCTAGATCTGGAAACGAAATAAACCCAAATAAACGAATAATTAATTAAATCTTATTAAACTACTAATTAAAACTTACCAGATAGTAATCTTGTACTTCAAAAACAAATAAAATCGAACAACCAAATTCATGGATCAAACGAAATCATGGAGCTGTGCCCGTGTGCTTCGTCTTCTCTCGCTCTCTCATATGAACACAAATACGTATATACTGATATCTATCAACGTGTGCACATACATATCAACTTGCCAATTCAAGTCGGCAAAACTTTGTAATAAACCACAATTTCCACCTTTAAATTTCCTTTATTACAAATCTTACCCAGAAACTTTAATAAAATACTTTTATCTTTAAAAACTTTTAAAACGTAAATAACTTTAATTTGAAAACGAGTATTACTTTTAAAAATTCTATCACGTACTATGCAAACATGCTATGCGTATGCAATGGATGCACAATGACGTATGCAGTTTGGTCGGGGATGTTACAGTTTGGATCCATGCTTAGCTTGAAATCTCTGCCCATAAATCCCTCTTGTGTACTTAAAACCCTTGAAGAAGGGGGAATATTCTTGTTTGCTGCCTAATTGAGAGGTTTGGTTGTGAATGTGGACTATCCGGGTTAGATGAAAGTCGAACCCTTCGAAGAACAAGTTGGATTGCATGTTAACCCTTTCATGTAAGTGGAGGCTCTTGATGTGTTCTTTTGTGATGAAAGTCACCCATGAGATTTTGAGTTGAGTTGGTCCTTTATCATTGTTTGAATGCATGCTTGTGGTGTGTTGAATCCCCTCCCCTAGTTGTTTTTCCTTGATTTTACAAAACCCATTTCCGTGCCCAGATAGGTCGGCCGTGACTAGTTGCAGGGTCGGCCGCGACCCCCTTTGTAGTTGTTTTTCTGTGTGTTGTTGTGTTCTGTCGAAGGTCGGCCGCGACCTCCCTAGGGTCGGCTGCGACCTATTCCTGA
Source organism: Polygonum maritimum (assembly GCA_963924305.1). Taxonomy (NCBI): domain Eukaryota; kingdom Viridiplantae; phylum Streptophyta; class Magnoliopsida; order Caryophyllales; family Polygonaceae; genus Polygonum; species Polygonum maritimum. The sequence goes on from OZ002728.1 coordinate 14,635,705, forward strand.
GACGTGTGTTTTGCGTTTGCTTGTTTTGCTTTGCTTTGTTTCTCTTTTGCTTTTGTAGTATGATTGCTAGACTATAGAACTACTAACTCCCGTGGACGATCCTGACTTCGCTATACTCAGTGGGGTCTTGACAAATTTATTTGTGAGACTCTCTCAACAAATTGGCGCCGTTGCCGGGGATCGAACCCGGGTCACCCGCGTGACAGGCGGGAATACTTACCACTATACTACAATTTGTTGAGAGAGTCTCACAAATAAATTTGTCAAGACCCCGCTGAGTATAGCGAAGTCAGGATCGTCCACGGGAGCTAGTAGTTCTATAATCTAGCAATCAAACTAACAAAGCAAAACAAAAACAAAGCAAAACAAGCAAACAAACACAAATTGCACACCTTGAGGAGCCAAATTGCACGTTCTGAGGGGGGTCGCAGCCGACCTAAGGGGGGTCGCAGCCGACCAACAACAGAACGTAACAACACACTAAAAACACCTACTGAGGGAGGGTCGCAGCCAACCAGTTGCAGGTCGGGGCCGACCTTTTCTGGGCACGAAGATTGGTTTTGGAAAAACAGGGTCCAAACTTACAAGCCTTGCAATTCCACAACTCTCTCCCTACAAACCCTCCTCCACCTTCGTCCTCTTCTTCCCTCCTCACCTCCCAAAGAGGGAGAGTGGGAGAGATCTCTCTCCAACCCTCAGCTTCCCACACAAGCCTCCCTCTCTCTCTCTCCAAAGCTGTCTAGAAAAGGAGCCCAAAAGCCCCTTAAATAGAAGTACCAAGAAAGTCAACTTAAAAGGAAGCTTCCTTAGCCTGCCACAGCTACCACTTTTGTCCCCCTTTTCGAATTTCAAAAATCCCACAAAAAGCATTACTTGGGCGGCAAGGATTCGCTTTTGGTCGCAGCTCAGGGTGGTCGCGGCCGACCTCAGGATGGTCGGCCCCGACCTACAGCAGGATCATGTTTTCTTCGTGCTTTCGCTCGAACTTGCTCCATTGCTAGCCTTTCTTCGGGGTTTCTTTTTCGATGTTTCTTGGGTTCCTTTTAGACTTCTTGTAGCTTCTTTTGAGGAACTTTTTGGCTTGAAGATCCATCCTTGAAATTCTTGAAAAGCTCCACTCGACTTCACTACTTGACACTTGAGAACCACAACAAAACACCACCTCCTAGAAAGCTCGGAAAAGCTCGAAAAACTCCTCTAAAATGCTCCAAATACCTACAAATCACAAATGCAAACACAAACGACTCCAACTCTCGAAAGAGAGTGGAAATCTCATGCAAAACACACAAACACATAGGAAAATATGCAAAAAAACTAGAAAACAACCTATGAAATATAACTAAAAAGCACGACATCAAAATAAATTTGTCAAGACCAATTTATTTGTGGTAAGTATTCCCGCCTATAATTTGTGGTAAGAAAACAACCTGTCACGAGGGCATACACCCGCGTGACAGGCGGGAATACTTACCACCAATTTATTTGTGAGACTCTCTCAACAAATTGGCGCCGTTGCCGGGGAGTTAGTTTAGTTTCCAAGTCTAGCTTTCTTTTGGGTGAGGGACTAGCCCGAACCCCTATTTTGTTACTAATCCGTTTCTTTAGTGTTTTGTACGCAGGTGTATGCCCTCTAGCTCACGAAGGGTGATTGAACATTTCCCCTTTGATCCCGAAATAGAGAGAACCCTTCGTCGAAGACTAAGAGAACGAAAAGCAATGGCCGACGCTGAGGCTCTTGCTCATCAAATGGCTGAACTTCGTGCTCAAATGGAGCGTATGCAAATGGAGCGTGATGCTCAAGCCGCAGCTGCGCGGCAAGAAAGAGATGAGGCCGCCCGCCTCCGAGAACAACTTGATGCAATCCCGAGGAATGCTAAGCAATACATGCATCCCGAGCTTAGAGTCCCCGAGTCCGCTATTGTGCTCCCGGTGATTGAGCGCGCTTTTGAGATCAAGTCCCACTTCATCACTCTCATCAAAAGATCTCAATATGAAGGCAAGCCCACCGAATGCCCCATGGAGCACATCAAGAACTTCACCGATCTTTGTGACACTATCGCCGCCGATGGTGTCTCACTCGAGTATGTTCTCCTTAAGGCGTTCAAGTGGTCTTTATGTGGGAAGGCTCTTCATTGGCTCGAAAGTTTGCCCGCTAGATCCATCACGACTTGGAAGGCTTTGCACGACTTGTTCATGACAAAGTTCTTTCCACCGGCCAAAACCACCGAGCTAAGGAAGCGCATCACCTCCTACCATCAACTTCCCAACGAGACATTTGTTGAAACTTGGGAGAGATTTAAGGAGATTCTTCGGCAATGTCCAACCCATGGACAACCTCCTTATGTTCTCCAGGAAATATTCTTTCAAGGGATTAATGCAGCAACGAAAGACCGCATCAATCTCTCAACAAATTGCGGTTTTATTGAGATGGATCCCGACGAGGCGTGGGATCTCATGGACAAACTCACCAATTATGATGCCATGTATGGGACCCAACAAGCCGTCCGGATCCAACCAAAGAAGCTCTATGATCCCCATAGTGCCAATTGATCAAGATGTGAAGTTTCAATTCGTGCAAGATGAGATCAACAAGCTCAAGAAGCAAGTGAGCTACTTCAAGTCCGCCGGCCCACCTTGTCAAGAGTGCGGTTCTCAATCCCACACCGCCGCCTCTTGTACTAATGTGGAGCAAGTCCGGGCCGCCGAGGCTTATGCGGAGGCAAACTATATGAGAGGCCCCTACCGAGGCCAAAGCAATGTTTATGCGGGGAGGAACAACAACTATCCTCAATGGAATGACCATGGCCAAGGTCAAGGTTATCCACCTCCCCCGCAAGAACAAAGGGCCCCTCCTTATAGACCTCCCGGTTACCAAGCGGAGCCATCATGGGTTCAAGAGTTGCAAGAAGGATTGATGCAAAGGGTGAGAACCGAGCTCACCACTTAGTTGAAAGGTGTCCATACGAGATTGGGAGATCTTGACACATGGAGAAAGAACGTTGACTCCCAACTTGGTGATCTCGCGGATCAAATCCCAAGGCCTCAAGGGCGCTTACCGGGCCACCCCGATGAGAACCCAAGAGTCCATATTGCCGTCGTACACCTAAGAAGTGGGAAGAAGTTGCCAGACCGAGTAGCAAGTGAAGAGACGGCGAACAAAGAGGACGAAACTCCCCTGGAACAGGTCGTGGCCGACCCCCCAATGGTCTCCACCGACCCTATCCCTGCTAAAGAGGAGGTCGCAGCCGACCACCCCCAGGTCGCTGCCGACCCTCCTCAGAGAATCCCGACGTCCGTCTATTTGCCTCCGATAACGAAGGTACTTCCCTACCCATCCAAAAAGGCTAATGATTTCACGGAGGGAAAGTTCAAACGCTTAGTGAAGGTTCTCCAAGGCCTCAACATCACCATTCCCTTTGCCGAAGCATTGAACGAGATGCCCGCCTACACCAAATTTCTCAAAGAAATCTTGTCAAAGAAGCGGTCGATGTCCGAATTGACCAATGATGTGCGGTCCATTGAGCTCCCGGAAAAACTTGGTGACCCGGGTAAGTTTGCTATCACCATTGGCATTGGTGCTCACCGATTCAAAGCTCTATGTGATCTTGGTGCAAGTGCTAGTCTCCTCCCTCTTTCTATATGGTCCAAGACCAACATGGGTCCTTTGGTTCCGGTGAACATGAGGCTCTATATGGCGGATGGCTCTTGTGTGCAACCCACCGGCATTGTTGATGACTTTCCCATCCAAGTCGGCAAGTTCTTTGTCCCCAACGACTTTATTGTGATGGAAATGCCGGAAGACTCCGTCGTCCCGATCATTCTTGGACGGCCATTCCTTGCCACCGCCGGTGCCGTAATTGATGTGAAAAAAGGTCTCCTCACTTTTGAAATTGGAGAAGAGGTGGTAGAATTCCGATTCAACCCTACCATGAAGGAGACCGGTGAAGTTATGGAGGTCAAGATGTTGCTTGAAGAGTACGCAAGTGAAGATGAAGAGAAAGAAGCGGACCTCCCCTGTTGTAGGTCGGAGCCGACCATCCCTAGGTCGCCCGCGACCACCGACAGGATCTCGCCAACATGCTTGATTGAGGACGAAGATGGTAAAGCGAAGGAGTTTCTGAAGGCGGATGAAGATGATGACATTATTACACCACCACCGCCTACTCCGGAGCTTAAGACTCTTCCCGAGTCTTTGAGGTATGAGTTTCTTGGCCCAAATTCCACTTTTCCGGTTATTGTCAATGCAAATCTAAATGCGGAAGAAGTTGGAAAGTTGCTTGATGTTCTTACGACTCATAGGAAAGCCATTGGGTACTCGCTTGAGGACTTGAGTGGACTTTCACCTTCCTTGTGCATGCATCGAATTTTTCTTGAGGAAGGACATAGGCCAACCATTGAGCATCAACGGCGACTAAATCCAAACATGAAGGATGTTGTGAATAAGGAGATTTTGAGGATGCTTGATGCGGGAATCATATTCCCAATTTCGGATAGCAAGTGGGTGAGCCCCGTTCACGTAGTGCCCAAGAAGAGTGGTCTCACCGTGGTGGAAAATGAGAAGGGCGAATTGATTCCTACTAGGACTACTACTAGTTGGCGCATGTGCATTGATTATAGGAAACTCAATAGTGCCACTAGGAAGGATCATTTCCCTTTGCCTTTTATCGACCAAGTGCTAGAGAGATTAGCTCTTCATGACTACTTTTGTTATCTCGATGGCTATAGTGGTTTTTGGCAGGTTCCGATACACCCCGATGACCAAGAGAAGACAACTTTCTCATGTCCTTATGGGACGTTTGCCTATAGGAGAATGCCATTCGGACTGTGCAATGCACCCGCCACCTTCCAAAGGTGTATGATGGCCATCTTCTCCGACATGATTGAGGACATTGTGGAAGTGTTCATGGATGACTTCTCGGTGTACGGTACCACTTTTGACTCTTGCCTTGCTAATCTTGCTAGAGTTCTCAAGAGATGTGAAGAAATCAACTTAGTGCTAAATTGGGAAAAATGTCACTTTATGGTTCGAGAAGGGATAGTCTTAGGACATATAGTGTCTAGTAGGGGGATTGAAGTGGACCAAGCTAAAATTGAATTGATTGAAAAATTGCCACCCCCTACTTCCGTAAAAGGAATTAGAAGCTTTCTAGGACATGTCGGGTTTTATAGGAGGTTTATTCAAGATTTTTCAAAAATTTCCAAACCATTGACTAACCTTCTTATGAAAGATGTGGTGTTTGAGTTTTCTTCCGAGTGTCTTGAAGCTTTTCATAGGATCCGGGATGCACTTGTGTCGGCTCCTATCATGCAACCGCCGGATTGGACACTCCCCTTTGAGATCATGTGTGATGCAAGTGATTATGCCGTAGGTGCGGTTCTTGGGCAAAGAAAGGAGAAGAAGCTTCATGCCATCTACTATGCAAGCAAGACGCTTGATGAGGCCCAAGGCAAGTACACAACAACGGAGAAAGAGTTTCTAGCCGTGGTGTTCGCATTTGAGAAGTTCCGGTCTTACTTAGTGGGCTCGAAAGTGATAGTCTACACTGACCACGCAGCTGTCCGTTACCTCATGGACAAGAAGGAGCATCCACCGCGCTTGCTCCGGTGGATGCTCCTCCTTCAAGAATTTGATCTAGAGATACGAGACAAGAAGGGAGCGGAAAATCTTGTGGCGGATGACCTTTCGAGACTACCCATTGAGCACATCACGGAGTCCGGAATCACGGTCCCCATCAACGACTCCCGCCCGGATGAAACTCTTCTATGCAATGAAGTGTCGCGAGAAGGAGGCTCCTGGAGTAGGTCGGCTGCGACCACCTTATGGTCGGCCGCGACCTCCTCTGCCCCTTCTCCGGTTTTTGGTGATGATCGTGATGGTTCTCCAGCGGCCCCGCGCGAGGTCGCCCAAGGTCACATACTTCCTAATCCTCCTTCCCCTTCTCCCATTTTGCACTCAATAGATGCTATTAAGGGGGTGCGAGCCCCGTGGTTTGCGGATTTTGCCAATTATGTTGTAGGTGGCATTGTGCCGGATGGATTGACTTCCCAAGCCAAGAAGAAATTCCTCCACGACGCCAAGCGCTACTATTGGGACGACCCCTACTTGTTCAAGCAAGGAAGTGATCACATCTTTAGACGTTGTGTGCCGGATGAGGAGATAGAAGAAGTTATCCGTCATTGCCACACTCTTCCGACGGGAGGCCATGCTAAGGGATTCAAAACCACCGCGAAGATCCTTCAAAGTGGATTTTATTGGCCTACTATCTTCAAGGATGTGCAAGCTTATGTGACCACTTGTGGAGAATGCCAAAGGGCGGGAAACATTACATGGAGGAACGAGAACCCGCTCACCAGAATCTTGGAAGTGGAACTCTTTGACGTTTGGGGTATTGACTTCATGGGACCCTTCCCCTCTTCGGGTCCCTACAAGTACATACTCATGGCGGTTGACTATATTTCCAAGTGGGTTGAAGCCGTGGCCACAAGAACAAATGATGCACGAGTGGTGGCTAAGTTCATGAAGACCAACATCTTCCCCCGAGTTCTCATTAGTGATGGTGGTTCACATTTCATTGAGAGGAGCTTTGAATCTCTTTTGACCAAGTATGGGGTGTCTCACAAGGTGGCCACACCTTATCATCCTCAAACTAGTGGTCAAGTGGAGGTTTCTAACCGGCAAATCAAGGCTACCCTTGAAAAGACGGTGTCCCGCTCAAGGAAAGATTGGTCCTCCAGGCTTGATGATGCTTTGTGGGCATACCGCACCGCCTACAAGACACCACTTCGCACCACTCCTTTCAACCTAGTGTATGGCAAGTCGTGTCACTTGCCCGTTGAGCTTGAACATAAGGCTTTATGGGCTCTCAAAGAGCTCAACATGGGCCTCGATGCGGCCGGAGCAAAAAGATTCATGGACTTGCAAGAGTTAGAGGAATTGAGGCTTAAGGCCTATGAGAACTCAAGGATCTACAAGGAGAAAACAAAGAGGTGGCATGATAGGAAGCTTGTGCCCAAGAACATCAAGGAAGGTGACCGGGTACTTCTCTTCAACTCTAGGCTTCGCCTCTTTCCCGGGAAATTGAGAACCCGATAGAGTGGACCTTTCACGGTTCATCGTATGTACTCTCACGGGGCGGCCGACCTCATAGATGACAATGGAGGAATTTTCAAGGTCAATGGCCACCGGTTGAAGAGGTACTATGAGAAGGTGGACCCCGATGAAGAAATCCGAGCCACATGGGCTCTCACCACCGTCATCTAGCTAAGGTACTTCTCGTCTAGCTCAAAGACGTTAAAGAAAGCGTCTTTCGGGAGCAACCCGATTTTTCCCTTTCTTAGTCTAGATAGGTAGTTTGCTTTGCATTTCCGTAAGTATTTTGCAGGGATCCGAGGCTTTGGTCGGGAGCATGAAGTTGGAGACGAACGAACGAAGTGGTGGAGAACTCCCTGGAATTGGTCGGCGCCGACCCCCTGTAGGTCGCGGCCGACCCCCTCTGGCGAAAGGTAGAAATTGTGTAAAAATTTCGGGAAATTACAAGTAAGCCCCTGAACTTTTTCTTTACAATTTTTATCCCTTCCCACCTCTTTTTACTCCTCCCTTCCCCGACCTAGCAGCCAAAAACTCACGACCTCCCCCATTGTAAACTCCTCCAAGCTCCCATTCAACCCCATTGCTCCATAACTACTAGATCTAGCTCCTTTCTTCCAAATTTCACCATAATCCTTCCTAATTTTCCTTCCTCTACTCAAATCCCCCACAAAAAACCAGAAATTTCGAAGCCCCATTCCCCAAAACCCACAACCCCGACCTCCCACAACCTCGGCTTCGACCCCTATTTTGCTTGCATTCATCTTGTTTAACACTCTTTTGGTATGTTCTTCTACTCCCTTGCTCTTAAATTCAGGTTTACTTGAGTAATTTTGAGGGTTTAGCTTGAAATCTAGATTTGGGTGTTCTTGAGCTTGAATGTTGAAATTTGGGTTGTATGTGCTTAGGTCTACATGTTTGGTTGTGGATTGTTGAGCTTTGGCATGCTTTCTTGCTTGATCTATGCTTGTTTGGGCGATTTTGGGTCAATAGAATTTTTCTAGGATTTTTGGTAGCCATTAAAGAGGTTGAGCTGAATTTTTCGAGAATGATGATCTGCTACAGGTCGGCGCCGACCACACTCTGGTCGCGGCCGACCACCGTCAGAATTTGAAGGATTGCCCGTTGCTTGTTTTGGCGCGTACTTGTGTATACACGAGCTCCCATGGGTCGTCCCCGACCCCGGATGTCTCGTAACCTCTTTGAAAACATGTTATTTGAGTTGCTCTTGCCATGAATTGATCGATTAAAGCATGAGTCTTCCCCATTTCTTGCTTGCGTTTCATGATTGTGCATGCTTGGTTGAGAATTTTCGTATGAAATTGAAGGTGTGTGTTTCTAGCAAGTATGGGGTGACTTCTTGGCAATTGGTTGTGTATCTCTTGTGTGGTGTTTGTGTTGTTTGAGTTGGAAATTACCTTGGAAGTTTCTTGTTGGTTTTGTAGGAAAATGGCATCATCTTCAAGGGCAACCAAGAAACAAAAGAAGGGCAAGAATGTGGCGGTGATGGACGACGTTGTGATCCGAGATGCAGGGCAAATGCAACTCTATGAGGACATGAAGGCGGACACGGTGAAGGCGGGGTCCTACTATCCGGATTCGCATGTGAGCCTCCATGTGCGCTCGGCGGTAGAGGAGGCGTTCCGTTTACTTGGAGCCGATAGACTCATTGATGATCCCGTCCCGAGGCACTACCCGGCGCTTACTTGTGAATTCGCCGCCACTCTCACCATCTCGGGGCCACCCCAAGCGGCCTTTGGCAAGACCAAGATAGAGTTTCAAATTGGCGGGAAGAAGCATGCTACCACTATTACCAAGCTCAACAAGATGCTAGGCTTCCCTACACCATCGGGAACCTACGCCATAAAAGACTTCCCCGTCCAAAAGATGTGGTCTTACATCGCTTGCAAAGGAGAGACCACGAGCAACCCACTCGCTCGGGACATTGCTAGCCCGGTTTTCAAGGTGATCTTGCGCATTCTTGGCGCCGCTATTTGGTGCAAGTACGAGCTCTCTCGCCCCACCTTGCGAGAGCTCGCGTGCTTGACCTCCATCCTCTTCACCAATGCTCCAACAATGAACTTTGCCTATGAGTTCGTCCACAACATCATCAACCAACGAAAGAACCCGAAATTTACCATGTGTGGTTGGTTGGTGGTCCTCATTGCCCAAGCCCTCAAGGTTGATCTCGCCCGCTACAACTCCAAGCCCGTTACTCGCATGGATGTCCGGTACTATTTGAATACCAAGGTGGTTGAGTGGAGTGATGAGATCGGCTACTTCAACAACTTCACCGATCCCACCGGAGTAACTCACAAAGTGCGCCTCACCGACGAAAATTGTGAGTTATTCTACCTCCCTAATTGGTATGATGTTTGGGCACCTTCGGAAAATCCCTCTCCCTACTATCAAGTCCTCTCGGAAGATGAGCACGTAAGACGACAGCCGAGTCGGTTCCCGAGAGATGGCCCAACCACGCGCACAAGGCAAAAACGCGGAAGAAGAGACTCCCTGGAAGGGGTCGGCGCCGACCACCCTGAGGTCGGCCGCGACCACTTCCAGCAAGGTGATTTTGCGCAAGATGGGGTCGGCTTCGGGCAACAACAGGTCGGCGGCGAGGCAGGGCAGAGCGGCAATGATCCTATGGACTACACGATGGGTCCCCAACCCGGGATGTTCCCGTACTCTTCCAATTCTTCAGGATTCGAGTGGTCCGGTGGTCCTCAATTCGAGCCTCAAGGTGGCGAGTCTAGCACCCAAGTTCCCCCAACCATGGAGATGCTCAACGCCAAGATGGACGCCCTCGGACTTCAACAAAACTTCTTGTATTCAAAGATCCAACACCACCACGACCAAAACTTGGCCCGTTTCCAAGATGCAACTCGAGGCTTTGACAACTTCCGGGATGAGTACTATGAAGACCGCCAAGCCTAATTTGCCTACAATGCTTGGCTTGCCCAAAAGATGTTCCTGGACTCTCTGTTCCCTCAACCTCCTCAAAGGTGAAACTTCTCCAATAATGCTCCAAACCCAAGTTAGTTTCTCTTTTCCCTCCCTTTACTTTTTAATCAATGGGGACATTGATGTTTTAAGTATGGGGTGGTTTGGGAGATGCTACTTGTTTGTGTTATGTGTTTTCATGCTTGTGTGTGCATTAGCATGTGTGTATGTGTGTGTTTGCATGATTGAGTCTTTTTGTTTTGATTTTTATGATGGAAAAATACCTTTGCTAAGATGTCCTAGGATAGTGATTATGAGCATTATCATGTAATTCCTTGTAACTTCGTTTATAAGATTGCCTTCCATGACTTTGATTTTCGAATTTTGAGCATATAATGAACATTGAGCATGCATAATTCTAGTAAAAGCAATCAAACAAATTGAACCTAAGTGAGATATCTTTTGGCCATAAGGAATGTATGTTTTATTCCTTGGTTTTTCATGTGTGATTTTTACTCTTCCATATGCATTTACCACTTGACAATGGCATGCTTATTTGAAATTTGAAACCAATGAAGATGTATTCATAACTTGTTAGATCAAATGATATTGAACTTATTTTCATGAGCCTATTTCTATCCTTTCTATCCTACCTATGCATGATCCCTTGATTTGAAGCCCCTTGTTTGTGCCTAAAGCCTTATTTCTAGCTCCACAAAAGTATCCTAGCCATTATAAGCTTGACCCCCTTAATCCGGGAATTAGGACTTAGAGTGGATTGTGATGTTGTTGTGGATGAGGGGTGAAGATAAAGAGATTGTGAAGGTGGAAGTGGAAGGAGTTGTCTTAAGAAAAGAACCGAGAAAAGATGAAGTGTTGGCTAATGGTGCACGAGTGTAGTGAAAAGAGCTCTCTGCCGTGGGTCTCGGCTGACCACCTAGTGGTCGCGGCCGACCCCCCACCAGCCCCCCCCCCAAAAAAAAAAAAAGAGAGTGTTTGAATAAGTGCTAGAGTTGATGCTTCTTCATAAGAAGAAGACGAAAGGAGTAGGTGAAGTGAAAAGAGTGCTTTGAAAGATTAAGTGTTTGGTGTTTGGAGGAAGAAAGAAGAGTTGGTTGAGTGTAGTTGAGTTTTGAAGTCTAGGAGTCTAGGTTCCCGGATTCATTAGCACCACAAGACCAAATCATTCCGCACCCTTTAAATCACCTAGCCCCACTACAACCCGGCCGAATGAAACTTCTTTGAAGTCTTCATTGAGCCACCTTAAGTTCTTTTGATGATTTAACTTGTTTTGATTTCTTCGGTGGAGAATTTCGAATATAATTTCCATTGTCTATGAGATATTGCATTTGGAATTGAGTTTGAGTGCTTGATTGATACATCCTAAACACTTGAAAAATGAGTGAAACACATTGCCCTTGTGAGGTTGGATTGACTTTGCTTAGGATTTACACATGTGTGCTATGATATCGAAGTTGTGTTGCTCATTGTTCTTCTCGCGCTTAAGGCATTCTTAAATCTTGCTACTCGGTCTTGGTGCATGCGAGTGATTGCTTGAGGACAAGCAAGCTTAAGTATGGGGTATTTTGATATCGTGCTTTTTAGTCGATTTTCTAGGTAGTTCTCTAGCTTGTTTTGCATGCTTTCCCTTTGTGTTTGTGTGTTTTGCATAAGATTTCGACTCTCTTTCGAGAGTTGGAGTCGTTTGTGTGTTGTTTCGTGTTGTGTAGGTATTTGGAGCCTTTTGGAGAAGTTTTTCATGCATTTTCGGAGCTTTCTAGGAACCGTTAGTTTTCAAGAGTGAAGTCGTCAAAGGTCCCAAGATCCCAAGTTGCAGCCAAAGGAGCCCAAAGGAGTACAAGGAACTCAAGAAAATCAAGGAGAAAAAGGGAAGAAACTCCAAGCAAAAGCCCAACCAATTGAAGCAAGAACGGAACAAAATCGAAGGAAAGTCCCACTTTCTGGTGAAGGTCGGCGCCGACCCCCATATGGTCGGCCGCGACCCCTCTCAGCTTCCGAAGAAAATCCGTGCGCTGCAAGTAACGCTTTTGGGCGGGATTCTCGAAACCCGAGATAAGCAGGCGGCTGTGGCAGGCGGTAGCAGACTTGTGGCAGGGAGGAAGCTTCCTTCTCTTGCTTTTGTGGGCTTCTACATAAGACCCCTTTTGCCCCACTTTCTAAGTAGCTTTTCCAAGGAGGGAAAAGGCTCAAGGGAGAGAGTGGGCTGAGGAGGAGGAAGAAGAAGAAGCTGACTGTGAGAAGAGGAAAGAGACGGTGAGGAGGAAGAAGAGTGTGAGTTTGAGAGAAAGATTGTTTGTGAGAGAGAAAGCTTGTGTTAGTGGTGTTCTAGGAAGAAGACAACAATGGTGCTTGAAGAAACTTGTGGGTTCGCTTGAGTATTGTAAGTTTGGATCTTTGATTTATTGAAGTTGTTTGTTTGTGATGATGTTTTCCTCTTCTTTAGTGTTGTTTGTGTGTTTGATTATGTGTGAGTAGTTAGCTTGCTAGGGTTGGGGTGAAACCCACCATGAAAGTGCATTTGAGACCTTGATTGTTTGGATCCATGCTTAGCTTAAAATCTCTGCCCATAAATCCCTCTTGTGTGCTTAAAACCCTTGAAGAAGGGGGAATGTTCTTGTTTGCTGCCTAATTGAGAGGTTTGGTTGTGAATGTGGACTATCCGGGTTAGATGAAAGTCGAACCCTTCGAAGAACAAGTTGGATTGCATGTTAACCCTTTCATGTAAGTGGAGGCTCTTGATGTGTTCTTTTGTGATGAAAGTCACCCATGAGATTTTGAGTTGAGTTGGTCCTTTATCATTGTTTGAATGCATGCTTGTGGTGTGTTGAATCCCCTCCCCTAATTGTTTTTCCTTGATTTTACAAAACTCATTTCCGTGCCCAGATAGGTCGGCCGCGACCAGTTGCAGGGTCGGCCGCGACCCCCTCTGTAGTTGTTTTTCTGTGTGTTGTTGTGTCCTGTCGAAGGTCGGCCGCGACCTCCCTAGGGTCGGCTGCGACCTATTCCTGAGACGTGTGTTTTGCGTTTGCTTGTTTTGCTTTGCTTTGTTTCTCTTTTGCTTTTGTAGTATGATTGCTAGACTATAGAACTACTAACTCCCGTGGACGATCCTGACTTCGCTATACTCACCGGGGTCTTGACAAATTTATTTGTGAGACTCTCTCAACAATACCAAGTTTGATTTTATTGTTTTGCACAATTGCAGTGCTTCTTATCCTTTTGGTTTTGATTCTATTCATGTGGATGATTTATCTTCTTAATGGTAATGTTGCTTTTAGCTCAAAAAAAATCTACTGTCATGAAACTCTCAAAGTTGTCATACTTTTTAGCTGTCATGAAACTTCAAAACCAAATTGCAACCAATAAACCCATACCTTATTGAAATAATCAAGAATTTCACTTACATATAGTTATATAGATAATCAAAGAAGGAGCAAAATTTGTTTTGGTTCTCCATTAGCATTTCTATACGTACCAACAGTAAAAATTATGTAAGCATCAACCACTTAGAGTATTATATAACAAAAGATCTCCAAAATAAGTTGACAGCCACACATACAAAATTATGCATATCTTGTACTAGTTTACTCTCAAGATTAATTAATTGAGTCTCTAAAATTATGTAAGCTTGTAGAACAACAGGAAGTGAGCTTTATAGCCTTTTTAGATATAGTCTACTCTCCCAAGATTGAAACACGTAACCTTTGTATACAGAGTACTAGATTATTTGATTTCCTAACTTTTCCATCTAAGATAGCTTCAGGAAAAAGGAGATACATCAATCAAAGAGATGGAATTCATAGCTTCAAGATAAAAAATTTAAAGCTAAATGAATTTTCTGGGAACCTCCATTTATCTATTACATTCATCGGAATGGTAGATGTCGCCCATCGATCTCGATGCTCCACATGTCCACGATCGTTCTGAGATTGTCGTTCACGGCTTCATCCGCGTTACGAGATCCAATTCCCAGGTTTAGGGTTTGCAAATTTGTTCACCTTGATTAGTTTCACGACATGTTAAAAATTGTTTTAAAATTTAGTGTTTTTTAATTTATAAATCCTAGTCAACAATATTCTAATCTAGTCACCCATAATTAAATGTTTAGTCAGCCTATTCCGACTTCCACGTCATCGACTCCATCGGAAATTTTCATCGGAAACAATTTCATACTACTTTTAACAAATACCATAAGAATTGGTACCAAAACGAGTAAAATTGAAAGTTGGTGTTATTTTGAGTTAATGGACAAAAGTTGAGATTATTTTCGGTAATTTTTCCACACAAAAATAAAGAACAAGATGGGAGAGAGAGAATAATGACCGTTAACATACGTACGAATCAAAGTACCCGAGGAGTTCCCCCAAACGCTTCAGTGTCGAGCGTGCATTGACGTTGCATTGTGCGCGCTCCTCATTGAAGCGTTCGGAGGACTTCTTAGGGATGCTCCGATGGGAAAGATTTCGTTACAAGTTTGAATTTTCTGAAGCACGTACTACTTGATATGAATGTGACACTGGCTGCATGTTGATATTTATAGCAAGTTCATCTCGGCTGATTTTGAGCTCACAGGCTGAAAAATGTTGGCCTTAGCAGACCCCTGAAGCTAAAGTTGTTGAAGGAATAACTGAATGTAGCCTTAAATCTGAATGATAGAACAGATTGGGAATCAAAATATATTGTCAATGGGCAAAGGTCAATAACTCAGCCCAAGAGTTCCAACTGAACTTTCCTCTTCAATTTTTAGCATTTATTGCAATTTGCTTAAGCATTTAATTAGGGTGGTGATTAGTTGCATTTATACTGATTAGAAGTGTGATGAGACTAATATCACGAACCAAAAAAGGGGTCTATTGTAGAAGTTTGAAAGCAATGCACTATGTAAAGAAACAGGACAAGATCAATTTTATGCCCACTAGAAAGAACATAACCCAGTTTATTCTTTCATTCTTCTTTCCCAATACCTTCATTTCTGTCTAGGTTCATAGCGTTGTAGTAAGTAGGAAGGATCCCTTCTATCTACCAAAAGAAAAATTCAAGGACTAAAGAAATGTTAATTTGGACTTCAGATTTAGGATAGATTTTTTGTAGTGCATTGAAATGGTCCGAATACTAATGAAGAAGGCCCTTTCTGAAATCCCTGGTTTTGACCTCTTATAGCGTTGTACGAAAGCATTAGCTCTAACAGAAGCATTTCCATGACCTGTTAGCCTGACCAAAATATATAACTTTAGAGTTGTAAACAAACTTGCAAAAATGTACACTTTCACAGGATCATCACATACAATCAAATGACCCAATCTCAACGCAACAAACATTGAAGACTCCTCCATATTACATATATATAAATATAAGGTGGGAAGGGAAGACCAATTTGAACTAGTTCACGTATTTAGAACTAAATGATTGGAATCCGTTGATTATTCACTATGCAGGGATTCATATATTTATCATCAGTCAAGCATTCAAGCTCAATGGGTGTTTAATTAACTGACATAGTTGCATATCATACGGTAACATGGATCCAAAAAGCTGAGATTAGCAAGAAGAAAGTTTGCTTTCTGAGGACACCTCTATTACATAGCATTGCCTGCATTGATGTTCTGTATCCGTTTCCTAAACTGTTGTGGTATCGTCTCGAGGTTGATCACCAGTACAGAGTCGGTTTTACGCGCCCACTATAGTAAATCTAGAGCACACGAGCATAGGCAGGATTAGAAACAAGGCCGCAATACCCGCAACAAGATCAAAGTTGCAAACATTGTAGACAAGTTATGGGAACCACTCTTGTGCTCTGGGCCTCTGTTAGGTTCTCCAATACCTCCAAAGCCGCTGGCATTGTCGGCCTGGCCTTGGGATTAGAATTAATGCACTTGAGAGCTAAGTAGGAAACAGTCATGGCTTCCTTTGGAGGATACTGAGCCTCCAATCTGGCGTCCATTATACGAGAAATCTTTCGCTTATTTCCCAAACACGGCCTTGCCCAATCAACTAGCAATCGCTCTATGCCTGGCTTTGACCGTTGGATTGAAGGCCTTCCACTCAGCAGCTCTATTAGAACAACTCCAAAGCTGTAAACATCACATCTTGTAGAGAGGTGTCCTGTTGAGAAACGTTGCTACTATACATTAGCAATAAGGTTGTAAGGATTCACTGATGTAGAAAACCATATGCGATATGATTGATCAACCATTAGGATGAAAGCAGGAGCAAATGTACCTGTAGCAACGTATTCGGGCGCTGCATAACCCTCAGTGCCCATCACTTGAGTTGAAACATGACTAGCGTCGTCGCATGGTCCTTCCCTTACTAAGCCGAAATCAGAAAGTTTTGAGTTGAATTCCTGAATGAGCACAGGCTAGTATCAGCAAGAGAAAACAATAGCCTAGATGCCTAGATGGCCACTAATTGTTGTTGACTTTTTTAGGACTTGCCTCGTCTAGTAGAATGTTAGACGTCTTGAAATCTCGAAATATGACCGATGCATCATGCAAGAAGGAAAGTCCCCTAGCAGCTCCAATTGCCACTTTGATTCTTCTTTCCCAAGACAAGGGCGGCTGCGGACAGCCTGGCCGGGTCGCATGACATAGCACAATTAAGAACTAAGGGTATTGTCAAGTTTAGTCCAAAGAAACATGACTCAATTACAAAAGCAACAGATTTCAAATGTGAGACTTATGTCTTACGTCTAAAAAGATGATCCTCCAAGCTTCTTTTGGGCATGAACTCATAGACCAAGAGCATTTTCTCTCCATCTATGCAGAACCCAAAAAGCTTCACTAGATTAGGGTGATGAAGCGGCCCAAGAAATTTCACTTCCGTCTGCAGCAATTAATGCAACAAATCAAAACAGAACAAAAGTCGAATTCGGGCATCTAGTCAAGCGGAGCTAGCCTTCACGGGTAGTACCCAGAGGTTATTGATTCGATTCTCATGAGCAGCAGTGCTCTCTGCCAAAACAAAAGTCAACAAATCAAAGAGATAAGTATTCGAATCAAAGAATGGAACATACCAACCACTCCTTGTAGCCCTGAAAGCCTCCGGGTTTGAGTAGTTTGACAGCAACATCCATTCCTGGTCCAGTTTCTGGGCCCTCAGTATCAATCCAACCTTTGAAGACAGAACCGAATCCTCCCTCTCTGAGTACGCTACTAGGACGAAAGTTCCTTGTGGCGTTCTTGAGCTCATTGTAGGCGAATGCTTTCAAATTTGGGGAAGATAGTATTTCTGCTTCGCTCCTTGGCGTCAGGTTGACGTGGGCCTTGTTAATGGAGCCATCTTTGGTGACAAGAGAGATTGGTGGGCTGCGGGAGAGATTGAAGCAGTTTCCCATCTCCTAATTGAGCATGCACCCAGCTAGAACTGTATTTTCAGATGTTGATTTCAGCTCAATGTGAGCCACCTGAGCAACTAGCAATGGACTAATGGAGGTAGTTAGTTAACAAACAGGCATTTGGCTTTCTCCCTACGTTCACATTTGACACAATATTTATATCTCAGCTCAGCACATAGAGAAAGTGAAGAAATGCGCTGGTTTCTTTTGACTTATAGTGTACTGTTTAAACTTGCTAATTATTTTAGACAATAGTGTATTCATAACACATGCCTTTTGTACATAAAGATATTATTTTCTATCTTTTCCAGCTCAAACATGGCGGTCAATGGCCACAAAATACCAAAATATTTCAACCTACCATGACATTAAACCAAATATTTATCACCTAAACATATCCACAAAATGCCGACCTTAAAAAAAAACAACAACAATATCCACATGCACTACTTTGCTTTAATTTCGTGTCACCTAGCATTATGACTTGCAACTTGCAAGTAAACAATAGATCTCATGTAATGTATATCCCTAAACAAAACTTCAAGTATTAGTACTATAATAGATCACCTCTTTTTCTGGGCTTACAGCAAAAGATTACTTACTAAACTATACCTAAAGAAATTCATGAACCACTTACATATGTTGGATCAACTAGGAAAGAATGCACAATTTATATGGAAAAAGATCATGTGCGAACTGGCGAAGAACAACTAACCTGTAAAATGTGAAAATTTCTAAGAGACTACAAATGGAAAGAATTTGAGTCTGGGTTGTGTTTGCCTAATCGGTCACCTTTGGAGTTTAGCACAAAGTTCTTGATAATTGCAACAGACTCTGTTTACAAATCAGAGCATGTTTTATAAGCATGCCTTTAATTGGTTGACAGTGAAAGCACGGAAATGGATTGAAAATTTTGATTCAGTGCAAGCCTGTTAAGCAATATCATACATAGTTTGAAACCTCATTAGAAACAAAAGGTCATTACATCAGTGGTTCTATCTCAACGAGTATCAAGCTCCATCCATATTCAAAACAACTAACACAATAGCAGCCCTGAGAGCTATCGGTTTAATAGTCCGGCGAGGAGTGAATGTAACAAGCATCAGAAGCAAACGGAACATCAGCATACATCCCACACAGAGCACATCTAATACACTCCAAGACCGTAAACAAGTGAGCAAACGCTATGGCCACCCAGAAGTGCATCCCAATCTTGCCATACACATACGATCTTGGCAATCGGTCATTTCCAATTCCCAGAACCTCAAGAGCCATCCCAAGCAGTGATCCCAAGATGAAATGGAACCTGAAGAAGTGGGGCCACTCCTTCCTTCTGGCAATGAAGAGATACCCCAATGAGAAGTAGATCATCCAAAACCAAATGGGTAAGCGGCGAAAAATAGCCACTACAAAAGGCCATATGACTCCTTCAAACTCGTCGAAGAAAGGATGGAGATTGCAAGCCGAATCTGCATACTTGCAGGCTGTATGAAGGGGCATTAGGTAAGGGGTGCAGGCGAGAACTCTCCACCAGAATTTTGGCTTTTTCTCCATGGGAGGAAAGTGGAAGTTAGAGGATGTATCTTTGGATGCTGTAAGAGGTGTGATCTTGCTTTTCCTAGTAGGGAGCCATGGAAATGCTCCATTCTCGTTTTTGCTGAAAGGTGAAGTTGAAGCAGCCAAAAATCTCAGCGATACATGCTCTGCAAGTATGTCATGAATATCATATTAAGACAATGATAGAGTCTACTGAAAATGGAAAGCTAGTATCCCAAATCTACAATAATGAGTTTGACCACTTTTTCTGTAGATAAGATGAAGATTACAGGACAATGTATAAGGTTAATTGATTGAGCACAATACATTGATACAAATGATAAACACAGACCTCTTGGTGAACAAAGTTTAAACTTGCACTCAGGTCCATACAGTTTTCCAAACCTTGGAAACGAAGCTCTTGGAGTCAAACGAGACGGAAATGGATAAATCGGAGTAGTTCGTGCGAAGGTAGATGATCGATAGCTCTTATTGGTAGTTCCAGTCATGGTGCATCTATTCATCATCATCATCTCTGAAAACCTAATGAAAGATCAATGTCACAAGGACATTAGAAGTGCACAAATATGCATACATGAACAGATGAAATTGCTTAGCCCCTCACACTCATACACAACATTCCAGTTAAAAAGTGCTCTCTATCTGGAATTTATACACACAGCAACACAAATAGCTAAAAAAACTAACAGGATACATTATTACCATAAAAGGCCCCCACTTTGCAAAGATTACAACTTTACAAAGCAAAATCTCCCCTTTAACAATATGAACGAATTTAGTTGGCGGGAAAATGAGCTAAACCACCTGGGCGAGGTTTTTCAGCAAATATCAGCCTCATGCCCTCCAACTCCAAAAAAGAAAAAAACAATTTTGAGGACGACTGTAACGAATCAGCCTAGACAAGTGAAATTTATGACACAGGGCAAAAACAATCACTTAGAGTCAGAGTAGTGGTGAAAAAGAAAGCTTGCCATGTTGAAATTTCTTGCAAAGCAACCGACTTTGAATCCCTAGACCACTGGATCTATTAGCTACATCGCGGGTTAACGCAAAAAAGGATCGTGATACTAGGCCAAAAGAAGCCAACCAGAGCAAGCACATTACACGAATGAATCTTACCGCTGTGAATACGCAAGAAAGAGCAACGAAGAAAGGCCTAGAGCGAGAGACTATGATAGACAGAGAAGGCCAAAGCGTTGTCTTTGCAAGAAAGAAATTGAAATCCTGCTGGGTTATCCGTACTCAAACAGAAAGCCAAGATAAGCATTAGCGAGCCCAATGGGCCTTGATAGACAATAGGGCTCATTTCTTTCTGCTTGTCTGTTATTTGATTTTCTCTCGTTCAATAAAGTGAGTAAAAATAGTGTTGAAACTCTCATACTGTGTGTACATCAAGTGTATCGAGTAAGGTGGTGAGTGAAGGACTTTGATCCATACCGATCCATCGCCCCATTTTAGTCGGGTTTTCACCCGCTTTTCCGAGCTAGGTATCCATCAGGTACGAGTGAGATTCGTATCCCTACCTCTAAGGTGACCTCAAAAACATCGCCGTCGTTAAATTTTAGAAGCAGCATTCAGCAGGTATGGTTCTGCCCTGGCAACGAATGAAATTATGGCTTGTAGAGTACACTGTCGATCTCATCACTTTTTAGGATGGTACCATATCTTGGACTGTGGAAGAGATAAGGAACTATAGATACAAATTGATTCTAAATTGTAAACCCGCTTACTCTTTACTATTACTAATGAGACAACGTCACTCTATATTGTACAACAGTTTAGCATAACCTAGCTACAACATGTCGACATTCAAGTTCTCTAATACACATAGTATAGTCGGACAAAACACTATCTTAGCCTCAACAAAAGCACCTCATATGCGTTGTGCGTATTCAGTTCTCTTCTAGCCTGCTCAAAACAGGGCGATATAATCATATAACAAATCACAACAAAGACAGAAAATGTCATCTTGAAGAAGAAGAATTTACCATATTTTTGTTTCCTCCTGAGAATCTTTCCTTGCGTTGGTAGAACCTAAACAATACACTCAGCTCAGTACATACTCCAGCTTGAACTAAAGAATTTTTTTTATTTTCTTGAAGGTTCTCAATTCTTCCGTTATGACTAATGTAAACCATTAGCTTGTCGAACAAAAGACTCTACGTTGGTTAGTCGTGAAACAACTTTCAGCATCTACTCCAACATTTGCTCAGCTGGCAGTTGCTGAGGTCCGTCACGCATTTTCCTCAATGCCATCCTGATCTCTTTTAGCATTTCGCTAACTTGGATGCCTTTCCTGTATAGCCAAAACAGCAATGATACAGTGATTGATTGAACTTTCTGAAGAATTTTGTAACTGAAACTATAATGTGATAAGATACTGTGCTTGATTGCAAATAATGAAATGATCTACAGACGACAGCTATTATAACAATGCATGGCTCATTATGTTTACCCGAGGAACCGTAGGCCCTTAATACTGGCATACTATACATGTAAACCTCAGCCAAAAGAAAGTGATGTCATCTATTCAACGAATTAAGACATTAATGATGATGGCAATCCAGATATCAACAATGTCAATATTAACAATAACATTGCTTATGAAAATGGACAAGCAAGTGAAGCACAATTATGAACACTACTTACAAAACACTGACTCCGACAACTGCCAATGGTGGTGGATAATCCTCAATTTCCTTTTCTCGGACGTTTTCTTCAGATGGAAAGGAAGGAAGCTCGTTGCTGCGTTCCGTTTCCATAACTGTCGCTGTAAATCCTTGGTCCAAGTCACCATCTGCCTCAACCCGGCCAATTTTCTTAATTTCTTCAGTCAAATGGGGAAGCCTCTCCCTTGCCTAGAAGAAGAAATTTGTTTTCCATTTTCATAGCAAGTATAGGAATCGAGGTTTTTATTTTATAAAATCATATGATGGAAACTGACATTCATAACATGTCAAAAAAAAGTAAAAACAATTTACAAATATAAATACATACCTGAGGGAGATCGATTTTATTTAAAACTACAAGGTATGGACGCTCAAGATAGCCAGGATTGTACATACGCAATTCCTGTGCAAGATATAATTTCAAAAATGAGCAGGACATACACAAGTTTTGAGTTTTGATCAGTGTTAAATGGAAAAGACAAAAACAAGCTTAAGCGTATAAAATTCCAAGGACACCCAGATCACTGTATTATAAAAATCGTATTTCACAAGTTAGATGACTTATTAGCCTCCTATTATGATGTAAGCGATGATTTCTAGAATATAGCTTGTTGATTATTAGCATATGAGTTTTTAACTCTTTTTGTAGCATAGGAATTGTTTATATTATTTGGCAAATTGTAAGATACTATAATCCATGCACAAAGCTGCATAACTTGTAATTCTGTAAGCTAAATATACAAGACTCCTTTCTTACTTCAAAAGAGAGTGCAAGTAATAAAATGACTTGTTCATTTTCAATGCTAAATACTACAAATCTGAATTTTTTACTATTCACAATTACTTTTGATAGCATCTAGATTTAATTACTTCCCAAAGAGCTCCACAATTGCCCCAGTATTAGAACAACACTACTCCGTGCTTATTCATCTTCCAGACTTTGTTGCAAAAGATAATCCAGCACACTTATATTTCTAGAAATATGTTTCTTAATATCTAGCAAAATAAGCAAACTTTGGCTGGGAAAGGAGTAAATACTTCTTTGACTGTTCTGTAATCTTTTACAGGATCCTCTGCATCAGCATCAACAACATGAACTAATAGCCGAGTCCTCCTCAGATGTCTCAAAAAGTTACGACCAAGACCCTGCAAGGTGTACAGCTACTTCAGAGGCAGGAAGTACAAGTACCAGATTTAGATGCTGATACACAGTTGTATGTTAGCTAGTTAATTACCTTCCCCAAATGAGCTCCTTCAATAAGACCAGGTAGATCAGCCAGAGTTGTCTCAGATGAAAACATTTCCGCCCCTAAAGCAGGATCACCATCAAGCCTCCCTAGATTTGGCATCAGAGTTGTGAAAGGATAATCAGCAATCTCAGGCTTCGCATGGGTAATGGCAGACAGCAAGGTAGATTTTCCAGCATTTGGAAGTCCCTTGCAAATTAACACGACCAATGTTTAAGAGAACAGAATTTGTGCATGAACCAGTGGTGATAGAGTGGCAGAGAATACTAAAGTGGCAAAATGCAATAGAGGGCAACACTTCAAGCTGTATGATAGAGAAATGGCGATAAATGCAGCCAAAAGAATTAAAAAAAGAATCAAACACTATATAAGCTGAGAAGAATCCCACTGAGCATTTAGGTACTTCTCCAAGCTTTTTGGATAGCTGATTTTTCTCATAATTTGATTTTTCTAATAAATTTGTAACTTAAAAAAACTCACATAGTAACAGAAACACATAAACAAACCCAAGAACAAATGAAACAAATAAACAAACCAAAGAACGAAGGAGGTATATGAAAGTAAAGGGATATCACTTACGACAAGACCAACATCAGCAACCACTCTGAGAATCAACTCCAAATTAATCTCCTCTCCCTGCTGGCCAAAAGCTAAAACCTACAAGTTGTTAACAGGAACAACAAAGCAAGAGAACATAAATGAGATGCCCTTCATAAACAGAAACAGGTAGATTGAATGCATACATAAAATCCTTCCAGAAGTTCAAATGCGGAAGATAATTGCTTTTTATATCCTTCTGATGTCTTCACAAATCGCTACTATCAGCAAACAGTCTATTTCCAAAGAAGCATTCCACTGAGATGTTTCGATGAAATTGATACTATAAGAACCCTTTCCCTCAAAGATAAGGTGGACGAAAAGAGCCAATTTGTGCCAACTTTTTATCCAGGGATCTTAACAGTTCTACCATCCATGACTTGAGTGCTTGCACATCCAAAATCAAGAAAGCCATCCAACTGTTCATTTTTCCCCTCTATTTTTCTGCACTTGGACCCATACATAATTTGCTAAGTAGTCAAACACTAAATTGACGGATAGAGGTATATATATAAGTCAACTTTTCTGTTAATATGAGGTGTAAACCTCACTTGAGAGTTGAGACTATGAGTGGCAGAGTGGCCAAACAAGTATGCAATATCATTAGTAAGTATTGACCAATCACAGAAATGAGCCATCGTGGATATTCTACAAACTACAGCCACAGCAGAGAAATATAGTACATTCTTGGGCAAGACACATCATACCAAGGAATATAAGTGGCTAAGCAATCATGTCATTCCTGAACATTCATCAGGAACTTAAATATCAAACCTTGTCACTATCATCTCTCAGTAAATTTGTAGCCATGCCCATCATCTTGTTCTTCCGATGTTCTGGCATGTCTAACAAGCTCATCTGTGCAAAAAAGGGAGTTGTGGATGATTATGAATCATTATTAGTCAATTGTGCAACACACAGCATGATGGAAAACAACTCAAAAACCTCTAGTTCTTTACTGTTACCAAGATGTCGAAATGCAATCATAAGGCAACTGAATATTTAGCTCAGTAGGGGAAAGAAGCTCTCACCCCTCCTTGCCCGCCCCTGGCCACCAGAACTTGATCACCTGGAACAGCAAGATCTGCCAAAAGCTTTCCTCGTTTACGCTTTACAACCGTACCTGTCACGACAACGCATAGCAAAACCGAGCCATATGCTAGTATAAACATGATGGTCTTCAAAGCATCCAACTAAATACACAAAATCAGCAAAAAATGGCATTCATCACACACCTACAGGAACAGGAATCCGCAATGTGGGAGCAGGAAGACCATTCTGCAACTGGCGTGTGAGTGTGCCCATAGCATCAACATTTCCTCCGCGCTTGGCATTGTACCGGCTTTGCTTGTGGAATTCCAACAGGGAATCAAGATTCTCATCAGCATAGATGACAACATCACCTCCTGGTCCGCCCATGGGAAGTATGAGAGACCCATCACTATCCCTCTTGTAAGAAATCTTCCTCTTGCCCTTCTTCCCTTTATCACTTTTACCCTGAGATTTGGCACTGGCTTTCTGATCAGGCAGATTGAGGATAGTGCCATGGCCACCGTCCCCAGATCGGACTCTGATGACAACCTGATCAAAATACTTGTGGGGCTCCTTAAGCACGGTATCCAGGCGAGGTGAAGAAGGCTGTTTGGCCTTGGCAAGCAAACCCCGGATTCTGAGTTGCCCACTACTTCTCCTCAGTGGAAGAGGCAGGTGCGGGGAGGCCGCCCACATCGGCAGCCGGGATTTCTCAATTGAGAAATAGGAACCACAGAGTTGGCATGATAAAGAAGAAGACATTACAACCAAAATCCAATTGACAAGGACAAGTTCGAACCGAACCGATCGATTTTGGAGGCAAATTCCTAGACTCTGACGA
Organism: Polygonum maritimum; assembly: GCA_963924305.1. Lineage (NCBI taxonomy): Eukaryota > Viridiplantae > Streptophyta > Magnoliopsida > Caryophyllales > Polygonaceae > Polygonum > Polygonum maritimum. The sequence goes on from OZ002728.1 coordinate 14,661,029, forward strand.
CGAGGCAGAAGAGACGGTATGCCGGCAATGAAGGATTCCTCTCTCCCGAGCCTAGGCGCTCTGTATTTCGCCCTCACACCCTTCTATCTTGAATGCAGGTAAGTGTTCATCTATCTGTTCATTTTTCTTGTACCACGTCAGAATTAGAAGGTCTTTTTTTTGGTCAAGAATTAGAGGTCTTTTGAGTTCTACAGACATTGTTGCACTTTCTAGTTTCTACCCACGGAGTTGTTAAACGTGTTGGTTCGGACGGATTCGGATTCAATCATTTCGGACTCTGGTTGAGGGTGGATTCGAGTCAATCGAGTTACAATTTATGTCAGCATGTGTGTTGGCTTGTTATTGTGTATGTTCATGTGGTGGACC